>PVIA01001604.1:151066-266014 GCA_004024845.1 Tonatia bakeri
CCCCCACTCCTCCCCACCCCCGCCACTCCCACCTCCTACCCTCCATCCTACCCCATTTTGGCTTTGTCCATGGGTCCTTTGTACCTGTTCCTTGACAACTCTCCCCCCTTGCCATCCGTTATCCCCTCCCACCTCCCCTCTGGTTACTGTCAGTTTGTTCTTAATTTCAATGTCTCTCGTTATATTTTGCTTGCTTGTTTGTTTTGTTGATTAGGTTCCACTTATAGGTGAGATCATATGGTATTTGTCTTTCACCGCCTGGCTTGTTTCACTTAGCATAATGCTCTGCAGTTCCATTCCTGCTGTCGCAAAGGGTAGAAGTTTCTTCTTTCTTTCTGCTGTGTAAATGTACCAGAGTTTTTTGATCCACTCATTTACTGATGGGCACTTAGGTTGCTTCCAACAATTGGCTATTGTAAATCATGCTGCTATGAACATTGTGGTGCATAGGTTCTTTTGAACTGGTGTTTAAGGATTCTTAGGGGATATTCTCAGCAGTGAAATTGCTGGGTCAAAAGGCAGTTCCATTTTTAGTTTTGAGGAAATTCCATACTATTTTCCCCAGTGGCTGCACCCGTCTGCATTCTCACCAACAATGTAACTAGAGTTCCCTTTTCTCCACAGCCTTGCCAGCACTTGTTGTTCATTGATTTGGTTATGATGGCCATGCTGACCAGTGTGAAGTGGTATCTCATTGTGGTTTTCATCTGTATCTCTCTGATGGCTAGTGATGCTGAGCATCCTTTCATATGTCTCTGGGCCTTCTGTATGTCCTTCTTGGAGAAGTGTCTGTTTGTGTCCTTTGCCCATTTTTTAATTGGGTTGTTTGTCTTCTGGAGTGGAGTTGTGTGAGTTCTTTATATATTTTGGAGATCAAACCCTTGTCTGAGGAATCATTGGCAAATATATTTTCCCATATGGTTGGTTCCTTTTCCATTTTGTTGGTAGAAAACCTATTCTCTGGAATAGTTAACATCAAGCAACCAGGAATGTGAAAACGCATCCATCCATCCATCCATCCATCCGTTCATTCATTCATCTGTTCAATATCATGCGCCAGGTACTACTAAGCATAACAGCCACCACAAGAGAAACATGATCCCTGCCGTCACAAAGACCTTAGGCAGAGAGACAGTCCCATAATAAACTAGTTTGGTACAGGTATGGAGAACCACAAAGGAGAAGCAAGACATGGGTTATGATGGAGAGACATGTACTTCTAACACTCCACAAGGTACAAAGGTATCATCTATAAAAAGTAGCTAATAGTAGGGTGATGCATTCAAGGAAGGCTTCCCAGAGGAGGTGACATTTGAGCCAAGGCAGAATAGAAGTTCACAAGTACATGGACACACAGGGAGGAACATTGAAAGGGAAGGAAGGAGCTTGTGCAGAGCCACAGAAGTGCAAGGTCATGCCTCCCAAACAGAGGAAAAGAAGAAGCCCCCTCAAACCGAACTTTGGGATCCCACTCTTTCCCAAGAACCAAAAGGTGTTAAATGTTCCTGAACACACACCATGGTCTGGGAACCAGCAACTGAGGCAACCAAGTCTCTACCTTGAGAAGTGTTTGCCAATGAGGTTGGCCTGGCATTTTGGTTACTTGGGGACACTAAGGTGGCCCCAGTCAGACATGACAGTGACTGCATGAATGCATTTGATTCGATACCGTGGCAGCTCCTGGGTGAAGGCAGGTGCCCCCCTGCTGGGTGGCTCCCAAGCCAGGCACCTAACCTTCTTCACAAATCTCCATGGACACCCACAGGCAAAATCGCTTTTCTCAGAGAAAAATGCCTGTTTTGCCTACTTCCCTTGGACCAATGAAATCTGGGTTCTTTGGCTGTCCACAGTTTGTACAAATATCTCTTTCACCTAGCTCACCGGCAATGATACTATTAAGAGCTAATGGTTATGGAGAACAGGCTACATGCCAGGCACATTGTTAAGTGGTTACCCACATCATTTCAAATCATCCTCACAAACCCTATGAAGGGGTTACTATTATCTCCACCCTGCAGATAAGAAAGAGGGGCCACTCACAGAGAGACTGAGACACTTACGCAAAGTCACTTAGTCACAAGTCACTTAGCCAAGTCACAAACTCTGACACCAAGCTCAAGACCAAGTTCATAAGCATCAGAAAACACACCAGGCTGCATGGTTTTCAACTCCTTCCCCCCCCCATGAACCCTGCATCGATGTTGGAAGACCTGGGTTCTTCAAGGGCTCCAAAAGCTTTTTCTTATTAAAAATAACTTTCCCCATTATCAGATGCACACACATTATAGAAACGTTGTTGCATATATTAAAGCAGAATGGGAAAAATTGTTAATAGTTCCACCATCGCCACATGAGAGGAGTTGATATTTTGATACATTTCCTTCCGGCTGTGTTCAGAACATTATCTTTGCTGTTGTCTCTCTGGAGTTGAGATCAATTGCACGCACAGTCCACTGTGACTTAAGCGTCACCCAGATTGTCATGCATGCATCGTTTATGGCGGCTGCATAATATTGCATTGAGTGGACCGGTGCCGAGTATTATTGGCCTTCCTTTTGTTGGGATAGTTAAGCTGTTCTCAGTTTTTTACATTTACAAGTACCACTGCAGCTTCTATCTATGAAGCTTTTATCTCCTGTTTAGGATTATTTCATGAAGAAAGAATCTCCAAAGTGCAGTTACTGCCACCAAAGTCATAAACAATTTAAAGACTCTGGGTATCCGCCCGCCCGCTCTGCTTCCAGCGGGAGTCCGCATCGATACGAGGGCCTCTGGCAACGGAGGAGTCCAGTGGCGTGTTTTTCCCTTTATTTCATTTTTTCACACAAGTAAACCACGTTCATCACAGAACAGCAGTGCAAGTTTTTAATAAACCCAAATAGAGATTTCTTCCCTGAGGTCATGCGGTCCGTCTTCCTTTCAAATACGTCCCATTTCATCTGCTGCCTTCTCAGGGGTCCACGTCCATGGCCTCGAAGGGCTACCACAGCAGCCCAGGAAACTTCCGGAGATTATTAGCGCTCTGAGCTCAGCCTTGTGAGCGAGAGGAAGACTTAGGGCTTCCACCTAAACAGAGCCAGGCTTTAGACCTTTTCCACAAGAGCCTCCTACTGGCTGCTCCCACTAGAATGTTCTTCTGTCTCACACAGTTGGCTGCTGCAACGGCAGTGGATACACTGAGACGCACAGCCCTCCTGGGGATCAAGCCTGCCTCGGCACCACGAAGTCCCTGCAGACAGACCTCCAGCTTTGGGGGCTGTAGGTGTATTCATTCTTTTCAATCCTCAGTTGAAGATGTGATTATTGATTTGAGAGAGAGAGAAAAAAAAACATCAATGTGAGAGAGAAACATGGGTCAGTTGCCTCCCATATGCACCCTGACTGGGGATCGAACCCTCAACCTGGATAGGTGCCCTGACCGAAGGTCGAACCCACAACCTTTTGGTGTCAGGATGACACTCCAAGCAGCTGAGCCACCTGGTCAGGACCGTTGTATTCACTCTTGAACCCCTATTCCCTTCCTTGCTTCCAATTCTGACGTCAGGACTTGTTTCCAGTATATAGACCTACCCATCTGAGGTCACAGCCCGGCACAGAGGACCCATCGGAGTCCTGACTCATCCCTGGACCCCAGAGAGAACTTACCCATGGCCAAGGGTTGGCCCATCTCCTCTCCCGCACATCCCTCGGAGCTGCCCCGTTGCTTCACCTGCACCCCCACGCTTGCACGCCAGCCCACTGTCATCTCTCGCCTGTGCTTGAGCAATAACTTCCTAACTGGCCTCCCTGCTTCAGCCTGTCTCCCTCTAGTCCATTCTGCGGGAGAGTTATCTTTTTAATGAAGTTGGGGTCAGCTCTTTAAAATAAGAGTCTAGTCGTGATGAATCTGGTGTACGGCCCTCCAATAATTTCCCGTTGGACTTTGAGTACCGGCAAAGACTCTGGTCTTCTCTGCCTCTTCCACCACGCCCCACGCCGTGCCACAGACACCCTGCCACTCGCAGCGGGCTTTTCCCGAGCTGCTCGCTCTGCCTGGGGTGCGCCGACTCCTCCCCGTCCTCCCCGCCAAAGTCTCAGCTTCCACGTCACCTCTTCAGGAAAGCCTTCCCAGACCACTCATCCAGCAAGACCTGAAGCCCCTGTTGGATCTGACCACAGCCCCCTCTGCTTTTCCCACTTGGCACTAGCTCAAGTTTAAAACCATGGCTTTGGGTAATCTTTAAAACTTGTAGTAAAACACACTAATATGAAATCCTAAAAGTGATCCAAAATGACCGTGTTTAAGTGTACTTTTCAGTAGTGTCAAGGATATTCACATTTTCCCCATAACTATTGCCAATATTCATTCTAGAACTCTCATCTTGCAAAATTAAAACTGTACCCCAGCTTTAAAAACTCCCCCATTTCCCCCTCCGCTTCCCCCTCCGCCAGCCCCTGGCGACCACAATTCTACCTCCTGTGTCTGGCTTTGACTATTCTAGGTAGCTCACGTAAGCAGAATCCTACCTTATTCTTCTTGTGACTGGTTTACTCGTATTGCCCTTATTTTACGTTCCCACCGACAGTACACGGGAGCTCCAGCTCCTCCACGTCCCTGCCATCGCCTGTTCTCTGGCGTTTTGCCAGCCGCCATCCCAATGGGTGCGAGGTGGGGTCCCCCCGTGGGTTTGACGCGCATTTCCCGAATGACCGTGGACGTCAAGCGTCTTCCATGTGCTCACTGGCCGGGTGTGTTGCGTCTGTGGAGAAGCATCTCTGAAGGCCTCTGCCTGCTGTTTAACGAGGTTTGCTTTGGTGGTGGTGCTGGCTTGTGCAAGTTGTTTATGTATGAACCTGTGATCAGAGGGACAATTAGCAAACATTTCCTCCTGTTCCCTGGGCTGCCGGGGAGTTTTCTGCGCTGTGTTTGCATCCCACAAATTCACCAGGGCAGGGAGCTGGCGGCTCCGCTCGTCAGTGTGTTGCAAGCACCTAGCACAGCGCCTGCAGCATAAAAGATGATCCATACATAATGAATGAGTGAGTGAGTGAGTGAGTGAGTGGGTGGGTGGGTGAGTGAATGAGCTACTGTTCGGAGACCTGTCCTGACTGCCTCGTAACCCTGTGCCCTTCGTAGACTCTTCTCCACAAGCCCGCTGGTGGCTGGGCCCTAGTTAGTCTCCTAGAGGCGAGTGGAAAGCATGTCACCACAAGAGTTAAAAGTTCTTTCTTCCACTCTTCACCCCAGCTTTTTCCTGATGACTAAAACCCTGCGTTGTGGGAAGCTGCAGTCTTTACTTTGCTGGGATTTCCGCCCCCCCCCCCCCCCCGCAATGAATACCATTTTGGTTCACTGCAAAGCTAGCAACGGTGCCAGGAACAAAACCTTGACAGAATAAGAGAGGAAAAAATCAGCTTGGTCAGGCAGAAAGAAAGCCGGAGTCCCTGGGTAGTTGCCTGGAGCCTGAGTTTCTGCAGGGGAGCAGGGCAGGGAGCTGCTTGCTGCCTTGGCTGGGAGGCCGGCCTGATGTTTGAATGGTGTGCTCGGAATGGGGGCTGGGGTGAGCCTCGGCTGCAGCAACAAGCATTGTGGGAGATGTGCGGTCCCCTAGGCCAGGCTTGCCAAGGATGCCAAGAGGAGAGGGGTGGGCTGGATATGTATCCTGACAGTGCCTTAGAAGTGGAAATGTCCTCACGTGTGAGGCTGAAGGTAAAACCTCTCAGAAAAGGAGAAAGGTGAAGCCCCTGAGACTGCTAGGAGTGAGCACAGGGAGTGGGGCAGTGTGGCCCTGACCTTGGTGAGCAGAGGTGCCCTGATGCTCACCTGTGGTCACAGAGGCGGCCCCACCCTCATCCCTACCCTCAGCTCCTCAGGTGGCCCCTGGAGCCTGTCTGACTCCTCACCTGAAATGGTCTCTCTCCTTTTGACCCCTGATCCCCCAAAGCCCCTACCACAGAGGTGAGTCTGCAAGGTGCTCACAGGGCCAGGACCATAACTGTCTCGCTCACCACTGACCCCCCAGCCCCTGGGACTGGACAGGCACAGAATAGCCTCCCAATAAGTATTTGTCAATAAATAAAGGAGTCATGTGGCAGATGCTCAGTGAGCATTTGCTGGATGAAGGGACATGGCTCTGGGGTCAGCTTGGTGTCTAGCACAGAACCAAGGGTAGGAGCCAGAAATGTGATGAATGAATGTGTGTGTAAATAAATGTATCACTCAGGGAGGGGGGCACATAGTGAGTGGTCAATTGAAGCAGATCCTGGCCTGCAGGATCCATGTGTTGTGGTTGTGAGACAGATACACACAGACTACAGAAATCCTGTGGAGAAAAAGGGATGGCATGGCCACTCTCTGAGAGAGAGAGAGAGAGAGAGAGAGAGAGAGAGAGCGAGAGAGGGCGAGAGAGCCCCAGCCCCTGCCTGGACAGGCTTTTTTTGCTTCTCTGGGTACGTTATATGGAGGGTAGTCCTCATTTACTATGAACAGGTTCACTGCAGGAGACTACCTTTTACAGATCAAAAGGAAAGAATGCTGTTAATTACTTCGAAGAGAAGGATGCTGCAGATCAGGGGAAAGTGGTCCAACCGGTCACACTCCACACTGGGGAGCTTTAGCACAGACCTTAGGAAGCTGCAGTAAGCACTTGCTGCCTCAATTCAAGGAGAGGGAGTTTTAGCAAAAGCAAGTCTCATAGCGGCCTAGGTACAACGCAGGCCTGATTCCCCACGGGAAAACCTCTCTGTGGGTGTGGTCCTTCATGCCACTCACTCCCCACTGGTCTTCCACTCAGAGGCTGAGCTGTATTTCCACACCATGCGAAGTGGTTCCCTACAGTCAATGAGCATTTGTTGAATGAATGGATATGAATTTGTTATGGTAGCCTCAGTCTGTTATACAGAACCGCAGGGAGGTAGTCAGGAATTGGATACACGAGTGAGTGAATCTCTCATATTCACTGCTGTGTCTCCTGCACCCCCCTCCAGGGCCCGGTAAAGAATAGGGGCTCAGCAAGGGTTTGCCAGTGATGCACTATCTCAAGGGTATGGAAATGCGTGCGAGCCGCCAGCAGGAAGTGTAGTCCTTGACATAAAAATGTATGTTTACTACTTTCTAACTCCCTACCTTGGGCGTTAATAGGCCATAAATAATTAAATACTGTTGGAGTTGAGAGATAAAAAATCTTTTAGCATATTTGTTGCTCCACTACTGCCCTACCTGTCCATGAGATCAATCACGTCCACCACAGAAAGGGTTAACCAGCTTTTGCACGCACGCACACACACACTCACTCTAGCACTATGCTCCCTGACATAAAAACCCCACAGTGCACGCATTAACCTTGTTCTCAGGTTTAATGGGCTTCTTGCTAAGGGTCGAGTTCGTGAAAAGAACCGCACGTTAGGCCAGGGAGAATGAGAAGCTGAGGCAGCTAGAACTGCCTCCTTCCCCACATCTCCCTGCACGCTCCAACTTTTTTTAAAAAATTTTATTGCTTGAGAGAGAGAGAAACTTCAGTTTGTTGTTCCACTTACCGATGCGTTCATTGGTTGACTCTTGTATGTGCCCTGACTGGGCATCAAACCCCCAACAGTGGTGTATGGGGTTGATGCTCTCACCAACTGAGTTACCTGCCAGGGCTGTCCCAACTCTCACCATCCACAGCCACGGAGCCAGCTCTGGCATGGACCCAGATGGAAGCCTGCTCTATGGAAGTCACCGTTCCCACACCACACTTACACACACATATACACGCACACGCACACACAGGCACATACTCTCACATTCATACACGCTTCTTCATTCTCACTTACCCACACTCGCAGCCACACACCTTGGCTCACACCTGCATGCTCACACTTGCTCAGAGTCACACATACTCACAAGCTGACACTTCCTTGCATGCACGCACAATCATATACTCCCTCATATACCTTGGGTACTCACACATACCATGTCGCACTCACTCATAAAATCACACTCAAACACATGCACGCACACTCATGCTCACAGATTTGCATACTCTCATGAGCTCACACTGGCTGCACCTTTGACCTCGAGCAAGTCATTAACTTTGCCATACTCATTTTCCCTTCCATGAATCGGTGGTTACTCTCAGGTTCAAGACCTATTTCCGGAGCACCCACTGTAGGCCGTGTTCTCCACTGGTTCCCGGGGATACACAAGTGTAAGGCCCGACCTGACCTCCAGGAGCATGCGTCTCATATCAGGATGGCAGCGCATGCGTATAACCGTTACGGGTTGAACCGTGCCCCCTAACACCCATATGACGGAGTCTTAACCCCCAGGACCTCAGAATGTGACCTTATTTGGAAGTAGGGTTCTTGCAGATGTTATTACTTAAGATGAGGTTGCTAGGATGAGCCTGTCCTTATAAAAAGGGGCGATTTGAACACAGACATTCACACGGGGAGAACGTCACATGAAGGTGAAGGCAGAGGTCAAGGTGATGCTTCTACAAACCGAGCAACGCCGAAGATTGCGGGCACGCCACCAGAAGCTAGGGGGAGCCCTGGAGCAGATTTCCTCCCCAGCTCGGAAGGAACCAGCCCCGCTGACACTTTGATCTTGGACTTCCAGCCTTCGGAGCTGCAGGACACTAAATTTACGATGTTTAATCCACCCAGTCTGCGTGGCAGCCTAGAAAACAAACATAATAGCCAAGGGATGCGCAATAAGAATTTGCTCATTCACTCCTCAAGAATTTCCCAAGACTATGCAATGGATTCGTTTGTGAGCTCCCTAAGGGAAGCGGCCACCTCTGGTTGATCCAGCCCTGGGTCCCTAACTCAGAGTGCAGGTGCCAGACGAACAGACAAATCAATGACTGAGAGGATGAATTAAAAACTGGCACCAAGACTCTAAAAATAAAGTCTGGGGGCATCTTTTCACAGTTCAGCGATGAGGGGTGATGGGTGGATGAAAATACCCTTGGAAAGTCAGGTCGCAGCCACAGATGAGGGAACAGCCCTGGAAACATCAGAGAAGGCGCCCAGCCTGTGTGTACGTGGTCATTTTTTTGTATGGAGATAGAATCTTTTTTGCTTGTGGATTTTATACCTTATTCTAACTGTATCCCTAGCAGTGTACTATTGATATTAAAAACTATATTTATATTCAGGGCTTTGTACCTGCTTCGCTCTCCCTGTCTTCCTAACAAAGGCGAGCAATCTGATCAGATCCTCCTCCGGGAAGGGAGGCAAAAAAAGACTCAGGAATCAAAGTATCGGCTTTTGAGTTCTGAGGCACAGTTTTGAGAATCTATAACAAAAACCAAGCTATTGAAAGCCACGGATTTCAATGGAAAATGTCAAATGCTTGAGCAGAGAAAAAAAATGCCCTTGTTTTTTTGGAAAGTCCAAATGCTGGGTTCTAATATCCAGAACCCAGAGAAGAAGCCAGAGTGAGGAAATGTGTGTGTGAAGACAAAACATCTGGTTCTCTGTGGTAGTGCTCTGGGGGAAAAAAGCCAGCCAGGAGTCCCTGAGAAGGAGCCCAGGGTCCCTATCTTTAGGCAGGAGAAGAGACAGGGGCTGCTGAAACCTCCCTGCATTGAGATGTATAGCCCAGGGCCCCTGGGTTCCCAGGTAAGCCAGAAGCTCCTCCAAGTGGCCCCTGGACCACAGAGTACCCATGGCTGAGGGATGTCCAGACTGGAGGCAGCCACTCAGAGCTCCCTGGGGTGCAGTAAAGTCACTGTCTGATGAAGTCCCCTCAAGAGGAGGGAACAAGAATCTAAAGAACAATAGAAACAACACACAAAACAGTAACAGACTCACAGATACAGAGAACAGACTGATGGTAGCCAGAGCAGGGTGGCGAGGGGGACTGAAAAAGGTGAAAGGATTGAGAAGGACAGACTGACTGGTAGTTACAAACTAGTCACGGGGATGTAAAGTCCAGCACAGGGAACATCGTCAATAATAGTGTAACAACTACGTATGGTGCCAGCTGGGTACTGGAGATATCGGGGGCACACCATGAAGTATTCTAACCACTATGCTGTACACCTGAAATTAATACAAAATATTAAATGTCAACTGTAATTGAAAAATAAATTTTAAAAAAGAATGGCACGTGGGCCTGACACCTTCAGGCCTGGTCAGCTTTGGGTATCAGTGAGGTGAAGGCTGACCCCTGAGACGTGGCAGGGGCCAGCAGAGGTCAGCCAAGACGGACGCTTTCTCTGGCACGGATGGCACTTGGGGATAAGGATGGGGCGAGGGAGGAACGTGCAGAATTGACCAGGTAATTACCCCAAAAGACTGAGTGAACAAACCCCACCCACCCCCAGAAGTGGCTCAGTTGCCTTGACTTAGCAAAGTCAATGCCTGTCGTGAGCAAGGGAGCCGCAGAGTCAGTCCACTGAGCCACACCAGCCAGGGCTGGCAACTCTAAGTTCTTGACTCCCCTGCCCCCACCTTGCTGAGTGCTCAAGTGGGAGCAACATGATCTTTGGAATAAGGGATTGGGGCTCCTTTCAGGGATCTCAGAAAGCCCCTGGTTTGGGATTTGCAAATGCATAGCACAAAAACAGCCTCTGAACCCACCTACCCCACCCCATGCAGTGACAGACATCACAAATCGATTGCTGAGCCTCACAATAGTTTTCAGTACAACCCTCTAGTCAGCAACGACCAAGCAGTTGGAGTTGGCAAACAAGTTGGAAAACATTGCTTTCCTTGCCCGAATCTGAATTCAGTCTCAAAGAGGAAAGGGTAACCGGTAAGTGACGGCGCTGAGAACAGAAGCAGGCACCGCTGCTCCCACCTGGCCGCTTCCCAAAGGAGCAACGCCTTTCTGTTTTGCTGTATCTATAGCTCCTCTGTGACCAGCTCCTCTGTGTCCTGGGTGTGCAGGAAAGAGGGTGCCAAAGTTTCACCCCTCTGGGCAAGTCATAGAAAGGAGAGGTGGCTGCCATGCTGGCTGACATTCAGGGACAACAAGAATTTGTTCCAAAGCCACAGTCCTGAGTTCTAATCCCAGCCCCTGCGTTTCCTGACTGCATGACCTTGAGCCAGCTACTTTTCCTCTCTGAGTCTCAGTTTCTGCATCTGCAAAGTGGGGACTGTTAGCATTTACCTCGCTGGGTGGTGGGGAGGATGAAATGAGATGGTTTATGGGAAGCCCAGCCCCTGACACATATTATTAGATGCTCACAGAATGGTCGTGGGCACCATTCAAAACCCTGCAGGATAACTCTAGTGCCACTAAAATCCTCTCCTGTTGCTGTGGTTTGTTTTTTTTTTTCCCCTTTGCATGCAGCTCTCCAAGGAAGCATTATATTTTGAGCTTTGTTAAGGAGTCATTTGCACCTGAGAGCAAACAAGAAAAAAAATGGCATAGGAGGGAAGTCGATCAGCACTGGAAGGGACCTGGAATTAAACCCCAGTTGTCGGTTTTCACTCTGGGATATTCTGCCAGCAAATCCGTCTGCCCAAGCGTCAGTTTTCCCATTTGCACAGTGGGCATACTGTAAGGGTAGGAGCCCCTAGGGGCCCAGTGATGGCGGGGGTGGGGGGCAGTGTGTGGGCGCACCTGCTCCGCTGGGGCCCATGAGCTTCGGTTTCGCTCAGCATCTGCTTCTACGCCACAGTGCTCTGGCCTGGCACCTAGCCCATGGCGGGCTAGGCTCCCTGGACGAGAGGAAATGAAGTTTGACTCAGGCTTTCGTTAACGCTCCACTGCAGCTGGCCAGCTGGCCCCTTGGCTGGGGTTTGGGCTGGGGCTTGAGCTGGGGCTGAGCTTAGCTGGGCGCTGGGATTGAAGGGAAGCTGGCTGTGCCAGGCAGTGGGCGGGAGACTCTGAGTCCCACGTCACTGCAGTCAGCGGTGGAGCCCGTCCAAAAGGGGAAAAACCGAGATGCGGGATCCAGACGCTGCTTCCCCATCTCTCCTTGCGGCTCTTCCCGGCCAGGGGATGAATATAATACAAAGTGAAAACTGCCCTCGGCTGCCCTCCAGCCTTCCGCTCCTGAGGCATGGGGCGGGGCGGGAGGATGAGCAACCTGCCCGGGGTCTCCCAGCCAAAAACAGGAGGAGCCTGGGCTCGAAGCCAGGTCTGTTAGATTTCCAAATGCAAGCTGTTCGCCAGCTACCTCCCCTCTCTGAGAAACAGTGAGGTGTGCCCCGAGGAGAAGGAGGGAAATAAATTTCAGTTTGGGCACATACAATGGGTCCAGCAATGTATTGTCACCTAGAGATTTTTAAAAAACTTTTGACACCAGCTGATTCTCCAATTCTCTGATCCTCCAGAACCAACTAGGGGTCCTGCAGTTCAACTCACTTCTGACACTAACTCCCCCACCCCAGGTTTAAGGGCTCCATCTCATCAGACTGCCATCACTTCAGGTGCCCGTCCCAAGTATTGGGTCCCCAGGTCAGGTAAGAACACTTCTGCCCACTTCGCTACAAGTTTGGGGTGGGGCAGCCCTACAACCCCCCACCCCCAAGGTTTGATGATCTGTTAGAACGACTCACAGAACTCTAAGATAAAGTATCTTCCTACTACTGGTTTCTATAAAGGATGCCACCCGGGAAATGCCAAATGAAAGGGCTGCATAGGGCAAGGGATGTGGGAAGGGGCGGAGCTGCCGTGCCCCCTCCCGCCATGCCCTCTCCGGGCGCACCAGCCTCCCAGCACCTCCGAGTGCTCCCGGCCCCAGAACCCCATCATTCAAGGGTTCTGTGGAGGTTTCATTATGTAGGCGTGATTGATTACATCGTTGGCCAATGGTGATTCTGCAGCCCCTCCCCCCTCAGAGGCTGAGAGGTGGGGCTGAAAGTTCTAAGCTTCTCATCAAGGCTTGGTCTTTCTGTCCACCAGCCCCCACCCTGAAGCTCTCCAGGGGCCCGTGAAGAGTCACCTCTTAGAACAAAAGATGCTCCCAACACGCTTACCAGTCAGGGAACTGCAAGGGTTTGGGGGGCTCTGTGCTGGGAACCAGGCACAAAGGCTAAACAGCTTTCTAGACTCCCTTGTGTGGTGAATTCAGACACTAGCCCCTGGTCATTTTAACTCTACAAGTTTCACTGGGATATCCTAAGACTGAACGATTTTATGAATAGAAAGTACTTAGAACAGTGCTTAGCACAGAGAAAAACCTCCACAAGTATTTATTAGTGCCATTATTATTATTGTTTCTGATATTAATATTATTATTGACCAAAGTCAAATTGCTACAAAGTTACATATAAAGCCAGGTCTATATAATTTTCCCCCCATCCTCATATGCTTGCTACTAGAAATTCCCAGGCATGTGGACATCACTTGTCGATCAAAAAAGTAAAAACATAGTGAGAAAAAATAAAATAAAGATGGATGAATGGATGTCGTGCCTTCCATTTTCTATTTTGCCAAATAAGACATTTGATAAAAATGACTACCATCTCTCACCACCATCATTTCATCAAGCAAGGACATTCTAACACCTAAAAGGGGGGAAGAAACAGAATCACAGCAGAGAGGAGAGCCCTTTACATTAAATCAGTGTGGCTTTCTGAAGGCTTTCTTGACAGCATTCTTCTCGCCTTTCCCATAGATCAGTGGGAAGCCCAGCAGATGTCAGCCAGGTTTCCGGGCCAGTATTTTGAAAGTGCTGCCTGCTCTGCCCCCAACGAAGCCTTGGAGGGGGTGTTGCAAAGAGGTTTCAGGGGTTAGAGCACATTTCAAAGATGCTGTTTCCAGAAAAAAAGTCAGCTGATAAATACCTGGAGGAAAAAAATGTGTATACATATATATTTTTTTAAATGTTAAAATATATATATATATAATTTCTTCCCCAGGTAATAGCACAAATTCCGCAAACCTAAAAGAGGATTTCTTATAACAATAACATCTTAAGAGACTCAGATGAGCTTATCACACAATTTAAAGGGGAGCCATTCAGTGGAATCCCAGAAGCTGCTGGTTGGAATACCGGGCTGAGAATAAGCCCCCAGGACTCAGATATGCCTAAACGAGCACTGATTTCCTTCTGTATCAGCCTTACAGAGGCAGCCAGAGAGGAGCAGGTCTTTCTCTGCAGCCAGGATGAGGCAGCAAACCTGCAGGCCAAGCCGGTCCCCAGAGGGTCTGAGGTTGGAGCATGGCTCATTGGTGACCAAGGAGAAAAGCCAGGCCTGAGCTTCCAGGGAGAGGTGGAGGCAGCCACATGCAGCTCCTTGGGTCTGTGTGACAGACCGATGTGAGTGTGATTTGTGCCACCTCTTACCTCTTATGGGCCTCAGCTTTCCCATCTGTAAGATGCAGTGACAATTGTAAATTGAATCATATGAAATGCCATTTGAATGGGTCAAAAAGCAGTTCAACATCAAAAAGATTATAGCTAGCACTGGTAAGGACGTAAAGAAATGGGACTCTTGTTCACAGCTGGTGGGGGTGAAAATGGCACAGCCACTTTGGAAAACAGTCTGGCCGTTCCTCAGAAAATTACCATATCACCCACCAATGCGACTCCTCGTGGGCTTGCTGTGTAGCCCAGCAGTTTGACTCCTAAGGCTGGAGCTGAGAGAAGTAAAAGCATGGCTACACTCCAGACCTTGCACACAAGTATTCATAGCAACATTAACCATAATTGCCAAAAAGTGGAAACAAGCCGCTGTCCGTCATCGAGGCAAACGGAGAAGGACCATGTAACGCACCCACTCGGTGGAATGCTATTCAGCCATAAAAGGAAATGAAGTCCTGATCCGCACTGCAACGTGGGTGAGCCTCAGAAATACCACGCTGAGTGAAAGAATGCAAAGGCCGCATGTCCTGTGATTCCATCGATATGAAATGCCCAGAAAAGGCCAGTCTCCAGAGTCAGGGAGCAGAGGACCGTTCCTTAGAGCTGAGGGTCGGAACAGGAGGTTGAGTGCAAACAGGCAAGAGGGACCTTCTGGGGTGCCAGAAATATTTCAAAATCAAATTGTGATGAGGGTGGCCCAAGACACTTAACTTCCTAAAAATCATCGAACTGTACACGTAAAAGGGGTGAATTTTATACTATGCAGATTATACCTCAACAAAGCTGTTTTAAAAATTCAGATACAGACCTTAAAATATCCGAACCAAAACCTGATAGAACTAAAAGAAAAAGAAAAGATACATCCACAATCATGGTCAGAGATTTCAATGTCTCTATCTCAACCAGTGACGGAGCAGCAGGCATAAAACCAAAGAGGGTATCGATGCCTGCAGAACAAAACCAACCGACTCAATCTAATTGGCATTTACGGAGCGCCGGCATGACCGCCGCGAACCTGCTTTTCCAGGGCGCACGGAATATCTTACCAATGTAGATCATATGATCAGCCATAAAGCAAGTCTCAGCAAATATAAAATGATTCAAATCATGTGAAGCGTATCCTCTAATTACAATGGAGTTGGATGCGGAATCAATAACAGATATGTGGAAAATTTGCAAATATTTAGAAACTAGAAGCATATTTCTAAATAACCCATGGGGCAAAGGAGAAATCAGAAGAGAAATTAAAATGCATTTGAACTGAATTTTTAAAAATGGCCACATCCCAAAATTTGAGTGCAACTGAAGCAGTCCTGAGAGGGAAACTGATGGCATCAGCTGCTTACATCAGAAAAGGAGTGAATCATCACAGTTTCCACCTCCCAAAACTGGAAGGACAAAATCATGTGAAGCCCAGTGTAAGTAGAAAAAGGGAAATAATAAAGACCAGAACAGAAATCAATAAAATGGGAAAAAAATAGATTTAATGGAAGTAAAGCTGGTTCTTTGCTAAAAAAATCAATAAAAGTAATAAAGCTCTGGACAGAATGATCAGGAAACAAAAGAGAAGACACAAACTACTAATATCAGAAGTGAGAGAGGTGGCATTGCTACAGATACTAAAAATACTATAGATGTTATGAAGCGAACTGGGGGATATTGTTAACAATGTTATACTAATCAATTCAACAGCTTAGGTAAAAGTGACAGATTCCTTGTGAAATGCCGAAGCTCACACAAGAAAAAATAGATTTCCTGAATAGCTCTGTATCTACCAAAGAACTTGAATTTGTATTTAAAAACCTTCAAAAAAAATAAACTTCAGGTCCAGGTGACTTCGCTAGTGAATTCCATCAAACATTTAAAGAAAAAAATAGTATAATTAAACACAGATATTTTTTAGGAAAATGGGAACATCCCAGTTCATTCAATGAGGTCAGAATTATCTTCATGCCAGAATCAGACCATGAGATTACAGAAAACTTCAGATCAATAACCCTCATGAACATACGCTCAAATGTTTTTTTAAGATTTTATTTATTTTTAGAGAGGGAAGGGAGAGGGAGAGAGAGAGAAACATCAATGTGTGGTTGCTGGGGGACATGGCCTGCAACCTAGGCATGTGCCCTGACTGGGAATCGAACCTGCGATGCCTGGTTCGCAGCCCGCGCTCAATCCACTGAGCTACACCAGCTCAAATTTTTTTTTAACAAAGTGTTAGCAAAACAGCTAACAAATCAAGTGCTGGCAATAATCTATGAAAAGAACAATAACATTGAGACTAAGTGTGGCGTGTGCCAGAAATGCATGCTCGATTTAAAATTTGAAAGTTAAATGGGATCTACTATATCAAGAGTCTCAAGAAGGAAAATGAAATGATCTCTATAGATGCAGAAAGAGCATTTGATGAAGTTTAACATCTACTCCTGGTAAAAATCTTCACCAAATTCGGAATAGAAAGAAACTTTTCTTGATGTGACAAAGGGCACCTCCAGAAAACACCGCAGCTGCTCCATCCTTAACGACGACAGACAGATGAGAAGTGGAGCCAAGCTCTCCGTTCTCGTCACATCCACTCAGCACATCCTGATGTTCCAGTCAAGGGAATGGAGCAAAGAAGGGGGAAAATAAGAGGCATACAGATTGGAAAGGCAGAATGGAAATTAACATTATTTTCAGAAGGCGTGATCATCTTTGCGGAAAAGCTTAAGGGTTTTACAAAGAAAGAATCCCAAGGAATCTACAAAGAAGTTACTGGTAGTAACAAGTGAGTTTAGCAAGGCCAATGTGCAAAAATAATAATAATAATAATAGTTGTATTCCTACAAACCAGCAACAACCCCTCAGAAACGGAGGTTAATGCTCCTACAACAGCACGAAGAATAGGAGTTATGTAGAGACGAATCTGACAGGGGGTATGCCAGACCGATCCTCTCAGATCTATAAAATATTGTTGAGAGAAATTAGAGGAGGCCAAAGTACGTGGGAAGATCCACGGGTCAGAACATTCAGTATGGCTAACCAACATGTCGGTGCTGCCCACCCTGACCCACACGGCCAGTACACTCCCACCCAAAGCCTCAGCAGGCCTTTCTGCAAAAATTCACAAGAAGATTATGTACTCCATATAGAAGGACTAAGAACCTAGAAGAGCAAAACTAATTTTGAAAAAGATAAACAAAGTTGGAGGACCGACACTGCTTGATTTTAAGATGTATTATACGGCCATAATCATCATGCCAGTATCCGTGTGGTATCGGCAGAGTGATAGATGTATAGATCAGTGGAACAGACGAGAGCTGAGAAATAGACCAGCGTATATATGGCCAATTGATTTTCAATAAAGCTGCCAAGACCAGTCTTTTATTTACTGGTGCTGAGGCAATTGGCTAGCTATATGCAACAAACAGACCAAAAAAGGACCTTGACTCCTACCTCAAACCGTACATAAAAATGACTCAGAATGAATCATAATTCTAAATGTAAGAGCTAAAATTATAAAACTTCTCTGAGAGAAAATCTTTGTGGCCTTGGATTTGACAGAGGATTTTTTAAAGTATGACACAAAAGGACAAACTATTTAAAAAATGCCACTTAGCTGAACAAGATCAATATATAAATATTTTGCCCTTTAGGATATACTTATGAAAATTAAAAGGCAAATCACAAGTTAAGAGAAAATATTAATAGAACACACAGCCAACAAATGTTGGTCTCTTTGGCCCTGGCTGGTGTAGCTCAGTGGGTTGAGCATGGGCCTGCAAACCAAAGGGTTGCCGGTTCGATTCCCAGTTAGGGCACATGCCTGGGTCGCAGGCCAGCTCTCCAGTGGGGGGTATGCAAGAGGCAACCACACATTGAGTTTCTCTTCCTCTCTTTCTCCTTCTCTTCTCCTCTCTCTAAAAGTAAATAAATAAAATCTTTTTTTAAAAATGCTTGTCTCTATATAAAGAACCCTTGTAACTCAATAATGAAAATTACCCCAAAAAATGAGTAAAAGATTTGAACATACACTTCATCAAACAAGATATACAAATGCCAAATAAGCCTGTAAGAAGATACTCACCTTCACTGGCTATTAAAAAAAAAAGAAAATTAAAATCACAGTGAGGTACCACTAGACACCCACCAGAATGGCTTAAGTTAGTGAAACAGACCATACCAAGTGTCAACAAGGATGTTAAGTATCAAGGACTCGATGCTAGTGGACATGAAAAATGTTACCCCCATTCTGGGAAACCGTTCGGTAGTTCCCTAAGTGGTTAAATATACACCCACCATGCGATGGAGCCATTTCACTCCTGGTGTCTGCCTAAGAGAAATGAAAACGTCCACTCCCACTGTGACTTCCACGCAAAGCTTTGCAGCCACTTTTGTCTTCACTGAAAAGTGGAAACCATCTGAACGCCAACCGACGGGAGTGGGGAGGCAAATGAGACACATCCACACGACGGAAACTTCTAACGGCTCGAGCCTTCCGATCACCTGCTTCTGAGCACGTGTCCAGCCCGTTTCCTTCACAGCACCGGACTATAGGGGAAGTCAGCTGAGGAGCGGAGTTTGAACTAAAGCACTCTGAGGGTATATTTTAATTTCCTTCCAGATCCGCCCAGACCTTTGTACCCTCCTTACCCGGAACCCGTATCTTCCTCCTGATTGAAGGATCTAGGTCCGTTTCCATCAAGTCAGGTAGTTGGATTTGTTCCTATCATATCCTAGTCCCCAAGAATATAAGCATAATTACATCTTTGTACCTTTGAAAGAGCAGTGGTCTTTTTCGAAGCACACATAGGAATTTTGGCATGGGCAATATGGTCATCAAGCTGGGCTTGGATTCCTACCCCGCCTTCTCGTGATGTGTCCTTTCTCTCATTTCAGCTTCCCTGAGTCACGGTGCTGTCTCCTCCACTTGTATCTGTTGGGAAGAGGTAGCACATTATCACCTTATACAAAAATGTGGATGCAAAACCTGGCTCTTCTCCTTACCAGCTGTGCGACCTTGGGCAGATTACTTAACCTCTCTGTGCCTCAGTTTTCACACTTGGAGAATGGCAATGACCAGGTGTTGGGGACCAGTCTGTGTGGTTTCGGAGATTGTAGCCCCGTGAGAGCAAGCTCTGAAAGAGGCTGGTAAGTTTCCCTGGAAAACCAGGTCATAACACAGGTGGCAGGCATGACTCGATTCTAACACAGAGGGTCCTGTGGGAATCAGGCCTAAATTGTATATTTTTGTCCTTTGAAGCTGTCTCTGCTCAGCAATAAGCCCTGTCAGTATAACCCAGATGCTTGAGTTCAAGACATACGGAGTGAAACTCCCCACTTCATGAAACACGCCTTTATAGCCACCTGGAGCCTGCATGTCTCCCAGACCCCAGCCTGAAAAGATTCCTGTGTTTCTTCAGTTGTTATCTATACATAGTGTTAGTTTTTTATGACTATAGCCTGTTGGACATTGATTGATAAGCTATGTACATGTGCTGTGTCCCCCTGCACTCCCAACCCTAATAAAAGCCGTGTGGGAGAAGGGCTCAGGGCATTCTCTGCTAGAGGGAATTGCCACCCCTTTTCCCCCTGGGAGCAACAAGATTGCCTCCAAGACGACACCTAGTTATCTACTGCGGCCAGGGAACCTCACTGGCCGAAGTTCCCCTCAACCAGGGTGCTCCCTCCTGGGGTTGCTGAGAGCATGTGAGCCCTGGGCCCGTAATAAGTGGTCCATGAGTGTTTGCTGCTCTGAGTACGTGCAGCCAGTTTTAGGTGAGGCTCTCCAGGTCTGATTCGTCTTGTCACACTGTCTGGTGACCATGAGTCCCAATAGATCATCTCCCAGGCAGAGGCTGCATTTTGACGGGATCTTGTTACAGAAAATAGATTCTAAGTGGGCTTCCAGACCTGAGCAAATTGGGCTGGGTGAAGAGGGGCTCGGGGCGGACATTAGACCAAGCTGTGTTCTGATCACAATGAGATCAGAACGACACAAGAAACTCATTAGAATGAGCATCGCCAAGGGGCAGGCCTGGGAACCTGCATTTCACAAAGCCCGTCCGGTACTTCTCCTTCTACTATCTCTTGCTGTTTCATTTACATATTTTTTCTCTTCATTTTTTTTCTTTTTTGGAGAAGGGGAGAATGATGCTTAAAAAAACAAAACTTAATTACCTAGAAATTCTTTTTTCCTTCTTATTTTGTTCTCCTCAGCACTTGCCTACTTGCATTTTTAAAATTTTTGTACGTCTGCAGGAGTGTGTATGAAGAATGCTGTGTCCTGCACCCAATTAACCTCATACCATATGTATTATTCCGTCCTGCTGCATTTCTTCCTCATTCCTTCTCACATGCACCCCTTGCGTCTCCGTCCAGGTGATCAGACTCGACAGGTAGGTGCCGTGTCCGTTCTCCCGTCATCTTACTTAAGTATATGATTACGGACTTGAATTTAGGGAGCTCCGTTTATCTTCGGTTTCTCTTACAGTGTGGATTATATAAGCACTCTGAATTATTTTTTTCTGAAAGCTAAATGAAAAAAAAAAAAAAAACAACTGTAAAGGATGTGGTAGGCCGTGCCGAGTCTGAAAGCATCACGTAAGATCTCCATAGCAGAGGAGTTTGAGTTACATTAATGAGAATCATATTTACTCCGTAAGTCTCATCGGCCATTGTTGGGTGAACTGAGGTCTCCTTAGTTCATTACCACAATTAGTGCCTGTCAATAACAGGAAGTGTGCCTGAAATGCACAAATGCCTGGGAAACCTCATCTTTGCTAGCAGAGGGCAGCTCTGGCGTCTCAGGTGGAGGGCTTGGGTTTCGATCTACGAGTTATTGCCACTTGGGCCTTTCCCTGGGCCTCGGTTGTCCCGTCTGCTACAGACGGCTGTTAGGTTAAAGCTGTGCAGCACGGTGCTCCCTGTAGACTGCCTATTTCAGAATCACTCATGCAGAAGTTACAATGCAGGTAGTTCCCCAGACCTCACCCTAGGCCCACTGAACCCCACCTCCCACTGGGTGGGGCCCAGGAGTCTGCAAGTTGTCAAAGTCTCAGAATATTAAAGCTGGAAACAACAGATCTTCCATTAAATATCCTGCGTAACTTCCAAATTCCCCTTTGTTCTTTCTCAGGCAAGAAAGAGTTAATCCTGCTAGCCAATGGGGCGGTCCTCACCTCACCTGCAGAAGCTACATCATGCTGCTGTGGGAAGGGGACTCACCGACACCTAGATCACTACTTAGCTGCTGCGCAGCCTCCCACACGTCATGGACAGAAGCCAGGGTGGCCACAGCTGGCCTGCCCCCTGATAGCTCAGACTTCAGGGTGCTACTCCAGCACTGGCATGGCCTCCCATCTACAAAGGGGAGACTGACACCTGCTCAGTATTTTCTTAGGGTCTCTATGGGGCCTTGTCTTGCTTCCCAGAGCCTGAGATTAAGGCTGAAATCCTAAAGCCCACTACCTATCTGTAGCACAGTGCAAGCTTGATGAATGAATGGAGTTGTGAGTGGACCACCCTGGGTGGATAATATAAGGAGTGGGAGATGGCATCTTACATGCAAAGCACATAGTGGTGGACAGTAAATATTTTTCAGGCAAGTGTTTGTCACTCAGTGACACTTGTATACTAGTGCATAGTAGGTATTTTAAAGGCTATTCTGGTAGATGCACTTGGTGGCCACCCCTTCCCCATATCTAACACTCATTGCGCTGGCCCCCAACCATTAGCATGTGCATCACTGTGCTGGTGGGTGTTCCCTGCTGGTATAAGCAAAGCAGGCAAGAAGTCCCAGGGAGTGCCCCCATGACCTCCAGCAGTCCCAGAAACAGGACCAATGGAAGTTGGTATACAAAACCCTCAGCTCCCTCACCCCTCAGGGAAATAACTTTCAGAGGTAGGTCTCCCTCCCAGGTCCCCAATGAGATAGAGCCCCGCTTGCCCACAGTAGTCATTTGCTTGGTGACTCATGCTTTTGGGGGAGGTGCCTTTCCCTTCCCTCTCTCACGTCTCCACTCTACTACTGATATTTCCCAGGATCACCTGCCAAGTCAACTATACTTCCACTCATATTCTTGCCTCAGCCTCCACTCCAGAGGGAGCCCGCACTAGGATGGCTGTAGAATGGGTGAATGGTGCCATATTTAGTAAATCAAGGCAGAGTGCTAAACTTCTATACACTTAAAAGATAGTAAGCCTTTGTAGGCGGTTGCTGAGTGACTAGCATTCAACAAAGGGACATCATTCCAGGTAGACCCTTACACCTCTAGTACTTAAATTTCTGGTACAAAAGTGCCTTTGAAAGAGTGAATGAATGAACGAATGAGTGATCATTGAATGCAGTCAAGAGCTGAAAGTCTACATCCTGTTCCGTAGCTGGTGCTCAGTGAGTGCTTTCCGTATGGATGGGAGGGAGAAGGAAGGCAGGGAGATGGCTGCTCAGAGGCGTGGAGCCCAACGCAGCCAGGCACTGAGCAATCCTGAAGGGCCTGTGAGATCCCACGTGGTCTGGCCCCTGCTCAGTCATCAGCCTCACCCTGCAGCACTCGGTCCCCGTTTCATAACACTCTGTCTCTGCCTCCTCACGGCTCTGGGTCTCTACAAGTGTTGGTCCCTTAGCCAGGAATCATCTCCTCTTAATGATCTC
Source organism: Tonatia bakeri (assembly GCA_004024845.1). Taxonomy (NCBI): domain Eukaryota; kingdom Metazoa; phylum Chordata; class Mammalia; order Chiroptera; family Phyllostomidae; genus Tonatia; species Tonatia bakeri. The sequence continues at coordinate 173,930 of PVIA01001604.1, forward strand.
CTGCCTCCGTAACTGCTGAGATTCTTAATGTCTCAGCTAAGAATTTCCTCCTTAGAGAAGCCTCCCAGACTCCACATTACAGGTATATATAACCAGAATAGCTCTCATTCATATCATCTGGTATTTCTCACTTATGTAATCAGTTATTTAATGACAAATTCATCCAATGGAATGGGAACTCTCATCTGTATTCCCAGTGCTCACCATAGGACCTGGCACGTAGTAAGTGCTCAATAAATGTTTAATAAATGACAAAGACATGGCACCTAACCCAGCCTTACCCTTAGAATTAAGGCTTTCTTGGGCAGAGTCAGCATTCCAGGAGCTATCGTCACCCCCACCCACACCATTCCCACCCCTGTAGCACCCCACACCAGCCAAATGGCAAAATATACCCCAAATCTGGGAAAAGCCTTCACCAAGTCATCTTAGAATAGTAACAGCTTCTGTCCCAGCCAGCACTGTCACAGGCAGCTTAATTATGGTAATTAGGACCAACATTAAAACATGATTAAAACATAAAATTGGAATTAGCCATATAACACATTCAAATTTTTCGGTATGCTTATTGATTTTCCTCCCCTGTTAATCAGAGGGCTACAGTAGATTCGGATAGATCTGGTATAATTAAAACTGAACCTGTAAATGCCAGTGAAAATTCTAATTAGCATCTGTCTTTTGTTAAGGAGAGCGACGTGGGGGTGTATATTTTTACGGGGAACATAATCAGGCATTCATGCTTCTTTTCTGGATCTTAGGTGGGGCAGGACATTCTGTTCTCATTCCTTTTTAAGAACTGTTTTTGAAAAATGATGCAAGTGGTGGAGAGATCTAAGAAATGCCTAAACAAGAAGTGGTGAGTTTAAAGAAAAATAGTCAGTCAAACTTGGTCATTGGAGGTGTGCAGACAAAACAACAAATCAAATTGAATTGTTCTCTTCGTGGTGGAGCGGCTTTGAAATCAGGTCCGTTTCACACTGAGTTCACTTTTTCACTCTGCTATTTACTAGCAGTGGGGTCTTGAACAGTTTTGTTTTGTCTCTCTGGGCCTCAGTGTCCTCATCTGTGTAATGGGGAGAATGGTAGAGCCTATCTCATAGGGTGAGTGGGGTTGACATGGAATGATACCCTAATAAATAGGAGTTACCAGCATCTTCATCATCATCATCATCACCACCGTCGTCATCATCTTCATCATTATTATCCCCATAACCACCACCATCCTCCTCCTCATCATCATCTTCCTCATCATCACCATCGTTTTTATTACCGCAAACGTCATCATTACTATTGTCATCCAGTGAGGACAAGGCTTTCACAATGACTTGCATGGCTCTGGTAAGCTTCACGGTGTAGTGGAAGCACCGTCACGTTGGATTCAGGTAGCCATCCAACCTGTGCCTCTCATAAAATGTGCAACCTCAGACAAGTCATTATATGCTTCTTGGTTTGTTGACCCATCTGTAGTGTGAGCGTGATTTTCAGGGGGATGTTGGGGATGTGGTGAGGGGTGTGGATCGTGACGGGCCTGGAGATAGATAGACGTTTAAGCAACACTGATTCTCCGTCTCCGGTATTCAGTCTCGTCGCCTCAGCATAGCGCTTCGGTGGTGGTCCATCTCAGGCATATAGAATATAAAATAAAAAATGTCCAGGTTTCTCATCACCAGCCTTCCCCCAGAGGCTTTTCCGTGCTTCCTCCTCCAAGGCCGTGTCCTGCTGCCATCACTTTAATTGCTGGGAAGTGTTTCAGTCATCTCTCTGCGCAAAGCTCATGAAATACCTCGTGTGCTCCCCTGCATTTCCCAGCTTCCCTTGCAGTTAGAGTAAAGCCATGTGACTCCTTCTGACCAGTAGACTGTGAACAGAAATAAGCCACTTCCATTTGCCAGGAAAGCACATGTAAAGACAGCAAAACTGCAACATTGAAGTGACCTAGATAATCAAGTCCTAGAAGGAGAACGCCTGTCCGGGAGAGCAACCGCACCCTTTGTGAATGAACAATAACAGTTGTTGCATTACGCCCCTGAAGTTTTCAAGTGTCTTTGTTATAGCGGTGTAACCTAACCTATACTGATTGCGACAGAGGTTGGTGTCTACAAGCAGGTCTGCCTTTTTGTTTGCTCCCCTTCCTCTGAACACAACCAGTGGCTTGTTGGCTATTGGTCATTCCCAGACTGATGGACTCTCTTCCAGAACAGATTTTGGGGTAGACTGGAGGGAAACTGGGACTTCTGAGTCTAGAGAAGGGCCATGATGCTGAAACCCTTCTATGAAACCTGCCGCTGGTCCCTCACAGTTCAGATTGCTCAGATGGCTGGAAGGGACATGGAAAAACCAAGACGTTAGGGTCCTTGTATGGTTCATTAAGAACCACACAGCCCTCTGCAAATATGAGGAGCCCAATGTAATTGATTTGTCAAATATCCGGCGTCTGTTATTTCCCCCTCAACCAGAATCCATACCCATCTTTATTTTAGAATCAACGCCATAGTTTTGTTCTGAGAACCACTCGTTGAACACAAGCCTGGTGGACTTGTCAACCAAAAAGTTCCACACTCCTCTGCCCAAGAGATGGGCATGTGACCCAAAGCAATTCATACCAACTGCGGCCTCTTGGGCCTCTGGGAAGGGCTGGGAAGGGCTGGGAAGGGTCTCTGCTTCCTAGATCCCTGGAATTGCTATGGTGCTGCCCTCAGACCTGCTTTCCCAGTTCTTTTTTTTGGTCTGTGAGATATTCCTGTCCTTCCAACAAAGCCCTCCCACCTTTTTCTGGCTGAATTTAGCCAACATCAGCTCCTTTTCATCAAAGAGTCCTACGTGGTATGTGGTAATGGATTCCATCCACTATTGGCAAAGTCCCAATCATGTGCTGGGTGCCGTGCTGGGCTCTGCTGCAGTATTATTCTAAGTTTGAAGTGAATTTGATGATGGATGGACTGAGAAAACAACCAGGGGGTTAAGTAAAATGAGCACCCACTTATTCACTCAGTAAACATGCTGTGAGTTCCAATTATGCACTTTCAGGTGCTGGGGATACAGGCGTGAGTGGAACAGGCTCAAATCTCCACCCCCACGATACTGATTTTCTAGCTGGAGGAGGCAGACATAAAAATAACACAATTAATACAAATAGAGAGTAGTAGTCAGGTGCTCAGAAGGGCAACGGGGAGAAGTGAAGCAAGCCAGGAGGATATGGAGCACATGGTATGAAGACAAAAAGATAAAGGGGGGTTGCAATCTTAAACCCATTAGAGAACTCACTGAGATCTGGGCAAAACCTGGAAGTAGAATCGTGTGTTCTCTTGTTCTTGTTTCAAATTCCATTTGGCAGGTGACTTTGTTTATAGGGCTGTTGAGGGGACAGGACCTGACACCTAAACAATACACAATAAACATCAGCTGTAGAACACGTGTGAAGGAGCCATTGGAACCCCGAGTCAGCGCTGGGGGCATGGGGAGGCCCAGCACTCACCCTCCAATCCTGAGCCACCAGCTCCCTGGGGCTGCTGTGAAGCCAGGCAAAGCCCCTCCTCCTTCGGGCCCTGGATGCTGCTGAGGCTGTGGCCTCACTGAGTGGTCTGCCATCATCAGACCTCTAGTCCCTCAGGCTGCTCTAATCAGGGGCCTCAGACAGCGCCAGCTACTGGCTGACTCAGCACAAAAGAGAAAGAGGAGGGAGGAGGGAGAAGGGGAGACAGAAACAGAAACACAGAGATACAGACACACAGAGAGACAGACAGATGACACAGAGAGAGAAAGACAGAGGGAGGCGGAGAGAAGGGGAAGAGAAATCAGGGCGCAGAGAGGGAGGAAAATTTGTAACCCAAAATGAAGTGAGACAGGGGACCTCCTCTAAACTAGGTTTCGTCCCTGGTGGACAGGGTGCTCCTCCCTGCTGCCCTGTTCCACCTATACGAGGTCTGTCCGGAAAGAGTCCAGCCATTGTTAATATAATGAGAATGGTTTGTGTGACATCGATGTAACCTGGCAGCAGAGTGGAATGTGCATGCATGAACAATGACGACTTCACTGTACTAGGCAGTGGGGGGCAGTAGACGCCACTGAATGAGCATGTGTGCTTCAAATCACCCGGGAGACTCAGCCCCCCAGAAGCCCAGATTTGGTGCCCTGAGACTTCTGGCTTTTCCCAAAACTAAAATCTCTTGAAAGAGAAGAGATTTCAGACCCTCATTGAGATTCACAAAAATATGACAGGACAGCTGATGGTGACTGGGAGAACTGTGTGGAGTCCCAAGGTGCCTACTTTGAAGGGGACTGAGGTGTCATTGTCCTATGTACCATGTTTCTTGCATCTTGTATCTTCTTCAATAAATGTCTCTGTTTTTCATATTACATGGCTCAATACCTTCTGGACAGACCTCGTATATTTGAGAAATGCCCAAGGCCATAGGTTCCAGACACAGGTGGACTGGGTTCAAATCCTGCCTCTGCCACTGCTTGGCCCTGTGAACAGGGGTGAGCTCACTTATCTCTGAGTGAGTCTCCACTTCACAGCTGATGGGAGGGTTGTGACAGAAGGCACAAAAAAGCAGGCTATTGTGATCCAAGCACTTGATACAGGGGTCTTTGCTCAGTCTTGCCTCTGGGTCCTTGGACTCAGCCCCCAGGAGACCCTGGTCCCACACTTTCACCCACGGTCAGGGCTCTGAATGGAGACCTTGAGCCCAGTGGCTCACCACCCCCAGCTGCACACTGGGCCCCCGTGGGAAACTTTAAAGAAAACAGGTGTCTGGGCTCACTCCCAGAGATAGTCTGATGTCATTGGGGTACAGCCTGGGCATCAACATTTCTACAAGTTCCCAGTGGGTCTAAGGTGCAGCCAAGGTCGAGAAGCACTGCTTTGGCCCTGACCTTTGACTCAGGCCCCCACCCTTTATTCCCCACAAATGAGATTGAGCACCCAGACACCCCACACTGAGGCAGCCTCTCAGACCCTCTGGTTTTTCTTCTAATTTGAGTCAGTAAGCATTTATTGAGCACCTACTGTGTCCCTGACACACTTTTGACCCCAAATAAAACCTGGGGGACCATAGCACGGGTAAATGCTTTACTTAAGGGGGTCATGGGAGCCGGAAAGAGAGGAATCTCACACAGATCAGGGGATGAGTGGGAAAGATGGGGGGACTGCAGAATCACACTTAAGCTTCAACTTGAAAAAGTGAGCAGCAGGTGGCCCCAGTGGCAGGAACATCAGGAGCAAATGTGCAGAGGTGTGAGACCTCAAGGGTGCGAGGATGCAAGGAACGGGAGAGGTGGCCGGAGAGTACAGACCTCACGGCAATGCTGAGACCCTTGGTCTTCAAATTACAGGCACTGGGGAGCCACGGGAAGCTGGAGACTAAGAGACAGCCTTCATCTGGTGCATAAGAATTCAGGGTGAGATGCAGCTGCTTTTGAGTGCTGGGAGGTGGGGCATCCAGACAAGGAAAAGCCTTTGTTTGGCAATTTTCCCCCAAGCAATTTTATTCCATTCCCTTCCATCACACGGAGAAACCCGAAGTTAACGGGAAAGCATCACTGCCATGGAAACGTAAGAGAAACAAACAGTGCACGAGCTGTATAAAATCGTCCATAAAGGCTGTTTATTTTTCATACCATTATTTTAATAGGTGGGGATGGCAGTGATGGGATGGAGAACAGCAGGCTTTAATGGTGCCACTAACGTCGCCTGTTCTCCAAACGACTTGAAATGCTCACAGACATTTAGACATTAGCGCTTAGATCACGTCTCTGGCTGGGAACTCCCGCTGGTTTGGGATCTCGCTGCTGGGAAGCCTCACCTGCTCCCCATCACCCGGGCAGCGTGGTCCAGCAGTTACAGACTTCCGCGGGAGGTCAGACAGCCCTGGGTTTGAGTCCCAGTTCTGTCACACTTTTTGATGGGTGAGTGTTGGCCAGTTCCATCACCTCTCTGAGCCCTTGTTTGAGGCATCATTCATTCACTCACTCACTCATTCTTTCTTTCGTTCATTCAGTATTAAGCAAGACTACATTGAAAACCTCCTATGTGCTTTGTGCTGATAAAGGTCCTTGCATCCATGAAGCTTAGACTCAAGGAGAATTCAGATAATACATACACCTGCTAACATGTAGTCAGTGAGAAAGACAATGTTAAGTAGTGATACTTGCTAGGAAGGATTTAAACCTGAGGGAGCTGTCTCTCTAGCTAACCACAGACGGACGACGGAGAGCCAGCTGTGTGTCTGTCAGGAGGGCAGCAACAGCAAAGGCCTGGGAGGCAGATCTGAGTCTGGAATGTTTGCAGCTGGGACTTCACAAAGGGACGCACAGGTGAGGTCAGAGAGGAAAGAATGGCCAGACCCATGGGGCCCTGAAGACTGGGATAGGAGTTGGGGTTATGATACAACATCCATGACAGGGTGTAAGGATTAAATGAGACATCCAATGGCAAGCTGTAAGCAGCTGCTTAAAAATATCAGCTTCTATTCTCACCAGGAGAGTGGTGGAACCTGTCATCTCTTGGGTGGGAGCTGAGCCATAGGGTGATCGAATTTCAAAACAAGAGATCATTTTTCTAATTCTATTCCTTTTTTGTATGGGTGAATTAAAAATCAGAGAGGGCAAAGGGACATACAAACACCACACAGGAGTTAGTGGGGAAGCCTCTGGGCTCACTGACTTCTACCCACTGTCCCTTGGGCTCCTGAAATCAGGCCCGTCCACAAGTCTAAGACGAAATTGCTTGGCCACTGTTCCTGCTGATGCTGGGTGAGACCTTCTCCTAGGGACCAGTGTGGGGTGATGGATAAACACGGAACCGCTGAGCCTGGGGGGACCTCTGACATTAGTCCTCCTCTTCCTGCCCAACTCTGTCCTCGGGGACAATGGCTGGGGAGCTGGGACAAAGGACAGGATATCAGTCAGCAGGGACCTGACGCAGCCTGGCCTTTTCAGTATTCCACGTTGAAGAGACTGATGAGGCCGGAGAAGAGGGAGAAGGGCAGAGGATGTTTCTGTAATTGACCAGGACAGGGCAGCCTCGGTTAATTTCGAGTGAGGCGTCACACGAGAAATGGTTGGGATTGGCCCAGTCCCTGATGGGCTTGGGAGTCTTCCTTATTCTGTATCCTAAACCCCCGCTGGGCTTTCTTCCAGGTCTAGACATAAATACACCTGATAAACCCTACTACAGAAGAGTCGTTTATGGCACCTGGGCTGTGATTCTCTCTCACAATCTGTATAACACAGTGTAATTGCCTCTGTTTATTGAGCATCTACTACAGGGTGGGCAGTTAGTTCAGCATAGGACATGAATCCCCTCTTACCATTCCAGGAGCCCTGGGAAGTAGTTACTAATATCCCCCGCTTCGTACAGACTAGGAAACTGAGGCTTGCAGGTGATTAGATGATTCATCTAGGAGGGAGCTCAGTCAAACTCAGGCATGTCCGACTCCAAAGAAACCTGATGACTCCAAAGGGCACGGGTGCTCACGAAAGTCTTACCAAAGCCCCTGGGTGTCCTTTGCGCTCATAGGCTGTTCTTTGTGGTCTGGAAAATGTGTGTGCCCCCATTTAAGCCAACTGAGTATACAAATATACACAGTTTCTTCCATTGATTGGGTTGTTGCTGTTGAGACCCAGAAACATAAACCCAGGGAGCTCTCCCAGCTGGGTTTGCAGGGACTTGACAGCGGGGTCCCATTAGATCCTGTGTGTTTGTCCCTGTCTTTCAGCCTCCTGTGCGTTTCTGACAGCGCACCGGTTTTCTCCTCCTCTGGCCAGGCCAGCCTCTGCAGAATGCAAATCCATCGTGCAGGCTCACTTCGTATTCTGTAAACTTCCAATCTGAAAGGAAAGGCACTGTCTCCCTGTCAGAGTCGGGAATTTCTCAAGAGCCAGGGCAGGTGGTAGAGGAGGATTGAGCATTTCCAAGGAAACCCAAGAAGCCTAATTACTTCTGTCCAGGTGATGTGAGTACAGAGGACGGGGGTGGCCGTGTTGAAGATGATCATTCCCTCATTAGCACCTGGCCAGAGTGACATCATGGCCTCGGGCTTCCTGAACAGGACTGCGTGGGCCAGGCTCGCCTGCAAGTTCTGAAGGGCAGGCTGCAAACAACATGGCGAGGTGCTATTTTCAGGCTCTGCCTGCCCTTCAAAGACCCAGGGTGCATTTCTCCTGGGCTGTCCTATTGCTGGGGCAGTTTAAAAAAAAAATCTGTCCTTTTAAGATGTCTCCGTTTGTATTTCATTTTTACTCCAAGACAAAAGATTCCCCCCTCCCCTTTCCTGTGATATATACCTTCCCAGGACCAGATGCTCCTGAGAGAGAACTGTGATGCTAGTGTGGGTGGGGCAGGAGCATGGATCGAATCGAAACTTCCAGCATTGTATGCTGATGAATGGAGAGAGTACTTCCTGAGTACAGACTTCCTGAGGAGCTCAAGATCAGGCCCTGGTTAATTACGATCTGCGGAGACAGAGGACGGCGTAACAGATACACAATGGCAATGGCCGCCGTTCAGTGCGGCCTGGCACCTAGAACGTGCTCTGCCCCAGCTCTTCACCTGGTTACCTCCATCTCACCTTTCCCTTCTCTGTTTCAACGTCTCCTAGTCTGAGAGGCCAGCTCTGATCATTCACAAACGGCCTGCCTCCTTTACTTTCAAAGCATCCTAAAGCTCTCTGAAATTCTTATTTACCAAAGAGTTTACTGTGTATCTCTCACCTGTGCAAAGGAAGTTCCAGACAGCAAGGACTTCATCTCATTCACTTGTGTGTCCCCAGTGCCCAGGACAGTGCCTGGCACAGGGCAGGTGCCCAAAAAATATTTGTTGAAAGGATGGATGAATAGATGGGTAGATGGATAGATGTTTGGATGGATGGACAAATGGATGGAGTTTACTATATGCTATGGACACTATCCTAAATTAGTACAATAATTGTCTTCTTTAATCTAAATGACAACCTTTCATTAAAACAGTTTCAGAGAGGTTAAGTCACTTGTTCAAGGTCACACAGCTATTTGGAGAGAAACAATTCAAATTCAAGTCTGGCAGGTTTCAAAGTCCGCCTTTAATCATTCTGCTAGACTGCATCCCAGATGCGGAACATTAATCTTGGAAAGGATTTGGGCACTCGTGTTGCCAGATTTCGCTGGACTTTCAGGTCTAGAGAGCAAGAGATACAGTCTGCTGCATCCACAGCACCTAGCACAGAGTTTGGCACCCAGTAGCCATGTGATAAATAGTAGCTGCTCAAATAATATTTGTAGATAGGCTGGATAGAAGAATGAGTAGGTAGGTGGGTGGGTTAGTGGATGGATGGATGGATGGATGGATGGATGGATGGATGGGTGGAGGAGTGGATGGATGGAGGGAGGGAGGAAGGGATAAGGAAAAAGCCCATCAGAGCCTGGTGACAGCCCAGCAGCATAAGAGGGATCACAAGCACAAGCCCCAGCCAGGGTCCAGGCCACAACCCAGGCACATGCCCTGACCGGGAATAGAACTGGCGACCTTTCACTTTGTGGGACAATGCTCAACCACCTGAGCCACGCTGGTCAGGGCAGCCCCCTCTTTCTAAAATGCTGTTGACCTTACTGCCAGGAATGGAAACTTCTTAGAGCCAAGCAGTGTCTTTTTTTTAATTAGGGGCTCTCTGTCCCCCAGAACCTAATGCAAGGCTGGGCTGGCAGGGAGCACCCTGGGAAAGAGCATTGAGTGAATGCACAGATAAGGAAGCTGTGGGTGGGGGTGAGAAGACCTTTCCATTCTCTGGTCCAAAGTGCTTCCCCTCCTCCCCTGTCCTCCTGCACCCCATCCCACCTCCCCCACCAGGTCTCTACAAACACTCCCAGCTCCACCACTCCCAGCCTAAGACGGCTGCTGCCGCTGCACCCTTCTCTCCATCTGCTCCCTCTGCCTGCTCAGGCTGCAGTGTGTACATAGTGTGGCAAGGTAGCGTGGGGGGGGGGGGTTGGGGGAGAGAGAGAGAAGCCTTCTAATTGGGAGGAGCAGCCTGAGAAGCTGGCTGGGGGAGGCAGGGGCAAAAGTGTCCACACAGTCAGTCTCCAAGCCCTTCCCCTCTAGCTCTTGGCTAGTGCCTGTCCCCATCTAATCCTGGGCTAAAGCCTGTCCCCAAGCATCTGCCTGTCTCCTTCATCTATTGTACCCCCACACCCGACACCACTACTGCCATTTGTGGAGAAAAGTTGCTGATAGTCAAGCTGGGCACCAGCACCGCAGATGAGGGTGGGCCTAGAACTCCAGCTCAGATGGGGGGAGGGGGTGTAGCAGGCAGGGGCCAGGGGCTGAGCCGAGAGGTAGCCTTGGCTGGCTCTGCTGCCCTATGGTTAGCAGGGGTGTGAAAGATAGCTCTGATTGAAACATGGATACATTCTCGCTCACAGTCTCTGGCTGGGCTTCGGAGAGGTAAGCAGCCCTCAGGTACTGGATGCACAATTTTGTGGCCATTTGTATCGTGCTAGGGAGACGGACAGCTCTTGTGAGATCCATGGAGTTTGAGATTTTCTAGGTTATGGGGACTCGCTTCAGCAACACGGGAGAGCTGGCAGAGAAGACAGCTGGTTGGGGCCCAGAAGGGCCTGGGAGGGCTGAAATGCAGGGGAGAGAGCTAGACCTGGGATCCGTCTCGAAGGCTGGACAGTGATAAGCTCTAGGCCGCTCACAAGCTGAAGGATGCGCTGGGCACTGAGGCCTTCATCTCACCGTCTGCAAAATGGTCCGGACGCTCTTCAGCCTCGCCTCGCCAGCGCGGGGCTTCTGTGAGCATCCGCTCAGCGGCAGCGCTCGGCCCCCAGGACACAGGGGGAATTAACGTTAAACTTTGCGGGGCCGACGGGCCGCGGCCAGAGGCGGAGGCGGAGGCGGGCACCCAGGGCGGCGGCCCCTCTCCCTCGCTGCCCGCCCGCCCGCCCGCCAGCCCCCTCCCTCCCTGCACTCGCTCGGTCCCAGCCCCCTCCCTCCTCCCGCTAGCTCCCCGCTCGCTCGCTTGCTCGCTCTCCGGCTCCTCCTCACTCGCCCGCCCGCGCCCAGCGCAGCTCGGCCGGAACGATCGCGGGGCTGAGCACGCGTCCGCCCGGGGGCTCCGGCGGCTGCCCCGGCCCGCAGCCCCCTCCCTCGCTCCCGCCTTCCCTGCCTCGCTCGCAGCCTCCCTCCCTCCCTTCTTGCCCGGCTCCCGCGCTGTCCGCCCGCCCTGCAGCCCGCGGCTCCGCACCCCCGGCAGCCACGATGCCAGCGGCCCGGCCGCCCGCGGCGGGACTCGGCGGGATCTCCCTGCTCCTCGCTCTGCTCCTCGGGAGCCCGGCGGCTGCCCTGCAGGGAGGTAAGCCCCAGGAGGGGTGGGGCTGGGGAGGGGGCAAAGTTGTAGTGAGTACCGGGAGGCTGGGGGTCCCGGCTGCCCCGGACCAGTCGCGCACCACCCACTACCCGCCGGGATGGGCAGCAGGGGTGGCTGCCTGAATTCGGGGCAAGGAACCGCGTCCCCTTGGCCCGGCTGATGGGAGTGTGGAGGTGGGTCGTGTCTGCAGGACTCCGGCGCTTCCTGCTTCGGGTGCCGGCTCCGGTCTTCCGGGCTGTGGGGCTGGCTCGCCTTCGCAGCCCCAGAGAACCTCCTCGGAGTAAGGCAGCCTCCCAACCTCAGATTCCCGGGGCTCCCTGCAACTGCACCCGGGGCTGGGTGCCAGGCGATTCTCACCCATTCTGGGAGAGGATGAGGAGGGGCGGCAGTTCCGCCCCGAAACTGAGGACGAGACTCCAGCCGTGCGTCTGGGGGGCGTCGCAGCGCGGCTCCCTCCCGCTCTAGGGCCTCTTGCCTTCTTCGGGTTCAGGTCGCCCCAGGGACCCGGTTTTAGGGCGGATCTCAGCCAAGTGTCTGCAAGCCCAACTTGGGTGTGGCTTTTGCCTAGAGGCCATTTGAGGGGGCTCGGGCTTCTCAGAACTGGTTGGGGGCAGGATCGGCGGCAGGGACAGGAGATGTTAGGTCAGAGTCGAGAACCTGGGTGAGCTCCCCACTTCTTGCTCCCCCTGACTGCCTAGCGTCTTTAAACACTATTAAGAATTGTGTGCTGGGAGGGGGGTGCTAGTTTCACCCACCACGTGCTTGGCGGTCCGGAAGGGGGATCCACATTTAGTGGAGGATAGTGGCGGCTTCTTCCCAGACCTGGAGCTGGACCCTCTTCTCCACCCCGCTGAGGTACCCCAGAAAAAATCGGGGAGGGGCGTCGAGATGGAGAGACGAGCGCCTAATTCATCCCGAGCTAAACCCATGAGCTTGGAGGGTTTGATCGGGTCACTAGGACACTCAAGAGTAGAGGACAACGCTGGTAGACCACCCGGTCTCCCCTTCGGAAAGGTCCAACTCCCTGTCCCAGAAAAGCGCTCCTCACGTGGAAAAAAGCGGGCGGTGGCAGGGGCTGCCCAGGCTGAAGACAGGCGGAGAGCGCGCACTCTGCCTCGTCTCCCGTTTGAACCGCCTCGACCCGGAGTTGGAGGACAGGTGGTGCCCCTTTTCCCTGAGCAGTTCCGGCCCCCTGGCGCGCACACCTGCTTTCAGCACCAAAGGCCACGGACAGCTCTCGGCTCCCTGGGCCCTAGCTCTGGGTCCCTCTCTCTCCAACTCTTCCCCAAGGCCTGGAGTGCCCTCCACAGCATAAATCAGGCATTTTATCCCCCACCCCCTTCTCTTCCAACGTGGAGGCCGGAATGCAGAGTGAAGAAAAGAATTCACCACCTTTTGTTCAACAAAGCATATCATTAGAGCACCCCCACCCCCGACTTATGAGACAGTAATATCCACAATTTACACAAGGTCTGGACAGTTTCTCTGGGGAAGATGAGAGTAGCGAATTAGCTTGAATAAATCGTTCCCACCGCAGCATGCCCTTCCTTAATTAGCTGTCTCTTCCCAACAATGGCCCAGTGGCCTTGAACAGAGTCCAGACCCCCTCCCACCTCGCTCCCCACCTTTTGAATCCGTGTTGTGACTGACACACACTGAAAGAACCTAAAGCTAGCCAGTGGCCTGCTGGCTTTTCTAAAGAGATTCTGCCTTCAAGGACCACACTCTTTAAAACACCACCCTTCAGGAAAAATGTCTGCATGGCCCATATTGGATTGTTATCCAAGAAAAGGATCTCAATATCCCGTTTCCATCACTGGCTTCAAACACAAAATGTGTGTATGCTAATTTTTAAGACATTTTATATTGTTTCTCCAACTCTGCCCTATGGCCAGCCAGCATCTTTTTTAATAAACTTCAGGCCACCGCCAAATAGAGCCAACTCATGTACTGCTTCCGAAGGCTCGCTAATAACCATGTTGTTCTGACTCTGAGACTCTGAGTCATCAGGAGGGAGCGAGGGTGTCCAGTGAGCATTGCCAGTTCTGACAGTGCATTTGGAAACAACTGACCTTCCACAGTAATTCTATTTTTACTGTGGGGCCCAGTTCCACTGGTGTCAGATGGAGAGCCATCCCTCAGATTCTGTGCTGGAAGCTAGCCCTTCCATTCGCCGTGCAGTAAGGGAATTTGTAAATACTTGAAAGGGACTTGTTGCTGCATTCTCATGCAGGTCACGTGACTCTCTGGGCCATTTTGCTGTAAGGCATGAATAAGTATAAAGTGTAACTTGTTTTTGAAGAGGCTTCTTATTGTCTAAGATATGCACATGGGGAATAATTGCAACTGCGTGCTAAGACTGCAGAGCCTGCGTGTAATTTCTTTTCTTTTTCTCTTGAATTAATAAAGCAAATTGAATAGCGCTCATATTTGCTGTTTCCTCCCATCTCTAATGTGCACTGTTGTTAGATTCACTTAAAGACCATTTTCATTATGGATTAGCATTCTTTTCCACGGTGCTTTGGCTGCCCCTGCTGGGGACCACCTTATATCTAAGCTTTGGGGATTCTCCTTGTGTTCGCATGGCTAGGTTAGACATCAGAAAAATAACGTATTCCTTCCCTCTCTCTTCCAAGGCACGAGGATGTGACTCGATCAGCGTGGCTTGTTTTCTGGTTTTGCTCACAAGTTCATTTCTGCTATTCAAAAAGCTCTTCAAAAGGGCTCCATGTACAGGTCCTCATATCTGGTTCACAATTTCTGCAACACGTCAGTAGTGCAGACCTCCACTAGGGGCGCTCAAAACTATCTTTGGTGAGGGAGGGCAGAAGAGGTGAACTCTGACCTCTGGAGCCACCAGGCCTGTGCAGTGCCCAAGGTGAGCACAGCAGAGCTCTCACAGTTTGGAGATGGCCCCACCGTTGCCTCCACCCTCCCTCTCTCTGCTCAACACAGCCGCTTTCCTATTTCTCTGAGAGAAATTATGGATGATACGACACTTGCATCGAAAAAGAGGAAGGAGAGGCGGAGAGTGGGCAGGAGGACGGGCGGAGAAAGGCATCATTGGAGTACAGAGTTCAACTGCCTTTTTTATGCTGGTGTGTGTTTCCTTCATGGAGCCAAATTCCTAAACTGCAGAGAGGACTTACAAGGCTGTTCCAGGGAGCTTGGCTGAGCCGGCCACTAGAATTGGACTTACAGGGTTCTGGCGTAGACTGTCGTGGCTTCGGGATCGGTTTGGTCTCAGCCTGGGTCCAGCCCCCCTGTTTCTGAGTGTGGGATGTTCAGCGGGACTACATCCTCTGTGACCACCTGTGGCACGGGGGTGGGGGTGACTGGTGGTCCCGGCCTGGAGGGAAGGTTGTGATGATTACATGGCACTTCCTTGCAAGGTGCCTGGCACCTCGCAGATGCTCAAATAATGTTTACTCCCATTTGGCTCCTGCTTTTTAAAGAGCAAATCTCCCCTCTTCGCAGGTGCCAAGGAAGGAAATCCCCAAAATTAATGTGAACCAGATGTTGCCATGAATATCTGGATGATTTAGGCCAAAGTAGAAAGGGTGGTGGTGGGGTGAGTGAGCAGCTCCACCATCCCTCTGCTGCCTGTGGCGGGTGGGAATTTTTCGTTGCCTGGTGCAGACTCTTCCTTTCCAAACTCTTGTCCTGTATCTCTTTGAACCTCAATGTTACCACCAGGAAGCAGAGTTCACGGTACGAGAGATGGAGGGTGGAACGTTAGTGTTTGGAAAGAAGATGTAAGAAGAGGGACTTCTGGAAAAGATATCTACTCATTCATTCATTCATTTAGCCTTGACTGAGCAGGCCACAGGCCCCATGTTGGGTGTTGGGGACACAGAGTAATACAAGGAGGTCCCTGTCACGGTAACGGCAGCCTAGCCAGAGAGAGCTGCAGGCAAGCCACCCGTGTCCGTGCTGCGTGATCCGTGCTTGGAAGGGCGATGTCAGAGTGCTGTGGGATCCCACGAGTGGGTGTGTTCAGTTCCAGCCAGAGGTGGTTAGTGAAGGAAGGACTCCCTGAGTGGGTAGCATCTGAGCCGGCCCCGAGGGATGTGACAGGGACCAGCAGCCAGAGGGGGGATCTTCTAGGGAAGATCCTGAAGAAGGCTTCACTTTCAGAACACATCACACACCCGTGGAGTCGAGAGAGGGGAGCAGGAGTGAGTGGGAGGGGAAGGTAGGCAGGCACACGCAGTCACACAGGAAACAGATCTCCAGCCCTGCCCGCTCTCCTTGCACCCCCTGGACATCGTGGGCTCAGAGCTGGAACAGCCCCAGGAGCCGCGGTGTCGCTGTTGTCCACTAGAGGTTGCGATGACACCGAGGGAGTCCTCTTCAGGACTGCCAGGCCCAGCAGAGGCTGCGTACAGACTGCCGCGCTGCCCTGGGTAAACACCGCTTTACACTATTTGCATATTTGCATAATCCTCTGGTTATTGTAGCTCCTCAGAAGCAGCCCCTTGGCGCTTGTGAAGGTAGGGGGTGGGGAAGAACTAGGCTGCTTTTAGGGGACCATAAAATGACTCTGAGTTCCCAGGAGGTCATTGGACCACGTGCCATAATTTACAATTGCCCACCGAACCACACGGAGGTTAGGGGGACTGACCTCCCCACCCCCTTGTGGTCAAAAACCCAAACATAACTTTTGACTGCCCCCAAACTTAACTGCTAAGAGTCAACTGGTGATCAATAACATAAACAGTTGATTAACACATATTTTGTTTATGTGTTATATACTGTATTCTTACAATAATGTTATAGAAAAGAAAACATTATTAAAATAATAAGGAAGAGAAAATACGTTTACAGTACTGTATATATTTTTCTTAAAAATTCACATATAGGTGGACCCTCCCAGTTCAAACTTCGGGGACATAGGTGCCAACGTGGAAGGCTGGCCCCCCAAACACCCCCAAGTATCTCTTGTGGGCTTGTGATGAGAGAGTGACAAAATGTGGCACTGCTCTTCGCCATTTCGTGGGGCCTACACTGTGCCAGGGGGCTGTCCCTGTGCCCACCCGGTATTTATTCATTCGGTCCTCACCCGACCTGTCAGGCGGTGTCCCTGGACCATCCAGATGGGGGAGTAGAGCCTGAGAAAGGTGTCCTGGCCGGTCGGTAGGCTGACAGAGTCAGGATTCAAACCCGAGTGCGACTGCCACATCTGGACACCAGGGCACGAGCGTGCGGGTGTCCAGCAGTGATGGCCGGAGGGAGAGCTGGTACTCGCTTGAAAATCAAGGCAGTGAGACTGGACTCTGAGAGGGGAAGTGTTTTCCCCTCCAGGGCAAAGGCCAGGTGTCACAGGTCAGCTCACCGCGCGGAAAAACAGGGCATCCCCACCTCCCACACCCGCCCCTGAAGGCGTCTGGGTGAAACGTTCTTCTGGTCTTACTCATGCTGTCCCTTCAGCCTGCGTCGTCATCCCAAGGGGCTGTGTGTGGGAAGGAGTTCAGAGAGCACTGGACTAGATTCCCAGCGGGCTGATTTCAGCAGCGCCTCTTGCGGGACGTCCTTCAGCTCCACGAACCTCTTTCATCCTTGTATGCTGGGGGGAAGGGTCCTGTCGCCCTGGCGAGGTGGCTACGAGTAGTTAGTGTGCGTCGATGTGCGTAGCCCACAGCACACGCTCGGTAAAAATGTGCCATTATTGCTACTATTACTCATCGGGTGAACCTCAAAACCCAATCCCTAATTGTCTTTTTCTGTGAGACCGTCCCTGGCCTCTTTCCTCTCTGGGTCAGTTATGGGTGACCCGCTGGGCTCTCCGTCACATTTTCTCTCCCCATTATGGGTCACTTATGCCCTGAGAATACACAAGTTACCAGTTACATGCCCCCCTCCCCCCCAGACAATGAACTCTTCAGAAATCTCAACTGAACCTTAGTCATCCACGTCTTTCTTAGCCTGTGTCTCACCCAGCCTGAGCGCTCAGCCCATTTGTGAAACCATGTTAAATTGCTTTTCCTCTTAAGCATTGTTATGAGGAGGTTTAACCAGAGTCCTAAGATCCGAATTTAGTGTCCAGCTCTTTCTCCGACACCTTTGTGGTCGCAGACAGCCTGCCTGAGCCCAGGTCCTCATCTGAAAAATGGAGATGGTAATAGTGTTGCTATGAGAAAAAGCAATGAGGTCATAGAAATCACGGAAGAATTCTACCCCAAAAAGAGAGGAGAAAGAAAAATTAGAAGATGAAGAAGGAGAGAAATACACTTTGAAAAGAGAAAAAAAAACACATTTGTGCAAACACAGCCACAAGACGGGGCCATTTAATGGGTCCTTGCTGAAGTCATCTTTCTTTCCAAAGGAATGTTGGCTGCACTTATTTACCCTGTGGCTTAGCTCTTTCCAAAATAGAAACTTTCTGGGCACAACTAAGTTGTAGAATCCTCTTCTCTTGGGTTGCTGGCAGCTGCCAACAAGGCAAATGCAGAGCTGAAAACTGAGAAAGTTCAGCAAAGTGAGTAAAAGCTCAGGCTTCAGAGTTGGAACAACCTGAATTTAAATCTGTTGCTTCCCGTTAGATGCATGACCTTGGCAAACCACTTTGTCTCCGGTAGCTAGATCTTAAATATTGCAGGGGTGGGGGATGGTCTGTGCTCCGTCCACTCCCAGGGGTTCTTGTAATCGGGCAGGGGATGCATTGTTATAGACAGGCTTTGCAAAAAAAAAAGAAAGAAAAAGAAAGGGAGAGAGAGAGAGAGGAAGGAAGGAAGGAAGGAAGGAAGGAAGGAAGGAAGGAAGGAAGGAAGAAGGTACCCTTCCTGGTGCTTGTAATATTAATCAGATTGTAGTAGTTCTTCAAATTCTTCAAGGTCCCCAGCTGCCTTGGTCCTCTCCTTAATATTTTCATTTTGTTGAGGAAAGAGACGCAAAGACAGGAAGGCACTTACTCACTCAAGGTCCTATTGCAAGTGAGTGGCAGAAAAAGGACTCAAGCCTCTGACTCCTGGCTTCTGACTCCCATTCTAAAGTGAGCCCCCAACTTCCTCTTTTAAGGACAATGGAATCTTTGCTTTCTTTGAGGATTTCTGCATGTTCTGAAACCCAAAGAGATGTGGCAAGAAAAGCCTTAAGGGCGTCTGTCTCCGTGAAAGCTGCGGCATCCATTACCACATCGGGTGCATACATGACGTGGCCGTGGCAGAGTGACTACGTAAAAGGAGCTTTAGTAGAGGCCCAAATCAAGCCATAGCTCCCTCCCCTCCCGACTGGGCACCTGAATTTCTAAGGCACCAGTGAACCAGCTTGCACCTGGGAAAGGTGCCATCCAAGCAGATGGCTCAAGTCAAGCAAGCAAGAGTAACCATGGAGGTCGGGGGAGGTGCAGGTCCCAGGCCAGGTGCCCCTCCTGTGCTTCCTTGCTGTCACGTGGGTCGGGAGAGCAGCTGATTGAGAAACGCAGTGGGAATACGGGGTGTGACAGCCAGGGAAGGATCACGTGAGGCATAGATGGTGTACTCAGGGCCAGCCTTGGGCAGTAGTTGCCGGACGCCAGGGGTGACCCAGGGCTGGAGATGAGAGCAAGGTGGGTGGGTCCAGTCTAGTGCATGGGATCTGGAGCTGGAGACGAGTCTTCCAGGGGAGAGAAATGGCTGTGAGCTTCCAGGTGACAGTTGCCTTGTCTGGTCTCAGCCCTTGCCAGTCTGGAGGTGGACACGAGCCAAAGCTGAGCATCAGGAACCAGTGAGTTCAGGATGCTGAAATGGAGCGTTGGTCCAGGACCAAGCACCCAGCTTGGCGAGGCAGTGCAGCTTAATAAAGAACGCAGACGCTGGAGTCAGAGAGATACCAGCCCCAGCCTAAGTGTGTGATCTTAGACAAGTCACTTCGCTCTGAGATGATGGTGGTGGAGGGTGATGAGGATGACGGTGATGATTTCCTGTTGTTGTCGATACTCTGAGCCGATCTCCCGATTCTCAGATCACTGCTGGCCTCCAAGAGAGGAGCCATGATGTCTTTTGTTTGTGTAGAGCAAAGATGCCCTCAGAATGGTTCAGGAATAAGAAGGCTTGCTCAAAGAGTATCTCAAATGTTGGGTCAAGGATGCTCCAGGGACTGGCTCCTCTCGTCATTTCTATTTCATGGCATCGATTTCTCTGTCATCAGTTGCTTCTGGAAGCCTCGCCACTGCCTGCCTTCTGCTCACTCACCAGGGATCCCCCGCATTACCCACTGGTGGGCTGTCCCGGCTTCTCCAGCTCAAACTCTGCACGTGGGCAGTCTAACATGGGAGCCACGAGTCACAGGTGGCTATTCAATTTTAAATCCGAATTAATTAAAATTAAATTAAATTAGAATTAGAGTTTTTCGGTCCCACTAACAACATTTCAAGCACTCAGTTGCCACGCAGGGGGCAGCCCAGAGAGAGAGCATTTCCATGTGGACAGGAAGTCCTCTCGAACCGCACTGCAGTCCGACACGCCTCCCAACACGTGACATCTTCCCTGTTCAGATTCCTGAGGGGTCTGTTCCACTCAAGGTAATAGGTTGGCTGTTCGTGCTGAATCCGAGCATCTGCATGGTGAGTGTGCCATGGGGCACCATACGAGGCCACTCAGGTCTATGCTCTGGGTGAGTAATCACCGCTAATGACATTTCGCACACTTGCTCTGCTGGCCTTGGTTGTTGCTTGCTCAACCCTTTTAATTTGCTAGGAGGTGGCTCCGGAACCCTTTGGCCAGTCCATCCATATTCATCAAGGTGCCTCACTGATAAACACAACGGAGAGAGCTGAGAAGAATCACAATGTGCCGTAACTGGGTTTTGTCTGCCTTCCACACAGCACAGAGAGATGCTTGGGGTCAGGGGTTGGCTCGTATTTCTTCTCCATCCTCAGCGGTTTTGTTGAATGAACAAATGAATGGAATGCACTCTTTGGCCATGTATGATTCAAATTTGGGGGGGCACAAGACACAAAAACGTTTCCAGAAACCGCACAGTCTTTACATCATTTGGGTAAACTTGACCTAGGAGAAAATAACTTATGGTAAGAGTATGTGAGAGGGGTTGCCCTAAACTGGTATATTTAGGTAGTAAAATGTGATCCATCCTCTGTGAAAATTAGGTTGGAGGAAAAAGGGAAGAGAAGCTTCGAGATAGGGTCCCAGGAGGAGCCCTCCCCCCGCTGTGAATGGTCCATCGGGAAGGAGAACAATGCGTTTAGGGGCAATGGTGGGGGTCAGTGGTGGGGGCCAGTGGGGGAACAGCATGTGCTTTTTCACTCCCGCGGTTCCAGGCGTGGTTTTAGTCACACAGCTATTGCATAGCACTGTGGTTTCTTGAAGCTTTGTTATTACGGAGACAGGAGAGGAGGGGTTTGGAAGGATGCGATCGGGAGTCCGCGTGCTGAGAGGAGTGAGGCAGGCCCGATGGTGGAGCGCGGCTGAACCGCTAGTGTGTCGTGTGGTGCTCGAGGAAGCCCCCTATGCAGCCCGAGCCTCAGTTACCCTGTGCACAATGGAAAGCCAATGCTTCCTCTGCCTGGCTGCACAGGGTGGGTGGTAAGAATGCAATGCATAGGGCCGCCTCCCTGCACAACTCTGGGAGGAGCTATTTGTACACGGCAGGGTGTGTGAATGGCTGCCCTAGAAGGTAAGCAGTGTGCAACCTATGCCGCCCTCTGTGGCAGCCCTGGACGTGGAAGAGTACCCCCTACTCAACTGTAAGGTGATTAACAAAGGGAGAGGGAGGGAGTGCCTTCAACTGCTCATTCCCTAAAGTCTTCTGATCAAGCCTCCACCTCTGCACCCCCCTTTAAAGTAGGTTTACCAAGTTGTAAAGTTAATTTGGGCCAATCACCTCGGAAATTAATGCAAAAAAAAAATCAGTTCTCGTTTTCCAGGGCTTCAGGAAGGAAAATTTGCCTAATTTATGGCATAAATAAAAAATGATATGTTGAGTCTAATTTGCATACTTTCACTTCCATTGGGGTAAAAACAACATTTTCTTGTTGCCTCTGCTTTTAAGGAAAGTCTCAGATCTCTTGTGTTAATCCAAATATGTACGTTTAAGCAAGTCCCTTAACCCCTCTAGGCCTGGATTCTCTCAGCTGTGAAATGAGAATGATGAATGGACCCACGTCACAGGACTGTAGTCAGGAGTCACGGGCTGGCCTTGTAAAACTCACAGCATAGTGGGTGGGGCAGAGTAGAAGCTCCATAATGACAGGAACATACGTAACGTGATAAAATATATCATCATCATTCATTGAACATGTGTCTACCCCTACACCAGCTGTCATTGGCAAGTCTAAAGGGTGCGATGTCACCTTGCACCCAGCCCAGGACCCAGCCGCAGCCCAGCCCACAGCAGGCATCCAGTCCTGGGATGCACGAACAAAGGGTTTGTTGTCACCACGCAGCACTTTCTCGCAGACGCAGGTACGAGAAAGCCTTCCTCCCCATCTAGGCTCTGACGTCCCCCCAGGCGGGGCGTATGTCTCACTTGGCTCTCAGTCCCCACCGCTTAACGGCACATCTAGCAGGAGCTCAATAAATGCAGAGCGGTTGAATAAATGAATGCTGAAATGTAATTGTTATTCATTCGTGTGCAGGAAATGCTTGTTAACAACGTGCCTGGTTGTCTTCCTCACAGACTAAGAACTCCTCACGTCTGTGTCCCCAACATCGGGCCCAGAGCATAGCAGTCGGCAGGTGCTCCTTGGTGTAAGGCCATGGCCAAGAGCTCAAAACTTAGAGTCCCAGAGACCTGACCCTGACTCCCAGCTTTACCCCTTACAGGCTGCCTAACCGCAGGCAAGTTGCGTGTGCTTTCTGGGAAAAGGGTGCTCAGGGAAGATGGCTGTACTTTTTTCATCTGGTTGATAGGAAACACAAACAAGGAATTTTCCATCAAGAGCTTAGCCCCATACCTGACACAAATTAGATGCTCCATGTAGATATTACTATGAATAAATGAATGGGTGACCTTTCCCAAGAGTCTTGATAGAGGAAGAGGGACTTGGTGTACAGGAACTAGTTGGAACAGAATTCACAATTGCAGGAGCCCCAGAGCTCAAAACATTCTGTGGGAGTTTGGGGAGGAACACTGATTTTATAGCAGTGTTCCCGATTTAAGGTATTTTATTATCTTGGTTGGTAGAATTGAGGTGCCAAGAAAAAGGTAGGGATTTGGATGGGTGAGTCCATCAGTCACTGGCTGGCGTTTTAAGCCCCAGGTTCATCTGGGATCAGCCACATAACCCTGGATGGGGAGCCATGTGGGCGTGGCCCAGTCCTCCAGGGAGCCCTCTCGCTGCCAGCGGCTTCCAGGAGACAATGTGTGTTTATCTGTCTCTCCCCCACACTCCTTCCTGCTCCCAAAGAAAGTGGACAGCTGGAAAGGCTGGGACAGAAACGAATGCCTATGAGGCTCAAGAATCTCTGCCATGGCCTCATCTATAGAATCTCACTTAATCTATGAGCAGGACTGCAAAGGTGACTATTATAGTCATTTGATCACAGATAAGGAAGTTGAGGCTCAGATGGCTAAACAGTGGTGAGTCAGGATCATTCATTCATTCATTCATTCAGGAGTTCATGTTTCTTCCTTTGAGAACTACTTTACCCCAGGCACTTAGTAGGAGCTAGAGATAACAGAAGAATAAAATATATCCTTGCCCTCAAAGAGTTTAACATCTAACTTTTCTTCAAACTCCAGTATGACTCAAAAATGCAAATTCTCTCTCCGCTTCCCTCCCTTCTCCACTGTTCTCCTCCTTGCTCCACCTGCCCCCACCCCACCCCCTCGCAGGGGGCATCTCTCTCCCAGCGCCCAGGGCTGTGTGTGATGAGTGCCCAGGGCCACTGCCTGTACTCCGGGTTGATTCCTACACAAAGCAAACTGGTTTGGTCTTACCCACCCTCATTTCTGGGGGTGGGGCGGGGAGTGACACTCTTCAATAGGCCTAATAGATATATCACTTAAAGAGGACCTTCAGTGACCATCTCAGACTTCACAGGGACAGACAAGGAACACCAACGGTGCCTGCTGAGAGCAGTCCAGACTGCACTTGTGGCCACATGTGGGCGCCTCCTCCTCTTCGGCACGTGGGAAAATGCGCCCGGAGCAGCACTGGGAGGGTTATGTAGAAGTGCCTGAATGTGTGTGTATAGACATGATTCATCTGCCCCCTATTCCCACAAAGCATCAACTTGGACAATCAGTTAATGAGGTTTGGCCCAAAACAAATGAATTCTTTCGGGTCCTGGGGTAGTTTTCACTCAAGTAGTCATGAGAATCGTCATTTACTTGTGCACAGCCTGTGACAGAGGACACCCATTACCGCATCAGATTGCCACAAACAACTCCGAGGGGCTGGTGATATGGAAAATTCATCCTATTTTTCAGATGAGGAAACTGAGGGTCAGAGAGGTCTTTCGATGAAACAGTCCCTTGGCCTTGACTTTCCCTGACATTGACATTTTTTGAAGTTACTTATTTTGTAGTATCCCCCTCAATCTGGACACATATCCTTTGAATTCTTACAGAATGGCACCACGCCATCTACGCTGGTCTGTAACTGGCTTTTCTCCTTCTTCGGCCTTTTTTCTGTGATTGGAACACGATCTCAGAATTGTCCCAGTTAGGGTCTCTTCCCTGGCCCTCTCTCCCTCCCCAGGCTCCAACACCTGGTCCGCCTCTGGGATCCCTTCCCAGAGGCCACTCCTCGCTCCTGTCCCTTGTCAGGGTTCTGTGGCCCTAGGCTGCCTCCCCTGGTATGGTAACGGGGCTGAGCTAATCTTTGTTTTTGTTTATCCAAGTTTTTCTTCTGGGCTCAGAAAATGAACTAATTCAACCACAGGCAGCAAATATTTAATGAATGTCTCTACGGGCAGGCTGTGCTCTGAGCACAGAAACAAACAACGGGGCCAGCCCTCAAGGAACTTACACTCTCTGTGATCTCCCATCCGTTCCCCCATTCAGCTCACTCATTCACTTAACAAATACTTATTAATAAGCCGTGTGCTTGGCAGTTGCCTACAGCATGCTGACCACTTAGTATTCGTATAATGGGGCGGGAAGAGCGGCCCACCCTTGTAAGGAGAGAGAGAGAACAGGTGAAGCTTGTTCATCTGAGAGAGTAAACAATTTAAAGAGTTTCCTCAGAACTTCAGATGTTCTTGAAGGAGTGGGGAAAGGAGCTGGAGGACTCTGAGAGCTGCCCCGACCTCAGAGAGCATGGGCTGAGTGCAGATCGTTCACACCACCCCTGGGGACTCCGCCAGGTCCGAACACCTCAGTCTGACCTCATATAACTCCTTGGTGTGGACTAGCAGAGAGACCACCTGACCGAGAGTCATGGCGTGGCTGTGGAAGGTGTGCTGTGTGACCTGGGGCCCATCTCTGTCCCTCTCTGGGTCTTAGCTTTTCCATCTCTACATGCAGTGGCTTGTGCTGAACCAGTAGTTTCCAAAATGAACTGTGAGTTAAAACCCCATGGGAGCTTTTAAAAACACAGACACTCAGGGCCCACCTCTGCCTATATCCTAGGGAGCTCCGGACATGCCTAGAAGGGATTTGTGATGCATCAGTAAACTATGCCTGGGATATCTGACCCCTAAGCCATTATCTTTTATGATTCCTTTGTTCCTGATAATTATGCTTACCTGATAACACATGCAGGCAGGTGTTGAGCCCTTTACTCACATTATCTCATTTAAGCCACATGCATAAGAGTCCTGTGGGATGCACACAATTATTCCCATTTTACAGCAGTAGCCACTGAGGCTTGGAGATATTCAATGACTTGCTCAAGGGCACACAGCTCTAGTAAGACCCAGAGCTGTGATTTGCGAGTCTGACTTGAAAAGAATTCACTGCCTCTCTGTGTATGGGTGGGGATGTAAGTCTACTCACCGTGTTCCCTACTTGGGGATAATCCAGGTCTCCTAGCACCTCTCATCTTTGAAAATCTAATTAACTCTTCCCTCTGTCCCCCCAAAAAAAATTATAAGAGAAAGTTTATTTAGAAAGTCACAGAGGTAGAAAATGTGAGCCAGCCAGGCTGTGTAAGCCCGGGAAACGAGTTATAGAGGCAAAAGGAGGGCCCTTGGAGCTTAGGGGAAAGGCAGAGAGAATGTGTCTGGGGGAAGGCTAAGGGGAAAGACATGGGCATGAGAGAGAGAGAGAGAAATCCACCCCGTGAAGTGTGAAATGGATCACACTTCAGATCCCTTAGGGCAGGAAGGCTGCCAGAAGGCGTTGAGTTTATTCTCAGGTGCTCAGAAACCACAGTAAGCCGGGAAGTGGCTCGTTCTGGTTTGATGACCGTGACTAGAAAGTAGAGAGACATGATCTAGGAGGCCCTGGCAGACAGGACATGAAGGAGTTAATCCCGTCCCCTCACCTGCCTCCCACCTCCCAGCTAGTGTCTGGAACCACTGAGTTCCAGTGGGCCCAGCCCCCCACCCCCTGGCCCAACCTCCTCCCAACTACACGGAAGCGGGGTCTGTGCTGTGAGCCTGCTCAGAAGTCCACAGTACTCCCATCCCTTGACCCTTGGGCTATTTTTAAAACCTCCAAATTCTCTACCAACTTGCTTTCTCAAACCTGGCCCGGTGCTTTGAAAGGCTTTCTTTGTCCTTTCTGTGAGGCTAGAACACAGAGGAAGCAGCAGAGAGGAGAGGTAAAGAATATAAATTTGGACAAACGATGATTAAATCCACTCTTTCCCCCTCCCAAACCCTGATCAGACTGTACCAAATGGATCTTATATATGTTACTACTGACTCTCAGTTTAATGTAGGCCCGACATTGCTGGGTAAATTAAATGACATTTATAATACAGCTTAACTATAAAAATGTGCTTGGGGCAGGAATTAGAGATACCCAGCCTTCTCCAGCAAAAGACAGTTTTACAAATGTTATGAGCAACCTGAACCAATTTGGAGGCCCTGCCACGTTGATTTAGAGCAGGGGAAGTGGGGCTGATCCCAAAAGAGGAGAAACAATGATCTGGGTGAGAAAGATTTAAAAGTTCTGGTTCTTATCACAAACCTGCCTTGGACTCAAAAGCATCATGTAGAAAAGAAGTTGACTCATGAGTGAGAGCTGGGACCCTGGCTCCCCTGCATAACCCATAAACCCCATACGCTGTCCTTGCAGGCAGTTTTCCCGGCCTCTCTACGCTGGGTTAGGAACATCACTTTGGAGCACTCAGATTCACTTTGTTTCAGTTAGCTATTGCTGCATAACAAACCGCCCCCAGAACTTAGTGGCTTAAAATAACAACCATCTGCTCATTATTTTACATGATTTGCCTGGGTTCAGCCTGGAGGTTCCTCTGGTCCCTGTGGTGTTGAACTAGGTGGGAAGGGCCAAGGGCCTCGCCCATATGTGTGGCAGCCTGAGCTGCTTATCACCTGAGCGTCTCAGTTTTCCTTCCTGTGGCCTGTCCATGTGACTTGGGCCTCTGCCAGCCTGACAGCTGGATTCTCGGAGGGAGTTTTCCAAGAACCAAAGCAAAAGCTGAAAATCTTTTAAAAGCCAGCTTTAGCAGTTGCACATTGTGTGGCATTGGTCAAAATTCATCACGGGGCCAGCTCAGATTCAAGGGGAGAGAAAACAGACCCTGCTCTTGATGGGGAGCAGGGTAGCGGCCGAGACTTGGCAGCCACTGTAGTCCACCTCCTTCTCGTACTGATGCATGATCTAGAACAAACTGTGCCCTTATCATGTGCTTTGCAGCTGCCACGGTGGGCACTCACCTCTTTATACTCAGTTGTTGGTTTACGCCTGTGTCTCCTTCTGCAGAGGGACCCGTGTCTAATTCACTTCAGGTGAAAGGAGGGGTTATTGGCTCAGGTTTGATAAAGAGGCCACAGTCTGTGTGGTCATTCCTAACCCAGGACATTCTTGTGAAATACTGGAGAAACCTAAGGCCCAACATTATATTCGTCTGCGATGGCAGCAGGAATCATAATAGCAGTAGTCACGATGCTGATTCACAGTAGTATTAACAATAGTGTAATTCCTGCTGCTCTGGTGCTAAAAACTGTGCTACCCCCTTACACATAAGCAGCGTTTGGCCATTTTAAGGCATTTTCACTTCTGTGATCTCACTATTATCCGACAATCTTGTGAAAGACTTAAGCTTGAGAAGAGATGTTTTAAAAACTTACCATTGGCCAATTGATATGGATACCATTTATTGAAGACCTACTATGTGCCCGGCAGTTTACATCAACAATTAAATTTCCTTCTCACAGCAAGGGCATAAGGTAGATATTGTTGTGGCCACACGATACAGGTGAGGAAACTGAGGTTCAGAGAGATGACATTCTTTACTTGCCTGGGATTTGTGGCTGGGATTTGCTTCTGGATCAGTCAATGACTCTTGAGTCAGTGACTCTTTCCACAATGCTACACTGACTTCCTCCCAGATCTCTCCATTTTCCAATCACTGTGAGCTGTGAAAAGTCCTGTAGCCCCGGCTGGGTAACTCAGTTGGTTAGAACGCTGTTCCAATGCACCAGGATTGTGGGTTTCATCCCCAGGCAGGGCACATACAAGAATCAGCCGATGAATGTGGATAGATGGAACAAGTCAGTCTCTCTTTCTTTCCCTCTCAAATCAATTATTTAAGTAAAAAAAAAAGTCATATAATATCATGTGCAAAATCAGAATAAGGAATTCTTCTATGAATAACTTCTAACCAGCCTCGAAGCCTACCCTTTGCAGCATTTTGACCTTGGAAGCTTTCATTCTTTATTCTGCTCTTCATTCTTTGTAGCTTCCACTCAGCTGAGGCTACTAGGAAGTGAATAGGCAGATAAGGAAGTTGTTGTATGTATCGAGTGATATGAGGTCACTGAGATATGTAGAGAAAGTTAATTCTCAAAGGGATTAAGACATTTTGAAGTTGTAAGTCAAGCACTTAATGATAGCGAACATATAGTGTTCAGCATCTGTGATAAAAGTCATCAGCTGGAGCCCTGGCTGGTGTGGCTCAGTGGATTGAGTGCCAGCCTATGAACCAAAGCGTCACCAGTTCGATTCCCAGTCTAAGACACACACCTGGGATGCGGGCTAGGTCCCCAGTAGGGGGTGCATGGGAGACAACCATGCATTGATGCTTCTCCCCATCTCTTTCTCCCTCTCTAAAAAAATAAATAAAGTCTTTTTTTAAAAGCCATCAGCTGGTATTTTCTCAAATACTAATAGGTACAATAGTGCAGGGTTAAGCATACTGACTTGAAGTCAAGTCACCTGGGTTCAGATCTCATCTCTGCCGTATCAGCTATATAATCTTGAGCAAGATGTTTAACCTCTTTATGCCTCGGTTTCCCCATCTTTAAAAGAAAGTTACAATAGTGCATATTTTACAGGGTTGTAGAGAAGACTGAGCAGGCCAATATACATGCCTTATAATCAGAGTTGGTTCACGGGTTCATCTTTGAACTAATCGCTGGGGTGGAGTGATGTGGAACCTGTTTGGCTAGCCCTGCATCCCCCCAACACATGACTTGACAGTGAGGAATGGGAGCTTCCCAAAGGAAAACCAGAATGCTGTCACCAAGAGAAAAGCCACAGAGAAGTCCAATGTGTTAAGGGTCCTTTTTTTTGGGGGGGGGCCGTGTCTGAACTGAAACCTAAAGGACTCGGGAAGGGGTGGAGTGTGTGCTAAGAATAAGATGACATGAAATGAATTAAGCAGATATGTTTCCCCATAGCAGGGTTTACCAAGTAGCTTGAGCCCAGACCCAACATGGCCATTCACCATTCTGCCTTCTTCAGGAGAGAGCAGGGAAAGAATTTGAGAAAGGCCCTGGGGCTCAGCAAGGCAGAGACATGTCGGTTTTGCAGCAAGCTGTCATCAGTGGTGTAACACTATTCTACAAATATGGAAGGTGTCTGAGAAATGTGCCAGGTGTCTCCAAGAGGCAAACATTTAAGCAACACCTCCTGTTTGATGAGAATAAAGGAAACATGCCATCAGCTAAGCCCCTTCCTTTTTCTGACCCTCAGACTTTTCATCTGTAAAATGAGCAAATTATACTAGATGATCTCTTCCAGTCCCTGTACTCAAGGAATTGTGACAACATTTATTTTCTTTAAGATTTTATTTATTTATTTTTACAGAGGGGAAGGAAGGGAGAAAGAGAGAGAGAGAAACATCAATGTGTGGTTGCCTCTCGTGCACCCTGTACTGGAGACTTGGGCCACAGCCCAGGCATATGTCTTAACTGGGAATTGAACTGGCAACCCTTTGGTTCACAGTCCAGTGTTCAATCCAGTGAGCCACACCAGGCAGGGCAGAACTGTGACAAAATTTAAAAGGCTTTAATAACATCTTGAAAGTGAGAAGTCAGGGCCCATCCGCTAACTCAGGGAGTTATATTGAGTAAGTAACTTCATCCATCCATAGCTATCCAACCATCCACCTGTCCATCCACTCATCTACCTATTTGTCTGTCTGTCCATCCATCCATCTGTCCTTCCATTGGTCTGTCCATTCATCCATCCCTTCCATCTATTCATGAATCCATCCATCCCCCCAACCTGTCTACTCATCCAACCATCTTTTCATTCTTTCACCTGTTGATGAAGCCATCCATTCATCTGACATCTTTTCATTTCACCATCAACCTGTCCACTCATCAACTCACCCTATGCAAGGCCATGTTAAGACCTTGGTTTGCCCTAAGCAATCTTATTTTGGAGTCCCAAACTCATGTTATGTCATACAAACTCAATACATTTTTATTATAACATTCTATAGGAAATATTAAAGTTATGCCTTTGGAATTTCTTTGTTACCACAGTAACTTCCTCAATTTATATTCATCTGTAATTTCTTGAAAAATGATGAAATATACTTGGAAAGTCTTGTGAAATGAGACTCTAACCCACCAACTCTTTTCAAATATAATGAAACTTTTATGAACACTAAATTTAAAGAATACTAAGTTTGACATAATGGTGTGTTATAGAGGCATTTAATTTAAGCCCTTATCGATTTCGCTTGTGCAGTTTTCTTTTACTATTTTGGAGCCAATATATTGTTTTGAGCTCTCAGATATTTTCCTGGGCTCTTAAAAAACTTGTAGGCCTCAGGCTCTAATGGGTAAAATAAGCTCACTTTCCAAGTCCTTTACTACCTTTCCTGCATTGTTTAGCTCCTAGTTGAATGAAATAAAGGAGGTCATGCAAATGAGCTATCTGGTCAACCCAAGATTATATGCTGCGTGAAGGAAATGCATCACGAAACATAAAACATCACAACAAAAAATTTTCTTCACGTTTACCCTCCACCCCTTTAGGCATTTCTGTTCCAAATAGAAACAATAATTCTGGACAGATGAGAAGAAAAAATAAAGGCAGTTTCAAGCACTCATCATAAATTATAATGAATACATACTCTAGAAAGGAGCATTTTGATTACTTTCTGAAATGTGAAATAGCAGATTTATCTTTACTGATCACATCAGGAACATTTTTTCCCACATAAAAAGAGGTTTCAAGAAATGCTGAAAGGTTTAGGGTAATGAAAGCAAATTGCTCTTACAACAGCAGGGAGTTGTGAGTAGTTTGTGTGTCTTTGAACATGGAAAAATGATAGAATTTCCCAGGGGGGGAAAAGCCCTCAATTTGTCATCAGAAAATCCATGTAAGAAAAATGTGGCTCGATGCCTGTGGAGTGCATATGAATCAGAACCCTTGGTCAATGGTCTAGTCCTCTCCCTCACTTAAAAATGAAGCAAGTACAACTCAGAGAGGGAA
Source organism: Tonatia bakeri (assembly GCA_004024845.1). Taxonomy (NCBI): domain Eukaryota; kingdom Metazoa; phylum Chordata; class Mammalia; order Chiroptera; family Phyllostomidae; genus Tonatia; species Tonatia bakeri. The sequence continues at coordinate 205,018 of PVIA01001604.1, forward strand.
GATAACTTACCCAAGGTCACAGAGCAAGTTTCATGTCAAGGCCAAGGGTTGACATGATATTTTCCATCATATTGTAACATACCATCCTAAAATAGTGAGAAATACGTGAATAAAACAGGTACTCTTTTGCCCCAGCTGGATAAGCTCAGTTGGGTAGAGCATCGTCCCAATACACCAAGGTTGCAGGTTTGATCCCCAGTCAGGGCACAGGGCACAGGGCACATACAAGAAGGAACCAATGAATGTGTCAGTAAGTGGAACAACAAACCAATGTCTCTCTCCCCCTCTCTCCCCCTTCTCTTCCTCCCTCTCTCTCCCTTTCTCTCTCTAAAGTCAATTTTTAAAAGAGGCACTCTTTTCACAATTTCATTTTTTCTTTGTTTGACATTTTTGAACATTTATGGGTTGTGGAGAGAAAGTTAATTATCCCATCCCCACACCACTGCACCAACCAAACCTATGTTAACAGTCAATGTGAATCTTTTTTTCCCTTTGTTACAATTTTGAAAAGCAATTTTCTCTTTATGTTTCTATATGCTTCTTGAGTCTCTGTAATGTTTAGATTTTCTATGGCATTGAATTTTACTCAACTCCCTGTAGCTATTTGGGTCAAATCCTTTCAGGAATACTTACCATTCTGGAGATCATGGAGCTGTGTGTGCAGTGTACCCAAGTTGGGTGTCCCTTTCGTGACAGGAACTGTGGCAGGTGTAGATGGAAAGAAGTCATCTAGAACAGAATCCCTACCCTCAAGAGACTCAGAGGCTGACGGGAAGAGTAGTTGTATAACCAGACAATTTTGACAAATAGCTATGTGGCCTGTGAGAGGAATATGCTACACAAGTCCAAGGATGTACCACTCTAGACCGGGGTTTAAGGAAGGCTTCCTGGAGGAGGTGATTCCTGAGCTGAATTCCAAAGGATGACTAACACTTGGGAAAATGAAGACAGGAGAGAGTAGGGCAAGGCAGGCTCAGAAAAGAGCAAGCTCAAAGGTTGGAGGCAAGAACTTTGGGGCTGAAAGCAACCTTAGGTGCAACTAGATCATACTCCCACATTTCCTGTTTCACAGATGGAAAAACCAAGACCTTTTTGAGGCTCTGGTGCTATTACACAGGCTAGCTTGTGTCCTTGGCCTTCACAGAGCAAATACTATAGTTTAAGATGACTATAATGCAGACTTTTGTAACAAGTGCATCCTGAGGCTAAGGAGATCTGCATTAGATGTGCACGTGAATCTCTCTGCCCACCCCTGACTTCAGAAATCCTTAGCTTGCATTCGCTAGTTGGCAAGATTGGACTGCAACTCACTGACTGATCCAGTCACTTTCATCCAGGCCAAGTGCTGATGGTTGAGAATCTGAACATGAGTCAACCATTGTACAATGCAATAGTTCTTAGAAAAGGGTTGGGGAATTATTATGGGGCGGGTGACCTGCTGTGGTATGTAGGACATAGAACACAATTTTTCAGCGCTTGCCCTCTGGATCTTTACCTCTCCTATTGCGTTCCAGCTCTACGACTTACCAGCTGTGCCACCTGGACCGAATGACCACATCACCCTGTCTCCCCACAGAGACAGAGGTGGGGATAAGAGGAATTTGCATCTGGAGGGACTTTGTGTGGGTGCTAATCCATGTAAAGATCTTAAACAAGTGCTCCACACATCCTAGGTGCCCAACAGATGGTGCCTGTTGGCGTTCTCTTATTTTAACGCAAACCAAGTTCCCTCAGGGCCCCCAGAATTGTTTGGGGCCCTACAGCCAATGACATTCCATTTAACAAAGGGCTGTGCTGGACACAACGCCACAGAGAGATGCCCTATGCTAGAGAACGTCTCAAATGCCCTGCAAAGCCTCCCAGGCACGATCAGGAATGACTCAGTGTGGAGAGTTATTTTGGTTCACCCTTTGTCTGCCCTGCTCAGCTTGTTGGGATAACTGGCCTGGGTCTGGCTTCGCAAGACCAGCCAGACTGATGTCTCCTCAAGTACAACCTCGAACTCTCAAGCTGTCTCCGACATCCCTGCTGCCTGTGAGTGAAATATTCCTCATACAACCAAATGGGGGTGTATGAGGGGGTGGAGAAGGCTGAGGAAATGTTACCAAACTCTCCAAGGTATGAGGATTTCTGCTGTGATACGAAAGCCCAGCTCTGAGAGCCTGAGTGAGCTTTGTTCTGATTTCAGCCTAGCCACTGCCCCAGCCTCCTCAGCTCCTCTCTCTGAACCTCAGTTTGCTCTTTTCTAAAATGGGGATAGTAATGCCCACCTCTTGGGTTATCATGAAGATTAAATGAGGTCAGAATATGTTGAGTGTTTGGCACCAAATTGGGATGTTTGTAAGCTCTCAGGGATGTCTAGCTATTTTATTTTTATATTTATTCATTCTTTTTGAAAAAAAGAAATATCTAAACATTGCCTACCTATGCCATGACCCTGGGCACATGCTGGTGATATCATTGCAAACAAATAGATGTGATCTCTGCCCTCGTGAAGCTCAGCCCCCATCAGGGAAAAACAATGAGCAAGTTAAATATATATAATCACAAACAGGAATAAAACTACCCTAGGGCCATCAACCAGGGGGCTGGGGTCAGGGAATCAGGTGGTCAGGGAGGGTCTCCCTGAGGAGCTCACCTTTGGAGTAAGACCCAATGGACGCAAAGGGGTTCATCAGGCCAAGAACAAAGGTGACGACACATGCAAAGGCCCTGAGGAGGGGATGAGCTTGTTTTGTTGGAGTGAGAACCAAGGCCACCATGGCTGGAACATGGTCAGGGAGGGCAGGCATGGTCAGAAATGGAGCGAGAGAAGTGGCGAGCCTCTAGAACACACCCGGCCCTGCAGTGCGTGTTTGGAGGCAATCCAGGAACAGAGGGAGGGGAGCTTCTGTGCAGTGTGATGCAGAGAAGCGAGGAACCGGGTCTGCATTCCAAGGGGAATGCTCCCTTTGGCTGCTGGGTGGAGAACGAGCGGTGAAGGAAGACCAGTGGGGAAGCTACTGTAGTCGTCCCATAAGGTGACACAGCCGCTGGCACGGGAACGGAAGCCATAGCGATGGAAATGGCAGGTTCGAGGTCTGTTTTGAAATTGAAGTCTATAGATTGGTTGATGGAAAAAATGTAGGGGAAAGGGAGCGAGCAGAATCCAGGATGTCCCCCAGGTCAGCACTGGAGTGACGGCTGCATCAGGTGGTGCCATTTGCGGGGATGGGAAAGACTTTGGAGATGGATCAAGGGCAGCTCGAGGGCTCTTGTGGCCGCAGCACTGAATGGAAGGCATCTATCAGCAGCAACGCCGGGCGTGCAGCCTGCGGACGCATCTTATACACGCACATCCCTGGCTGTCAATCTGGAGACACCCCCTCACACACTTATACTCAGGCTCCTTATTACCTCCCCTTATTTTATGCCTTCAACGCACTTAGGACAGGTAGAATGGTCTTGTCTAGTTCTTTCTTTTCCTAGATACCTCCATGTCCCCAGCTAGAATATCAGGTGCACAAGGGTGGGGCGCTGGACTTCCTTGTCCATGCTGAGTGCCCAGCGCTGGGTCTGACTCAGAGCTGTTGCTCCATAAATTCTTGTTGAATAAGTAAGCACAGGTGTCGACACGGTGATGCACGCATTTACGTCTGTAGCTTGCCAGGTGTTCTTTTCATGCATCTTAAATGGCCAAATGGATTCTCCATGGGTTCTCTCCATGGGTTGGGGAAAGCCTGCGGCAACCGGTCTTCCTGGGCAAGCTGCATCCTAATGCCCATTGTCTCCTTGCAAGGGGGAGAGGACTACGGTTCTGGCGGGGAGACAGCCAGGAGAGGTCCGAGTGTAGGGGCAAATGAATGTCATGAGCTTTGTGTTATGAAAACCGGGTGGTTGGTGGCCTTCCAGGAAGATGTGACAATGTCAATTGACTGCAGGAAGAGTTAATATCTACTTCCAGCCCTGCCAACTGGACTCAGTTGCTAAGCAACTGCCTCCCTGGAGTTATATAATATGTACGAGAAACACTTTTTTTTCTTTGCAAATGGAACACAGGCTTTCTAGGTGACAGGGGCTGTTCACCTTGATGTTTCTGATCTCCGGTTGACTCGGGCGCAGGAGACGTGAGAGTTGCCACGTGGTGGCTCTCAAGCCGCCCTGACCAAAGAGGCTGGCCTCGTCCGAGAAGGGACGGATTCAGGGAGAGGGGGAAAGGGGCGATCTGTTTGGTTCTTCTTTACACCCACAGAATTCCCGGGGAGCTCTGGCATGGTCCGGTCCCCCTCTGTGTATCCTTCAGAGGGTTTTGGTGACAGCACATCTCCTTCAACGTTCGACCAAACTTACAGATGGATTTGGGTGAAAAGGACGAAGGTACTTGGCTATCCGGGGTTCCAGTCACTCAGAGGATTATCCCTCTTACTGGTCTTTGAGAGTACAGGCATGTATTGAGAGTAAATGAATAAGCGACTCATTCAGCGCTCACAAGGCAGAATGAGAGAAGCAGAGGGGAGGGGAGTGAATCGCAGGCTTTGAAATCAGACAGAACGTAGCTCAAATCTGAATTCCTGTTGGGTCAGTTACTTAACCACTTGGAGCCCTCGTTTTTCACCTGCAACATGGAGGGGATGATGATGATGATGATGATGAAACCAGCCTTAAATGCTTTTTAGGGCTGTGGCCAAGATCTGGTGAGATAATATATGTGAAAATGCCCCACAAAGCCCATAAAGCTATTAATTAGTACTAGAATGATGCTAACACTACAACTCAGATTCAGGGGTTCTTCTGGGAGCTCACGGTGTGGACAGTGAGGTTGGGGCACAGACGATGGGGGGGGTTAGAAATCAAAGTAAAAATGAGAAGGGGTGAGGGCAAGTGCAGGTCCTCCTGAAGCTGTGACTGTGAATTTGCACAAGAAGTGTGTCTGGTTTGTGTCATAGGGACACGGGGAATGGATCTGCAGAAAGCCCTTCCGCTGGTAGAGCTCAGCGACTAGCTGTAAAATGCAGAGGGGCCAGGACCCACCACAGATGGACAGAGCCAGGTCGGTGCCGCTGGGTTCGGGAGCATTTATTTTTTTACCCCCCAGAGAATTCCATCGCATATGGTATGGTGTGTTTTACCACATACCAGGAGCTCCATGAAAGACTTTGCATTCAGGATGTCAACTAATGTTCACGAAAATCTCATGAGGTGTGTGCAAATACCCGCATTTCTTATCAATGAAGAAAACAGGCGCACAGAAGGGGTAAAAGACTTGCCTGAGGCCACACAGATAGTAGCGGAGCTGGACCTCATTTCGAGCCCCCAAATCCTACTCTCAACCCTACTGACACGTTGCTTTCCCAGGCACATCAAAGATGTGATTTAAGGCGCAATAATTCCACATACTCACACATTTCCAGAATGTTATTCTTGGGCAAAGAGAGGCTCAGTTTGCATGTTGTATTAGTTATTAGTGATGTTGGATCAGCTGCTGTAGCAGAGAAATCAAAATATAATTGTGGCCTAACCAACATAGGATCCGTTTCTCTGTCAATGAGTCCAAAGCTAACAAGGCAGATTGGAATCATCGGAGACTTCAGCTTCCTTCCAACTCAGGGCCCTGACACCCTTAACACGCGGCTTCCTCCCCTTCATCAGAGGGAGAGCTGTCTGGCTCCTCCCACCAGCCTGCCTGCCAGCCCCTGGGGAAAGGTGCAGAGAGGGGTGGGCACTTCTTTCAGAGGGCATTCGGTGGGAGTCAGATTCCTCACTTCCCTCAGGCCAGAACGTAGCCAACTATAAGAGAGGCTAAGAATTGTAGTATATCTTAGTGGCCATGTCTCCAGCTAAAATGTGGAGATTTTATGATCAAAGAAAAATGGGGAAAAAAGTCTATTGGAGGCAATGAGGAGTCTCAGCTGCCCAAGTCCTAGGGGAGAATTTTGTAGCAAGTCTGGACTACGGAAGGCAGCAAGGGCACAGGCCCTTACAATAATAAGGCTGGTCTGGCCATTGGGAGTGAGATCATTGATTCCTAGAGAAAGGAGAAGTCTGGTCCAAGTCACTTGCAAATTAGCCCTGGAGAAAAATGAAACCATTGCCAATCACCGATCAACCTTTCAGCCCCATCACTGTGTCAGAGCCTGAGATATAAAAGGTGCAGACAAAGAACCACACCTAACCCTCAAATTGCTCAGGGCCTGGTGCTGAGTAGGGACTGTGCGTAGCTCCCAACATCCGGGTATCCTGCTGTAGGCATCCTGACATCGCCTTCTGGGCTATCTCAAGCCTACTGTCCCCAGAACAGGCAGCCTTGGGAGGGAGGGGGATATCTGGGAACTATTCAATTTGTATCTATTCATCCGAGTGGAAACCCACAGTTTGATGGTGGCGGATGCCACTTAATACAAAACGATAACTTTAGAGAGAGGCAAAGCAATCTCTTTAATTACATTGGTTTGATTCGCCAACGTGATGCTTTTTGGGAGAGGTTAATGTAGTTGATTCTCGTATACGTGCATTCCCATTACCTCTGGATGTTCCCAGCACATATTTATGCAACAAAACAAGAGAGGAGCAATACAGCCGAGGCCCGAGGCAAGGATTAATTCCAAACGGCCCACGCAGCCTTTTAGCAGTTCGGTAAATTTCCTGCCGCTAATCTGTACTCTCAGCAAATGGGTCAAGTCCCCTTTCAGCTCACCGAGATGGGAAGCTGTAACTTCGGCCCCATGGGTCTTCAGAATTAACTAAATGTAGAAAGAGGAGGAAAGGAAGCTGAACTCTGTGGGGCACCTCCAAGGCCAGGAGGTGAGCCTGACACTTCTCCTAGGTGACCTCCTTGAGATCTCACAATAGCCCTCTGAACTTGGGACTGCTGTCTCCACGTTACAGGCGAATCACTGAGTTCCAGGGGTTCAGTTACTCAGCAAAGATCACAGTGAAGAAGTGCTGGGTGTGATCCTTCCTTCTTCTCCCGGCCGCCAGTTATCCCTTCCTCCTTACAGACTCAATTCCTTTTATCTCCCCTCCTTCCTTCTAGCATTAAAACTCTGGATGTGTGTCTGTTTGCGTTCGTAGTCTGCCCTCCACGTCCATGGGCTCTGCATCCGCAGATCCAACCAATGACAGACTGACAATATCCAGAAAAAAGCTGTGGCGTGGTTGCTGACGTGTGCTGTGTAGCTAGGCTTACAGTGGTTGCTTCTGTACTGAACGCGGCGTACGGTCATTTTTCGTGTTATTATTCCCTAAGCTATACAGTGAAACAACTATTTACACAGCATTTACATTGCACTAGTTACTACAAGTCATCCAGAGATGATTTAGTGTCTACGGGAGGATGTGTGCAGGTGACATGCACACACCACGCCATTTATGTAAGGGACTTGAACATCTGTGGGTTTCGGTCTCTGCAGAGGTCCTGGAACCAATCCCCTGAGGACACCAAGGGACAGCTATCTGTGTGCACATGCACGTGTGTGTGTGTGCATGTGTGTCTGAGCCACCCTCTCGATAATTTAGTGGAGCGCTGATGATGTGCCAGGGTTGATGGGTGGTGCTGGACTAACAGCTTCTGACTTCATGGGGCTCAGGAGGCTAACAGGGAGGCAGCGTCCTTCTTCTGCCTTCTGTCTTCTGTCTTCTGACCAGCCCTGCAGGTCAGCTGTCAGGGCTTGTGACCTCCCCATTGGCCACCGCCTTCCCATTGTCACCTTCCTTGGCCTGGACCTCACTGAGTCTGGACCAAGAAAGCGGTCTGCTATGTAAGAGGCAGCGGGAGGAAGTGAGGCAGGCAGGGTGGTGCCGTGTGCACAGCCCAGTGTCTGAACATTGCTGTGACTTTGGCAGCCAGCATGGCACCCGGTATCTGGACTCCTGCTGTCTCCCCAGACTCTCATCTGTTGCTGGATTTCTCATTTTGAAAGACTTCTCTGATCCTGTCTGTTCCATGATTCAATAGACTTTGTGCCTCTGTCAGGGTTCCAGGTAGAGTGAGTGCAGCCTTCCCGGTTTCCACCGCCTGGCCCTTGGGAACATCTGACCTCATCTGACAGCGGCTTCCTGCTGGCGCCAAACCGGAGGGCTTGCTGTCTCCAGAACCGTTCCGGCCCCTCCGCCTGTGCCCAGGCAGGATTCTCCTCCTAGCTTGCCATCTGCCAGTCAGAGCTCCACCCACCATCTGAATCCCGTTCAAATACATCCCAGCCTCCTGTGACCCCCCGACAGGGCTGGAGAGCCCTCCTTCTTGAAGCCCCAAGGTTCCGTGCACTTCTGTTCATATCTCATCCGGGTTTCCCTCCATGGTGGCAAACCTGCCCTTCTCCTCCTTGCTGACGTGTAAGCTCTTTCAGAGATGAGAGTGCTCTATTCCATCCTGAGCCCAAGCCCCTGGCAGAAAGCCTGGCATACAGTAGGCACTCAATAAAAGTTAACACAATCAATTTAAATGCCTCTGGCGGTGGTAATGGAACATCATGTTTTTTTAAAAAAACCACAAACAAACTCACAGATAAAGAACAAGCTGATGGTTGCCAGATGGGAGGGGGATGGGATAAAGAGGCGAAGGGGGCTGAGAAGTACACACTGCCAGTTATAAAATCAGTCACGGGATGTCCAGGGCAGCATAGGGAATGTGGTAAAAAAAACACCGTGAAAGTGCGCCTGGTGCCAGAGGGTCGCGAGACTCACCGGGGTGCTCACTTCGTAAAGTACAGAGACATCTAATCCCTGGGTGGTACATCTGAAGCTGACATAATGTATGCCACCTATCTTTAAAAATAAGTAAAAAAAAATAAAATGAAAACACAGGCTTTGGCAATGGCTGTGTTTAAAGCCTGCGCTGCCCCGGCTTGTGGCTGCCACCTAAATTTTTCTAAGTCCCCAGGTCCCTCATCTTTAAAGTGGGGAGAACAATGTCTCCCTTGCAGGACTGTTGATGATGGGTACATGAGATGATGCATGCAAAGCATTTTCAAAGCCCTGAGCTGGAGCAGAAACCCAGTGTATGGGGACTGCCACTGTTATTATAGCATTATTACACTCCTATTAATTTCCAAAGAAGACAAAAGCTGAGAAGTCCAATTTTCTATCTTCCCTCACACCTCTGTCTATATCCACATGTATGCCCCCTTTTTACATTGTACGTATTGGGGTAACCTCGGTTAACCATGTTGTACATGTGTCAGGTGTACAACTTAATGGCACGTGTCCATTTAAACCAATGGTTAAGTGCGGTGGTTCCAGTAAGAGAATGGAAAGGTCACCGCCCAGCCTCCTTAGCCACAGGATGGTGCGTCTCAACAGACACAAGGGTGCCCACGAGTTTCCATAAATTCACGATGGCACATTCTGTAATAGGCAGTGAAGGAGGCAGGGGCCGGCTGGGGAGTGTTGCTAACCTTTGAGATTGATGGATGAGAGAGCTGCCCAGCCTCCTCCCCTGAACTCTCCCTGGAGGCCGCTGTCAGACAGAGAATCCTGAGCTAGAGGGACAGGGGGGTGACTGGGGTTAACTCTGATATTCTTCTGCCAGTAAACAATTCATCAGTTTTATGTCTTACTTTTTTCTGATGAGGTTAGTGGTGGAGGAGAGGGAGCATTTAATGATGGTGTGGGCGGAAGGGCAGATCTGCTTATTCAATCACAGCCGCACAGAAATAGAGAAGACCTTTTAGATGAGCGATCGGCCCCTGGGTGATTCAGAGTACTCTCCGCGAACCGCACTATCGAGCTAGCGTGCGGCGGATCGTTAATCACCATTAACTAACGTTTAACAGAAATAATTTTTTTAAAATTAACACAGGGATGCAGTAATTTTCCCTAATTGTAATACTTACAAAGCACTATTTAATTTTCGAGTTTGTAGTAGAGGTTCTTTACAGACCCCTTTTGTTCTTCCGCTCAAACAGCTGGACAGGTTGTCCGCGCAGCTCCCCCTGGTGGAGCAATTCCTCCAGCTACCCACGTGGGGAGCCGCTTGGCTCCTAGTCTGTGCCTGCACCTGGAGCCTCTGCCCTTGGGGTTGACTTATAAACAGTCAAGGGGTCAGCGTCTAATCACCCCTCTAGGAACTAGAACGCTGTGGGGAGCATCAGAAACCCTGGAGACATCTGTTGAAGAAATAAAACGAAGCTGGTGGTCACAACTTGCTGTCACCTCTCTGCCATCCACCTTTGCCGGAAATGCCCCCACCCATCTCTCACCGTCACCCAGGTGGCCCATCCTTACATCCGTGTGAAACTTCCCCTGGAACCCTCCAGACTCGGTGAGGTGAGACCAGCATGCTCCCTGCATTCTAGCACGCTATGTAGCCACTAGCCTCTGAGCTCCTTAAAGTGGTAGAAGCTTCTGGTTCGTCCCTTAGGCAGAGCAGTATATATACAGAAGGTGTTGGGGCAGGCCTCTGGGATAGATGAGTCAAATCACTTATGTTTGCATCCCTTCTGTTGCCTCCCTTCCCTCTCTGGCACTAGTTTCCCTGCCTAGAATAAGGACGTAATGACCCCGGAACACTTGCCAAGCACATACTCACTGCTATGCTCTGGGCAGCATTTTCTCATCTAAACCCACCACAATGCTGGGACGTGGCCACTTTATCATGCTCATGCCCATTTCAAACCTGTGTGACCTGTGACAGCCAGCACCCCGTGCCAGACAGACCCGTGACATGTAGCCAATCAAGAGCCACGAGACCTGGTTCCCTTCCATCCTTCTTTTCCTTTCCATTATTTCTTTCCATGGATAGCATTGGCAAAGCAATCTCCAAGTCCCATCTAACGAGAGGGGGGAGTTCGTTTATTTGGTGGATTTCCCAGCCTCTCCTTGTTTGAGAATATGCAAGGCTACCCTTGGCACGTCCCGTGGTGTCAACACTGCCTACCACCACTGCTTAGCTAGCATTCAAGGCCCTTGCAAGTCTGGTTTCTTTTTGCTTTTCAAGGTTCTTTCCAATGGCTTAACATCCGCCAGGATGGTCTTCTTGTTGCTGGTGAATAGGTACCAGTCCTTACCTGTGCCGAATTGCTCACCTGAAAACTGTTCCTCACTCCTCTGCTTCCCCTTGAAGAATCAACTCACACTCGACCTTCTTCCTGAAGTATTCCTTGATGGCTTACCCAACCAAGCCCTTGTTACCGTTCACCCTTGGGTGGCTTTCTAAGTAATCCCTGCCTGGAATTCTTCTTTCCCTCGACCACTGTTTCTCAGAGTAGGAGTCCTGGACCACCTGTATCAGAATCGCCTAGGGGACCTATTAAAAATGTGGTTTCTGGTTCCCCATCCTAGACTCTCTGCACTAGGATCTCTGGGTGAGAGGGCCTGGAATTGGCATTTTAACAACTCCTCCAAACCAATCACACTGACGTTTAAGAACCACTGTTCTGACCAAATTGCTTTCTTCTTGAATTAATTTTAATCCTCCTGAGAGTCTCTTCAAGAATCAATTTAGCAGAATCTCTTTCTCCTCAAGAAAATGAATCGAACCTTCTTTCTTTTCGAGCATTTTTCAGTGGCTGGTTAGTACTGTCTGGAATGATATGAGACTCTACCCTGTCTTCTCAACCCCCAAGGCCACTACTCCCCCGCCCAGGCCACCATTTATGTTCATGGGGACCCTCACACCCGACCTTCCAATCTCCTTCAAACCTCTAGTCCATGCCTCTAGAATCCATCCCCTGCCCTCCTGCTAGAGTGATGCCCCATAGGATGTATCACCAAGTATCTTGGTGGCCTCTCCTATAGAATGAGCACGCAGTCCACAAATATGACCCTTCACTGCTTTGCCATATCGTAAGTTTCCAGCTTTATTCCCACCACTCCAGCCAGTGTTTCACCATGTAAGTCTTTGGGAATGCTGTTACCACCATCTGGGAGAATCTCTTTACCGCACCCACTTACTACTCACCCTTTACGACCCAACTCAAACTGTCTTTCCTTTGCATTGACTTCCAGGACCATCTCCCTTCCCCTCAATCCTTACCCCAGGGTAGAGATAATAGCTCTTTCCTCAGTGGCCTGCAGCCTGCATAGCATATGATATTTAAAAACACCTGAAAGTGCTTTCTATACACCAGCCACTTTGTATTCTTTACATATATTTGCTTACCTAACCGTCCAAAAATTCTACGCAGTAGGTACTATGAATATCATCTCCATTTTGGAAATGAGGACACTAAAACCCAGAAAGGTAAAGTCACTTATCCAAGGTTACACAGCTAGTAAGATGAAGAGTCCAGATTCAAAATTACAGCCATCTGAGTAATACTAAGCTGCCACCAATCACACACAAAAACTCAAAAACCCAGAAAGGACCATCTGGCTCTTCTCTGCGTCAGAACGACAGGATGGTCTGGCCATGCACATTGCCTTGTGTCTACAGATGGGAATAATCAGAGCACTCCAACAGACAGGAAGCAGCACCCATCTGAGGCGCTATCCCATAACCTAGAGAAACTAGTTTTAAGCTAAACTGTCAGAGGAAGCGCCCAGGGAAGCTAAACCATCTCTTTCTGAATGGAAAATTGAAAATGGCACTGAAGCATTGGACTTAAAGCTAATCTTCTATGCCTGGTGAAGCCACAGTGATTTATTTTGAAAGCTTCAGGGACCATTTATTCCTAAAAGGGATCTCTGGAATAAGCCAGTGTTTTCTGAACCCTGACAACCCTCATTTCATTCTCAATGCATCAAAAATTTTGTTTCAAGCAAAAAGCATACACTTCCGTCTCAGCTCTGCAAAGGGTTGGCGTATGAGGTCACTCCTGCCAAGGTGGACATTGGGACAGGTATTTCTCTCTTGGTGCTCATTTCCTGTTGTCTTTTTCAAGTCACTTGCACCCACTATGATTGTTACGAGATAGTGGGGAAGAGGGTGCAATACAGTACTTTTCTTCTTGCTCTGATGCCACAGGGCAGGCAGAATGCTATAGAATTATTATAAGCTTCACAGTCAGACCTAAAATCTTGTTTCTATTAATTATTAACGTTATCATCTTAGGCAGTACTTTTGACCTCCCTGACCCTCACTTTCTTCGTCATAATGAAAATGAATATTTATCTCACAAAGTTGTTACTAAGATCAGATGAAACAATGCAGGTGAAACCTGGCACATAGTAGGTCCTCAGGAGTGGTAGCTACCATCATCATATTAACATTTAATATATGTATTAATATGAGTGGATTTAAATCTATCATCTTAGTATTTTTTAAATTTTTTTATCTCTTTTTTCATCTTCTGTCCCTCCTTTTCAGCATTCTTTTGAATTATTTGAATTTTTTACAAGTATATTTTAATTTATCTATTGATGTTTTAGTTATCTACCAATGCATTTGGGTGATTATTCTAGGGATTGCAATGTGTGTCCTTTAATTTTCATTAGAGTTAACATTGTACCACTTCATATAAAATGTAGAAGCCCTGCAAACATCGACCCTTGCATTGCTCAAATATGGCTGGAGGTGCTCACTTTCTCAGCTGACCAAATTATTGCTTCCATTTGAATTGCCTTGTCTGTGAATTGTCCCAGAGGATGCTCCATACGGAGCAGACACCCCTTAGATCCAGGGCTGAGACTCTGAAGTCAGCTGGTGAGATAAAAATCACACAGCACAGAACCACAGCAGAGAGGGGCATGCCTCCTCTCTGCCAGTCCGACAGGGCCAGACTTTAATCCAGTCTGGCAGCGGAGTGTCAGTTCTCCATTCGGCGAAGGAGCTGATGTGTTAGTTAGGATAAGTCGTGCTAAGATGTGATAAACATACCCCCAAAGCCTCAGTGACTTAGAGCAGTGAAAGTGTTTATCTTTTGCTCATGAAATATCTATTTCAGACATCCTAAGTCAACAAGAAGTTTACCTCACGGACAGTCAGGCATGCAAATTCCTTCTGTCTTTAGCTTCTACCATCCTTGGGCGTTGGGGTTCTTGGGTGGGTCTTCAGCAGAGTGCATGTGGTGGGGAACTGAATGGATAGGGCCTCGAGGTGCCTCAACCACAGACAGAAGTAAGTACCTAACTGCCAGGGAGGCTGGCATGTGTCGGTCGTCCAGCTTTATGCCCAGGAAGAAAGAGAAGTAAATTTTAGTGAAAACCCAGAATCCTCTGCCACAATTGTCTTACACTGTGAGTTAAACTCACTCAGCGGAGCAAGATGCTCACATTGCAGGTGTATCAGAGCACAGACTGACTGAGGGAGCAGCACGTACCCACGGCCTATTGCCTGGTAAATACTCACCTTGGAAAAGGTTCGGCCAGATCGCTTAAATTCACTTTCTTATCTGAAATTGTGTAGGTGCCTGAGAGGGAAAGGATGCTCAGGAAATGCTTACTGAATAAAGAAATGGATGGAGGAGGAGGAAGGGAGGGAGGGAAGGAGCAAGTAAGGAAGGAGGAAGGAGCGGCAATGGAAATACATGACCTGAAGCTGCAGGCACCACACACCTACGTTAGCAGAAGATATCATTTGTCCGTGAGCTCAGGTGAGAAGGAGGGAGGATAACACAGTCCCACCCCTGGAAAGACTCACAAAATATAAGCCATTGCCCTCCACCCCCACCCCGTTGGCTGCCTTTCCCATGGTTCTCATCCGAGGTCTATCAGGACGTTTCTGTTAGAGGAGGGATAAAGCAAGAACCAAAACAAAGCCCAAAAATCCATCCCACTTTTCTGTGAACTCGTCAAAACCCTTACCCGATTCTCCGATTTCTCTCTCTGCCCCCAGAGAGCAGATTGGAGGGCTTCCATTCAGAGAGCTCATTTTCCTGAGTGGGTTCTGAAAAGGGACGGAACATTAGGTTTTTGCCTTTAAGGGAACATAGCGCTCCTTTTAGAATTCACTGGGACATTTTGGAACACAAACAGCAGAGGAAGGCACCCGTGTGGTGATAATTTGATGTAATTCCAATGTCCGAGACTCTCCACGCAGGTCTTAGTCAGCCCCCCGGAGGCGTTCCTTTTGTGCTGCTTGCCCGGGAGAGTGGGTGTGCGCCAGCCCAGCACCCTCGGGCTCTCTTCCCCTTCCCCCATCTCCATTCCCACAATATTTTCTGATTCCAATCCAAAGGACTGCTGGGGAGACAAAAGAAGCTGGAGAATTTTCCAGACTCTTCATCAGGATGGGATCCACAAGCCAAGACAAGTCCACATGCGTTTGAGGGTTTGGCCTGGAAATCTTTTACAACGTTTGAAGTTAATTATGCCAACATTTAAAATAGAAGGGTTTTTTTAATGTTTTTAATTTTATTTCTCAATTACAGTTTACATTCAGTATTATTTTGTATTACGTTTACGTGTACAGAATAGTGGTTAGACATTCATAAACTTTACAAAGTGTTCCCACCGATACTTCCAGTACCCAACCGACATCACGCAGTTATTACAGTGTTATTGACGACATTCCCCGCCCTGCACTTTACATCCCTGTCGCCATTCTGAAACTACCAGTCTGTAGTTCTCACTCCCCTCCCCCTTTTCTCCCAGGTCCCTAGTCCCCTCCCCTCCGGCAACCATCGGTCTGTGCTCTGTATCTTGGAGTCTGTTTCCATTTTGTTTGTTCGTTTATTTCGTTCTTTAGATCCCACATGTAAATGAAACCATATGGTGTTTGTCTTTCTCTGACTGTCTTATTTCACTCAGAACAATACCTCCTGAGTCCATCCATGCTGTTGCAAGTTATAAGATTTCGGGATTTTTTTTAAATGGTCGAGTAATGTTTCATTGTGTATATGAACCAAACGTTTTTTATTCACTTGTCTATTGATGGACACTTGCATTGCTTCCTCATCTTGGCTATTATAAATAACACTGCAATGAACAGAGAGGTGCCTGTATTCTTTCAAATTAGTAATTTGGGTTTCTTAAGGTATATTCCCAGAAGTGGAACTGCTGGGTCAAAGGGTAGTTCAATTATTAATTTTTTAAGGAACTTTCACATTGTTTTAAAACGAAAAATTTTTGCATGGAAATCCAAAGTTGAGGCACCCCTTGAAAAATCAAAAAGGTGCACGACTCAGGACCCACATCCTGGATGGAGCCCCTGTGACAAGCCTAGCACTGCACAGGGCTCAGAGACAGTGCAGGGACTGTGGGATGACCACGTGCCCAGGCGTGGCTGGAGTCAGGTTGTGCTCACAGCAGTATTATGAGGACCCAGAAGAGAAACTGCAAGAGAAACGAATGACTTTGGGGGGATCATCGAGGCGAGGGGAAGCTGTAAGGTCTTGCGATTAAGAAGAAAGCTTTGGAGTAACCTGTGTTTGAAACTCAGCTGTGTGTCCTTGAGGAGCTCACTTCACCTCTCTGAGCCCAGTTCCATCATCTGCAAAATGCAAGTAGTGATAGCACCTCTCTCACCGAGCTGCTCTGAGGATTCAACATGCTGATGTGTGTGGAGTACTCGTACAGGCCCTGCCACACAGGAAGGAGCCAATGCATTTCAGCCGTTCTTAGCTATTCACGTCGAGGCACGTCTTCCTAGATACGACATTGTGCAGGACCCCGGAGCCAAGGTTACGGATTCCCTGATGAAAAAGAAGAGGGGAATAAAAACTTTAAAGGCCTGAGGGAGCCAGAACTATACAAAGCAGAAATATCATGTGGAGTGTTCTTATATAGGAGACTTTGCTGGCCAGAGCTCAGACGAAATCACAGGAAGGAAGCACCTTGCCCAGAGGAAAGGTGTGAACAGACAGACAGCAACACCTTGCTTTTTTAACAAGCCTCAACAAAAGAAACTGGGAGCCGGCCTGCCCAGATCTGGAGGGGAGGGAGAAGTAGAGTGGGCAGCCTGCAGTGAGAGAGAGATGGAAAGGAGAGATCAAAGTAGAACGTAGGATTGTGATTTGGGGAATAGACAGAGGTCCGGGCTGGAAATAAACTTCAACATTGATGAACAGAGTCACATGCCCAGAGGCCATGAGGCTGGCTCCTAGGCCCAGTTTTCTCTCCATCCTTTGCTGTGTGCCCTTTGGCCAGTCATTTTTGCCTCTCTGGGCCTCAGTTGGAAGAGGAAGGGTTTAAGCTAGGTCACCTACAAGTTCATTGTCCTGGATTGTCATGAATCTAACGCTCTAGACTGGACTAGTTGCCAACAATCTAGACAGGATCTAGGCAGGATCTGTTGACCTCCATGTCAAAGATATGGACCCAGAGGTGGCTACAACCTGGAGAGTGGCTGAGGTCCCGGAGTCGTGGGATCAAATCCTGACTCTGTCGCTTTCTGGTTACGTAGCTTCACTGTCTGAGCCTCAGTTTCCTCAAACTGTAAAGTATTTAATCAGCTCTAAGATGGCATGACAATCAGATATGTGATATTTCATGGGTCACCACGGAAGGAAAAGTGCTGCCAGTGAGACTGTGACACGCTGCTGATGACAAGAGGCATTCCAGTTCCAGGGATGCCGCAAACGGAAAGTTCTCTGCATCTGAGAACCCGGGAAATACGGCAAGGCCTGCTCCACAGGGATGCCTGGGTGTTGAGTGACATGATGCATTTAGAGTGCCTGGCATAGCCCTTGCAGGGTAGCTCCGTCAGTTAGAGCTTTGCCCTGACACACTAAGGTTGGGGGTTCGATCCCTGGTCTGAGCACATACAGGAATCAACCAGTGAATGCATAAGTAAATGGAACAACAAATCTCTCCCTCTCTCTCTCTTACCCTCCCTCCCTAAAAATTATTAAATAAAAAATTTTTAAAAAACAGACATAGAATGCCTGGCATAAAGCAAGTGCTCCAAGTAAGTTACTAGGTATTAATTAGGCAGGCCCTCACAAAGTGCTTATATTGAACTAAAGAAATGATTAGAAGGTGCGTCATGATTTTTAAAGGGGAAGAGCAAAGTGGTTCGAGAAAGGTGTTTCTCAGAACTGGCCTTCCCTCCGTTTCGACACGGGTGGCCTTTGGCTGGAAGGGAGACAGGAACTGCCTATGTAAGTAATCTTTGCAACTTTTCTCACGTGTTTTCAAAATTACGATGTTAGATGAGACAGTTGCACAATCCACTTTTGGCCTAAGACACTATCTTGTGTTCTTGGTGAGGCCCTGGTTTTCCTTTCCCTGCTTGGAGAACTTTCTGGATGGGACCCTTCCTCCGCCTTGGCCATTCCTCCCTTCACAAAAGAAAATTAGCCCCTAATGAAGACACCGGAGGAGATGAAAGGAAGAGAAGAAGAGATGGGGTCTACAAGGAAGTTGGGGAGCAGAGCTGTGAGAGGTGGGGAGGGAAAGGGAACAAAAAAGAAACCCCAGAGAGACATAAACGGATGAGAAAGAACTCCTCGGCCTTTGTTTCTTGCCTGAAGGTTATGCCTCAACAGCCTGGGTTGGGCTTTGGATCAAGTTTCCAATTCTGGTACCTGTCAGGGATCATTTCAAACGCGTTCACCCTGGGGAAGGAGGGCCAGCCCGTGGCTGTGAGCAGGGATTTGAGGGAGACGAGGCGTCTTGTCTGATTAGCGGGGCCTTATCTGCCCGGCCCAGTGAGCGGCCTAATGCGATGAGCTAGCTTTGCAAAGCACTGAACCCTCCCGACTTCTCGCTGATGGAAGCAGAGCTGAGGTCCCGGCAGCTCCTTATCAAGTGACAGGAGCACTTGGTGAAGCCACAGAAATTGGATATGAGTGATTTCCATCCTCCTCTCGCCCTGCCCCCGGCCCAGAGCATTCTGATCGGCCAGCGAGTTAAAGGGACAGCTCCCGGGGGAGCTTTGCCTAGAGAGCAGGAAACAGAACCGGAGCGGGGAGCGGGGAGCGCTGGAGCCTGACCAAGGCCGCAAGGTCAGTGGGTGGGGGGCGGGGTGGGAAATGGAACCCCGTTCTTTAAGCTACACCCACCTTTCCGTCTTTCCACTGAGTCATCTTAGAATTTTTTCCAATCACTCTGTACCCGCAGTGCCCAAGGCGGTGGATATTTAGTTTATTGTCCTAAAAAGATTATCTGGCAGGTAGAAGCATTATCTTTAATGTGAATAAAACCAATGTTGCAATAATAATAATAGCTGGAATTTATTGGGCGCTGTGCTATTAATTTTTATTAAATTCAAACACCACTCCCTCATGAGGTTGTTCCCCTTTTGTCCCCCAGTTTGCATATGGGAAAACTGAGGCTTAGTGAGGAAAAGACACTCACTCAAGGCCCACAGCTACATGTGATAGGGGAAGTGGCCAGACTTGTCTTGGACGCCAGCTGTCTTAACCACTGGGCTCTCCTGCCTGCCCAGAGGGCTATATGGGCAAAGCCAGGATTAAACCCGTGACTCCTGACTCAGCCCCGTGTTGTTCTGACTGATGTTGGTGATAGTAAGTCGTTCATTATTATCCCATTTATTTCATATGACAACCCACACTCACCCAGGGTCATGCCGGTAGTAAGTTGCAAAGCTGGGACTCAAAAACTCCCCAGCTTTCTCTTCCCAGCCACCCCCATGGTATTTCAAAACCCAGCCTGATCCTGTCAGCCCACTGCTCACAACCCTCTCACTCTTAAAACCAAACCTGAACTTGAATTGGGACGTACAGGACGTGCATGATCCGGCCTTCGTGCCCTTCTCCGTTTACACTCTTAACCTCCTCCCTTCACTCTCGGAGCTTTGGCCACACTGGCCTTTCGTGGCTCCTCTCACCACAGGGCCTTTGCGCATGCTGGTTCCTCTTCCTGAACTTCCTCTTCGTGCTCTCCTCCCTGTCTTTGGGCCTCATTCACTCCTTCCGATCTCAGCATAAGTGTCACATCCGCAGACAGCTCCCTCTTTTCGTCTGGGGCTTCCATCCATTTGTTGCTCCACATTAATGATGTGAATATTTAATTATATAATTAGTTAAGTTCCCACCCAGCTGATTCCTGTCTGTGTGGCCTCTGCCTTTTCTGGGCCTTGCTCTCCTAATCTGGAAAATGGACCACAAGGCTCCAGGGCTCATTCAGAATAGATGCCTAGGGCCCCGAGCGGGCCAGCTGAGTGCAGTGTGGTCTTCCTGCTTCTATGAGACTTCTGCTTCCCCAGGGACTTCCCCTTGGTCCTGCCATAGAAACGGCTTCCAAAATCCCCTTGGCACCGCTGTGATGGAAAACGAGGTGCCTGGCTTTCTCCCATCAGAGGTGAATTGAATCCTGAATACAGAAGGCATTCTGAGGCTGGTGACACCAAGAAATGAACACGGACGTTTCCTTCTCCAAGCAGTTCTGGAGACCTTTCTCTGTCCAGTCTCCTGGGTGCTGGGGTCAGAAGTCAATCAGGCATACCCCCTGACTTTCACAAGCACAGCACCAAATAGAGAAACAGATGTGTGTGTGTGTGTGTGTGTGCGTGCATGTGTGTGCGTGTGTGCGTGTAACTGTCAGGGAGAGAGGAGGAGAATTAGCACTATCTCCCATTTATCGAGGGCATGCTATGTTTCAGGCAGGACTAAGCACTTCAGAAACACCGTTTCATTATCTCCTTTTAACCCCAGCCAAAGCCTTCTGAGGTGTTAGTAATAGCCTCATTTTGTAAAAGCAACGTCTGAGGCTTAAAGAGGTGAAATTAGTGTCCCGGCTCCGTGAGGACCAGTGAGCTTTGCTCTGTTTCTTAGCCAGAGGTTATCCCTGGCCTTAGCCAGAATCTTCACATATCTTGAGGGAGGCAACATGCTGTAATACTGGAGAGTCCTGGGTTCAAGTCCTGGTTCTGACCCTAATTAGGACATGACTTCTCTAAGCCTGAGGTCCCTTGGGTGGTGGAGTAGAACCAGCGTCACCTTCCTTGCAGAGTGCTTCTAATGTTTAAACGAAACAAATCTTGTGAACTTTGTCCCTTTCAATAGAAGGGGCTGAAAATATACAAGTTATGCTCGCTCCTGGAAAACCTCAGTAAGACGGCAGGTGGGGCGTGACATCCACCGTGGAAACAGAAGTGAGATCCTTTGAGCTCAGAGTGCCTTTTTCACAAAATTTGTCCTCTATGTGGGCAGTCTGAAAGAATTAAAAACTTAGAAGTTGTCTCTGAGCAAATGACCAGCTGCTGTAATTTCCACATGGATTCTCGTCTCAGACACCGAGAACCTTTCGGGCATGGCTCTACATTCGGGACCTGCGTGAGCCAGTAAATTCCCCACTTTCTAAACACGTTTTTCTTAATCTCATGTCATGAGAAAAAAAACAATAAAAATAATCAAGCAGAAGCCTGAGGAGGACTTATGGCTGTGGGAATCGGGCAGACTTAACCTTGGCAATAAAGAGCGACTTGCGAAGCTCGATGACAGCAATTATAATAAAGAGAACAGTATCCATCCAGCAAGGTGCCAGGTGGGTGAGAGTCTGGGTGGCAATCCAGTGAGATTTGATGATGACATTACACCTCAGGAGTTCAGCCAACAGGAAGCGGAAGGGGCACAGATGCTGAAGAGTAACAGCTCTGGCGAGAACCCTGGGCCTTCCACCTGCTTACTGCGGGACCGTGGGTTAGGGGCTCCACCTTTCTGTGCCACAGATGCTGTATCTGCAGAATGGAAAGCATCCTACACATACTCATTCACCAAACATTCACTGAGCACCTACTATGTATGAGGCACTGTCCTGGGCACTGGGGTTATAGCAGTGCCCAAGGCTGGTGAGCCCCTGCCAGCAGAGCTGAATTTATATCAAACAGGAAGTCAGAAACAGTAATAATAATGAGCCCACCACTGATCTCATCTTCCTCCATCTCTCACACTGTCTGAGGCAGACAGAGCAGTTGTCGCATCCCCACTACACAGAAGTGGAGATTGAGGTCCAAGAGCACGCCCAGCATGAGGTTGCATGCAGGCCACCTGGCTCTTTCTACTGTACCCATTGCCTTCGGTGAACCAGAGCTTATTGCCTAGTGACACCACAGGACAGACACCGCGCAGACTCTGCCTCAGCCTGTCATTCATTCCTTGATGCCACCGATGCAGCATTTGCAGAATCTGTTATGGGAATTTCCACCCAGTCCCTCAGTCCTCTGCCTCTCTTGCCCCTATATGATTGTGAGCTCTTCCAGGACAGAGGCCATTGTGTCCCCAGGGCTTGGCATGGGATCTATCACCCAAGAAGTGCTTGGGGAACACTTGTCGAGTAAAAGAAGGGATGAATCAGGAGGGAAGGAAGAAAGAGAGGGAGGGAGAGAAGGACAAAGGGGAGAGACGGGGAGCTAGAGAAGGCAGATGTCCGGCTTGTATCACACAACAGATACTGGGTGGGTGAGTGAATGGATGGATGGAAGGAGGGAAGTGTGGATGGGTGGGTAGAAGGAGAAAGAAGAGAAGGAAGGCAGGATAGAAGGAGTAGGCACGAAAGGGGGAAATAAGCCTTCTTTGGAAGAATCAGCGAATGCTGAACAGATGAACTAAAGAAGGAAATGCAGCTCCAGCTCCTCCTCCTCCTCACCCATAGCCGACGCCCTTGACCATCCGACTCTGCACATGGCCTTCAAGGCCCAGCTAAACCTCGCCTGGCCTGTCTGTTCCGGACGACAGAGACTGGTCTCTTTCTAACCTTGCAGGGCTCCCGTTGTCTAACAGCCAGTTAGCATCCCGGTTGCACGCTCTCCCCTCCCCAGACTGAAACCAAACATAGCACTTGGTGACATCGAGCAGCAGTTAATTCACTGGGCTGTCGGAGGAAGACTGGCTGCGACAGTCTTGACTCGGCCACCTCCTAACAAAGTGACTGAGAAAGCTTCGCTGTCCTGCGTGTGAAATAGAGACACTGTCCCCACCTCTTGGAGGTGCTAGGAAGACCGCCCGTGAGGAATCATGCAACGAGCTTTTTGAGAGGGCAGCGTACAGCAAGTGCTTGCTCAAGTCGTTTGCTACTGTTGTTCTTGTTGGCCTGTGAATGACGGGTCTACCCAGAAACACTGGCAGGTTTTAAGAGACAGCTGCCCTCTCCTCTTCAGGGGACACGCACACACAGCCCTAACAGAGGACCAGGCTTCCAGAATGCTTCTTCAGTCAGCCCTGTGTCAACCCAAGTCCAGGAAGCTCCATTTCTAAACACCTCTAGTAGGTGAGATTTAATTTGCCAGGGATTTTATTCAAGCTAACTTTTCAGAAATGTGTTTAGTATAGCAAAACCCAGAAAAGAATGCAATGACAGTCTTGAGGCATGTTCTCGACAAGCCTGTGGGGCCTCTGATCCCCTTGGGTGATCAGTGGGTGAGGATGCTCTTCCCAGGGCAGGGAGCCAGTATCTCTTCCACCTGAATCAGCCAGGGTGGGCTGGGGGCCTGGGTAAAATGAAGATTTCCAGGATCCAGCCCAGTCTTACCAAATCAGAAACTCTTAAGACCAGGGCCTGGGAGTCTGCGTTTAACCAGTTGCTTAGATGATTTCAGTGCGTGATTAGTTAGGGAACTACTGCCATGGACAGCATTGAGGAAACCTGGGGTTCAGTCCCTGGGGAGCTTTGAGAGTTTCTAGTCCAACCTCCTGACTTTATAGACTGGAGAATGTGAGAGGTAAGTGACTTATACAAGGTCACACGGCAAGATAGCCACAGGGCTGGGACGCAAACCAAGGGCCCCGGTCTCATTGCCCTTCTGGCTTCACTCTGTGGCACCACTGACCTCTCCCTCTGGAAGGAGTCCTTGCTGGCCGCACAAAGGGGAGAAGGCAGTGAGCATCTATTGAGCCCTTACAGTATACCAGGAACTTGACATAGGACTTTCCGGCGATCCTGAGGGCTGGGTGTTACCCTGCCCATCATTCTCGAGAAGGGAGCTGAGAATTCGAGAGAGAAAGTGGCGTGTTATAGGTGCTCAGAGACAAAACCTGCTGCTGTGTAAGACAAATGCCGACGTCCAGAGAAAATCAAGGGGGGCCCTTTCATCCCATGTGGTGAAACTGATTTGAAACTGGCTTAATATGAAAAATATCTTTTTTTATTTATGCAAACAGAATATGCTCTGGCCTGGAACCCGTAGGAATCCCTAATAACACCGGCCCATGACTTTTCTCTCAGAATTCTTCCCCTAACTGATTCTCAACTGTGAGCAATTCTATACCCCTCTGCCAATCCTCCCCTCCCCCAGAAACATCTGGCAGTGTCTGGACACCTTTTTGGTTTTCACAACAGGAAAGGTACCACTGGCCTTTAGTGGGTAGAGGCCAGTGATGCTGCCAAACATCTTAAGACGCATGTGATAGCCCTCCAACAACAAAGGGTTATGTGACCCCAAATGTTAACAGTGCTGAAGCTGAGAAACCCTGACCTTGGAGCTGTGAAACTCTTTTTTCACTTGACATCTTGTGGCCACCTCCACCTCAGGAAGCCAGATGATTGCACCTCCCAGCAGCTCGCCCCAGACGTGATAGTCACATGACTCGGGGTCCTTCCAGTTTTCGTACCCAAAATGGGTATGACGTGAGGGGGTGGCAAAAAGACAGAACAGGGTATACGGGAATGAAGTCTCTGCCAGACATCAAGTCACCGCTCAGAAGTTAGACTTCAACTCCAGGTCCATCTAATTCCAAAATCTATGATATTTCCAGCGCTATGATATTTCCCTTGCCTCTCAGCTTTCTCACGGAAACCTCCAAGAACCGAGATTTTGCAGCAGAAACCATTAAATCCCTTTGCATCAAACCCAGCCTGTTTTTAATTACATTGTAGATTAAATTGAGTTTCCCCAGTTTAAGGTCAAGCATAACCTATGACGCAGGATATCTGTTCCCCGGCCTCCGGCTGAGGGGGAAGAAACAGCTGAAGGATTAAAAATGCAGACTTAATGGGCAGGCTGTGTGTGCGTCCTGGCCCTGCCGATCCGCCGGTTCGCTGTGGGACCTTGGGGAAGTCCCCTCATTTCTCTGGGACTCTGTTCCCTCACCTGTATCAGGGGGGTCATAACAGAACCCACCTGGAAAGAGTGCTGTGAATTTTAACTCAGGGAAAGCTTGAACAGTGCTCAGCATAGTGCCTGGCACACGGAAAGGACTCAATAAGTGTTGACAATAATACTTATTACCATTGCCATGGTCATTGTAATGAAGGTCTCAGGAGAAGGAGAGGGTGGGAAATTGAAAGTCTGGGAAATGCCCAGCGTTTGTAAAGCAGAGCTGATCCAATCTGGATCTGACAGTTTATAGCTCGCTAAATCTGACCTGTCATTTCTGCTTTTAATGAAAATATACTCGATATTGGAATTAATTACTATTAAAGTGGCCTTGTTATTAGGCATCGAGGGATTAATGGCACAGTCAGCGGGTTACAATCATGGAGTAAAAGATCTCAAGGGGGGAAAAAAACAGAATGAAGGCACCATCCCGAATCCAATCGGAAAACCCTTACCAACACCAGCTGCTCTTGATGGTCTCAGGAGGCTGCACATTATGGGAGAGCTTTGGAGGCAGAAACCAAGGTGGGAGGGAAAATGAAAATTTTGACTTATTCTAGCTCTCTTGGACATTTCTAAATGGGTGACTCTCTAATCACCCATAAAGAGGACTGAGGGAGATCTGAGACATTTGTTACCCCAGCAAGGGAGGGGTCACCCTCTGGAGCAGGAGACTGGGAGTCAGGGTGGCCCAGGTATGGTGGCAGAGGGAGAGGGACAGGCGATATCAGCGAGAGGCAGGGGCAGATGACCATTTAATGCCTGTGAAGCCGTGGCAAAGAGTTGGGTTGTTTCCAAGGGTAGGGATTTAGAGCAGGACTGTGATTAATATGATTGCTTAAAACTTGCTCTGGCCGCTAGCTGGGGAACAGACCAAAGAAGGGTGAAGTAGGAGACTAGTAAGAAGCTATTGCTGCTACCTGGATAAAAGTTGACGCAGGCTTAACAGAGGATTGGGGTGGTGGCCGCGGCGATGGTGAGCGTGCTCAGGTACTTGTACAAGGTATGTTTCGAAGGTCAAGTTTGCAAGAGGTGCTGATGTCTGGATGTGGAAAGCAAGGGGCAAAGGAGGCGCCCAAGGGTAACTCTCCTGGGTTGGAGCTTTCATAACCAGGTGCACATCAGTGCGTGTATCAGTCAGCTATCACTATGGCAGCGCTGCATAACAGGTCACCCCCAACTGAGGGACTTAGAACTACAGTGGCATGAGTCTGCAGTCATCAGCCAATCAGCAGGGCTCGAATTAGGAAATCTGTTTTAGACCTGTCGTCAGGGATTTTATTACACAGCATCTTATTATTTTATTTTTAATATTTTTATTACATAACATATCATTTTGACATAACACTGGGGGTATTATCACAAAGGTTCTACAATGAACATATTTTACCGCAGAAGCTGGGAAAAAGTTACTTAAAAAATTAAGCTACTCTGACAAATGGACACCTCAGTGGCTTGAAGAATTTGTGGTGGAGGGGTTCTAAAACCCCCTGGAAAGATCGGTCCTGGTGCCCCTACAACTCAGAGCATGGAGAGAGGGGAGGATGCTCCAGTTTATCCCAGGCTTAAGCTATCTCAGCTTTCTGATTAGCTTTGCACGGCTAGCAGGGACTCAGGCGGGCAGAGAGCTTGTCACGCCAAACACAGGATGAGCCTGTCACTGGTCAAGAAGGTGACTCAGTCAGAAAGATTGGCTCGCCTCCCCGCAATCAATGCCATCCACATAACACTCAGAATCACAGCCATCACCAAGCCAGTGCCTGTCCCTCCATTACCGGTTCCAAGCCAGCAGGATCACTCAGCTTGTCAAGAAGCCATTAGACTCCAGGGCTGGCTGATTTTGAGCAGGAGGGCGGGGGTCCTTTCAAGGACAAGCTGAACACATGGAAGGGAAAACAAACAGTGGCCCCAGCCCAGCACCCATGTCTGAGGACTTGACGCCAGGAAGGAAACGAACCAACAAGACAATGCTTTGAGCCCTGTCGGGGTCATGCATCTTGTCTCCTGCAGAGAAAGAACGATTAGGGATGTGCTTGAAGAAAATTGTTGCCATCCCAAATGGCAATTTGCAATCTGGACAGGAAGTAAGTCAATGGGACCCAGTGAGACACGTGGAGCAGCTGCATTTAGAAACAGACGGGGCTAGCTGTGGCTGTCTGAAAGATGAAGGACTTTGCAAAGGAAGGATGGCTTCCAACTCCACACGACAGCGAACCTGTGCTTGGCTGGCACTCCTCGGGCCCCGACTTCCCCCATGCCTGGTCCTCCCCTTGCGGTGTCTGCTGGCTCGGTGAATGGAGCCGCCCTATGTGCTCTCAAGCAAGACAAAAACTTGGAAGTCACCCATCACTCCTTAGTCTCCCCCACTCCCCTCACCCAGCCCATCCCCAAGTCCTGCTGTGTCTCCTACAGAGTTGTCAAAGCAGCTCACTCTTTCTGCATCCCTGCGGCCATCACCTTCGTTATTAGTGACCATGAGGTATCACCTGGCCAACTGCAGCACTCCCCTCACTGGTCTGGCTTCCAGCTTTGCCCCCTTCCTTTCCACCCTTCACACGGCAGCCACAGACATCTTTTCCACTTGCAGATCTGCCAATGCCACCACCACCGCCCCCATTGTAAAACCCTGCTGTGGCTCCCCATTGCTTTCAGAATAAAGACCAAAATTATGAATCTGATGCACTGCTCCCAGCATGGTCTGGGTCCCTGCCCACCTCTCACCGCTGCACAAGCTGTTGCATTGGCCTGGAACACACTTCCCTCCAACTTTCACCAAATTTACCCAGTAGTGTCTCAGATTCCATCTCAGTCATCCATTAGGGAACGTGGTTGGCCTTTGCCCACTGCTCACAGTTGAGATCGAAAATTAAATTATATACTCAGAGAATTATAATCCTTTCCTTCAGAGCCCTTATCACAGCTAGTAATTATGTCTTCATTTTTCTGTGAGTATCAGTTAAAATCTGCCCCCCTGTGAGCTTATGGCTGAAACTGTGGATGAAGGTACTGAACACCCAAACCACTCCCGTCCTCTCTAGCCTTTCTCTACTGTGGCTGAATCCCCAGGCTCCCTTGCAACTAGGAAGGGCCATGCGACACTGTGTGGGCAGTGAGATGTAAGCAGAAGGTGCTGACTGCGGCTTCTGGGAAAGATTTTCAAAAGAGGACAGATTCGACTTGGATGCCCTTGGTGTTTCTGCCCACAAAGCCAATGAAGGCTAGTACAGTGGACACCTTTCGACCATGACGGTAATGCCACAAAGGATGGCAGAGCAGAAAGAAAAGGAACTGAGGGCTTTGCTGTCTCTACTGAGTGGCTGGGCAAGCCCTGGTTCACTCACCACTAACCTCTTATCGCCACTGGGTTAGGGTTTTGTGTGACTATCAGCTGCTGAGTTAACTGATACACTTCCATGGGACTTATATCTTATTCCATGAGAGTCTAATTTGATACAAGCTCCATTAGATGTGCCTGTGTATATTTTTGCTCTGCACACATCCCCAGCATGGTTCCTGGCACACGGCACATGCCCCACAAACATCTGTTGAATGGGTGGGTGGAGAGAGCTCCGCCTCTGGAGTCCAGCAGTTCTGGGCTCTGGTTCCTGCTCTGTCAGTTATGGCTGTGTGCCCACTTGACCTCTCTGAGCTGCAATTTCCTCAAGGGCCAAACCAAGCTAATGACCTCATTTTCAGGGGGTTATTCGGAGGGTCTAAGAAGTGATGTGTAGAAAGTGCCAGACCTTGACTCAATAAACAGTAGCTATCGATACTCTGAGCGATTGGTTCTATCGCCTCCAGCTACCACTCGGAGCCCTGCCTGTGATGTACAAGGCTCTGTGATTGGCACTTGGGGACAAAGGTGTACAGAGTGCGCTTGGCAGCTCAGTTGGTGAGAAAGGATTTGCACAAATGCACGGAAAACTCACAGTGCCTCTCATTAAAAATGTGCCGATGGCCTTGGGAGGGACACAGACCCTCGGTGGAGTGGAGAACAGGGAGAAATCATTTGCACTGATAAAGGTGTCCTGGCGAACAGCACAGGGACAGGGAGCCTGCTTCCCCTCCCTTCGCTTAGTTAGCAAGCACGTTTGGATGCTCCTCCCACGGCGCCGGGTGCTGGGATAACACAGGCGCGCTCCAGCAGAGGCGCGGGAACAACCACTGAAGGGTCTGTCCTGCCTGAACAATGGACTCAATGAGCAAAAGCGCGAGCAAATGAACTTCTGAAGAGAAACAGATGAGCTAGAAAATAAGCGTCCTTGTCCCCGAGGACATAACCATGCTCTGAGAAGTGGCAGCGTCTGGGAAAACAGAGGGCCAGGCTGCAGACGTGTGACCCTAATCAGAGGTGGGGGTGGGATGTGGTCAGGAGAGAAGGTGGATGAAGGTGGACATGGAAAGGCGGGGAAGATAAGGCTTTACACTGCCACCCCAGTGTCCTGTATGCGCTGGACAATATGTCATTTGTCACTCCACCCATTTCCTTTGAAAGCCAAGTACGTGCCAGCATGGGGCCGGGCAATGGGCACCCAACGGAGAAGACAAGACCATCAGGCCTTCACACCCCTCCCTCTCCCCAAGCATCTCTCTGCCCTTCCTGGTTCCACGTCCTCCCCTCAGCCCACCGTGAGGACAGCGGGGGTGGAGGTGGGTCTGCTGTTCACGGCAGTTCCTGCCCACAGGGGCTCACTCTGAGCAAGGTGCTCTCCAAACATCTCCTTTGATGCTCCTCAAAATATTGTGAGTTTGGGACCATGACAATGAAGAAACTGAGGCTCAGAGAGGGGACGCAGCTGCCCAGGAGTCCCACAGCTGACATGTAGAGACTGGGATAGGGACCCAGGTGTCCGAAGCCAAAGGCAAGCCTCTTGATTACTGTCCTTGGTGATTTGCGCTTTTCTCCTAAGCCAGTGAAGCTCAAAGTTCAAGGAGTGTAGAAGGAAACTTCGGGGTGGTGGATGGAAAGTCCAGTCTCTACTCTCTTGACTGCACAGTGATGGTTTCTTGAAGGTTTATGTATCAAAACTTATCAAACTGTGCTCTTTATAGAGGCAGTTTGTTGTATGTCAGTGAGACCTCAACAAAGCTGCTTCTTACAAAGCAATCAAAATAATTAACATGCGTAACAATCACCCGGGCTGCATATTAGAAGACGTGGACTGTTAGGCCCCACCCACTGCCCACAGAGATGTTGATTCAGCGGGTCTGGGGTGATACCTGGCAATCGGTGACTTAACAGGTACCTTCCTGGTGATCTGGACTGAGCTGCTCCAGTTTCTATAACTAGTGGTGCTTAACCGCCGCTGTACCTCCGTGTAACTTGGGGAGCTTTTACAGAAGACCAAGGCTGGGGTCTCACCCCAGATCAGTCTAGACAGGTTCTGGGAATGGGGAGTAGGAAAAACGAGGAAGTTATGCAGGTGACTCCAGTGTGCAGCCAGGGCTGAGAACCACTGGGCAACGAAGCTCCTCCCACACACACCAGGCCGGCGTGATAATCAACACGCCCAGTTCTGCCAGTAAAGGCAAGTCAGGCCCTGCACACACAGGGAAGGCAAAAGTGGGCTCACAGTTGTTCAGACAGAAGAAGACACGCAGCTCATGCTTATTACAGCAGCTTTATCAACTCAGAAGCATGTCACAGTGCAGCTGTAAACCTGCTTTGGCCCATCCCTATATTTTGGCTTAAACAATTTTGGTAAATTAAGCCCCCTCTCTGTGCCCTGGAATTGTTAATACACACAGCTTCGCCTTTGGTTCTAGTTTGGCAGGTGAAGTCCCTGAAAGGCCCTCAGCTGCTGTGGGGACTTCTCTAGTGTAAGAGCCAGGCTGAGCCCTGGCCTTGGCAGTCGGCGTCCCCAGAACAGCTCACAGGCTGTGGGGCCAAGGATGATGATACAAGAGGGACCGGCCATTTCATAGAACCCCAAGTCAGAGCTGGTGGGGCCATGAGAATAGTCTCATTGATCTCCTGCTTACAACTGGGGAAACTGAGGGAGGGAACATGTAACCACCTGAGGGTTATTCCTTGATCATAAGGGAGAAAGAAGAGAGAGAAATGGGTTTTTCCTCCATGCAGCCTGCCCTGATTGCATCATCTCTCACGTGCTGTGGGACCTGGGGCCGGTTGTTCATTCATTCAACAAATATTTGTTGAGCGTCAGCTCTGTGTGAAGCACAGGAGCTAAGTGGTGGGAAAATGTGGTGAACGACACAGGCAAGATGTCTCTGTGGCCTTTCTGTGCTAGCAGCATAAGTCAGATAATAAACACTCAGCATGCAGCCAGAGGAATGGAAGACGCAGCTGGGACTTTGGAGAAAATGTGCCTCAGGGAAATGAAGAGGAGACTGACCCTGGTGACCACTGACCAGAGTGGCCAGGCGAGGCTTCCGAGAGGAGAGGACATTTAAGCAGAGGCCCCAGTAAAGGGAGGGAGGGAACCCCAGAGAGAACTGGGGAGAATGTTCCAGGGAAGGGAGCCGTGAGCACAAAGGTCCTAAGGAGGGGACAAATTTGGGGTGTTCGAGGAATCAAAAGGCGGCCAGTGCCACAAAAGGGGAGGCCAGTCATCTGTGGGCAAGCCTCCCACGGGAGGCACTGGCTTGCTGTCTACGTGCCATGGGAAGCTTGAAGGAGAACAGCTTTGGTACTGACCAGGGCAGCACCAGAGAGCACAGCCCCTCCATTCACCAAGCAGCCAGGATAGGGGAGAAGCCATGTGGTGGGGGCATCTCAGGCAGGAAGGCAGTATGGGATAGTGGACACTGTTGTCTGGGGTCAGGAGCAGCTCTGGGTAGAGCAAGTTGTTTCAGGGAACAGATTGCCCTATTCTTCTTAGGAGTCTTTCTCTCTCTCCCTCTCCCTTCCCCTCTCATCTTACCACCGATAACATCAAACCACTGGGGGCTGGGGACAGACTACCCTAGCAATTGAGAAGTGGGGTTTCTTCATCACGACTTCCTGGTTTTGAGTCCCAGCTTCACCACTTACTACCTGGGTGACCCTATGCAAATGACCTAACCTCTCTGACCCTCAGGTTATCTTTCTGTGAAATAGGAGTAAAACAGCATTGACTTCATAGGGGTGTTTTACCAGCTTTATTGAGGTATAATTGGCATTCAGTTAAGCACACATGTTTAAAATGTACAATCTGATAAGTTTCAGGATACATATACACCCGTGAAACCATCACCGCTATCAAAGTAATGAACACAAACATCACCCTAAAAGAGTTTGTGTGCCCTTTTGTAAAAATTTCTTTCTCTTATTTCTTCCCACTTCCCCCACCGTCCCCAGGCTACCATTCTCGCTATATATTGTTTTTCATCTTCCCAGAATTGTCTATAAATGGGATCATGTAATAGGCCCTCTATTTTTTTTTAATCTGGATTATTTTACTCAGTGTAAATTTTTTCTGAGATTCCTCATGCTGTTGTGGGTATCAGAAGCTCCTCCCTCTTTCTTGCTGGGCAACCTTCCATTGTATGGGTGCACCACATTTCATTCTTCCTGTCACTCTCGACAGAGATTTCCAGTCGGGTCTGCTGCAGACGTGTGTGCACATCTATCCGTGGACACGTGTTCTCATTCTCTTAGGTAAACACCTGGGGGTGGAATTGTTGGATCTCATGGTAGGCGTAGGTTTAACTTTCTAAGAAACTTTCTCATTGTTTTCCAACATGGTGGCACCATTTTACATCCCACTGCATACAAATAAAAGCTCCGATCCTTCCCATCCTTGCCAACACTTGAGACTGTCTGTCTTTTTAATTTTAGCCATTCTAATAGGTGTGTCAGGGTATCTCACTGGGGTTTTTAATTTTCATTTTCCTCATGACTAGTGATGTTGAACATATTTTCACATGCTTATTTGCCATTCATATATCTTGGGGATAGTGCCTGTTCAAATGTGTTGCCCACTTTGGGAGGTTGCTTATTTTATTACTGTTGAGTTTTGAGAATTATTTATGTATTCTGGGTATATTTCCTTATCACATATGAGATTTTCAAATAGTTTCTCCCCATCTGCGGTTTGTATTTATTTTCTTTCTTAAAATTATATTTTATTGATTACACTACTAGAGCTGTCCTGATTTTTCCCCTTTTCCTCCCTCCACCCAGCACCCATACACCCTCAGGCCATCCCCCCACCCTTGTTCATATCCACAGGTCATATGAGCAAGTTCTTTCCCATACCGTACTTTACATCCCCACAGCTATTCTGTAACTACCTATTTCTACTTCTTAATCCCCTCGCCTTTCACCCATTCTCCCATTCCCACTCCCCCATTTCTTTATCTTTAACCTTTGGCATCTTAATTATGATGTGCCTTGGGGTGGTCCTCTTTACAGCCATCTTGTTTGGGACTCTGTGCTTCCTGGACTTACATGTCTATTTCTTTCACTAAATTGGGAGGTTTTCTTTCATTATTTTTTCAAATACATTTCTAATTTCTTGCTCTTTCTCTTCTCCTTCTGGCACCCACATGAAGTGAGTGTTGGATTGCTTAACACTATCCTCGTTTTTTTAGATTCTTTTTTCTTCTTGTTCTGATTAGTTGTTTTTTGCTTCCTTATGTTCCAAATCATTGATTTGGTTCTCAACTTCATCCATTCTGTTGTTGTTTCCCTGTAAGTTGTTCTTTATTTCAATTAGTGTATCCTTTGTTTCTGACTGGATCTTTTATGTGCTGTTGAGGTCCTCACTAAGTTCCTTGAGCATCCTTATAGCCAGTGTTTTGAACTCTGCTCCTGATAGATTACTTATCTCTATTTTATTTAGCTCTTTTTCTGGAGTTTTGATCCATTCTTTCATTTGGGCCATGTTTCTTTGTTTCCTCATTTTGGCATCCTCCCTGTGTTTGTTTCTATGTATTAGGTAGAACTGCTTTGACTCTGTGTCTTTATAGTGTGGCCTAATGTAGTAGGTATCCTGAAGGGTCCAGTGGCACAGCCTCCCCTATCATGCAAGCTGGTTACTCAAGGTGCACCATTTGTGTGGGCTGAGTACACCCTCCTCCTGTAGTTGAGCCTTGGCTGCTGTCGGCAGATCAATGGGAGGGATTTACCCAAGCCAGTCAGCTGCAAGTCTTGGCTGTGACCACTTACCACCAACCTCAGACCTCCATGGAGGATTAGCTGTACATGAGCAGGGTGGTGGTGCTCTGATGTTGTCTGTAGCTACCCACTAGGTGCACCGGCCCTGGGGTTTGCTGGGTGGTGCAGGGCAAGGTCAGCCCCCACCTGTGCTTTGCCCAGAGCCATCCTGCCTGAGTTATAAAGCAATCTGAGATGGCTGCTACTTGTGCTGGGCTTGGAGATTTCCAGATGAAGCCTAGCTGTGAATCTGGGCTGCTAGTTCCAGGCCTGGGACTCACTGATGCCTGCTGCTGCTTTTTTGAAAGGATTTAGGAAATTGTGAAGCTTGAGTCAAGATCATTCCTATGCAGCTGGGGTGGGCTGTAAATTGGGTGGGGCAGAGTCTCTGCGGATCTCCAAGGCAGGTCAAACAGTGTTAGCTGGGTTGATGGAATCTCAGATACAGCACCAGGCTGCTGGCTCTTTGGGGAGAGGGACCAGAAAAGGGACAATGGCCTCTGCTTGCTTTGATGCCAGACTCCTCAGCCACCCTCTTCACACCACTGGTGCCCCTCAAGCTGCCACCACCTCACTGGAACCCAGAAGGAGTGATCCTGAGTAGGTGAGTCCATGTGTGGGTTCTTTAAGAGGAACTGTTTGGGGCTTCAGTGGTTTCTCCCACAGACTTTGGTCCCCACTGGTTTTTGCAGCCAGAAGTTGTGGGAAACTTATCTTCCTGGCACTGGAACCCTGGGCTGGGGGGTCTGGTGTGGGGCTGGGACTCCTCACTCCAGAGATATCCCTCCCGAATTTTTAATCCAGCACAGGTGGGTGTGGGACCTGTTCCACATCTGTACCCCTCCTACCAGTCTGGATGGATGTGGTTTCTTTAATTCCATTGTTGTCAGACTTCTATTCAGCTTGATTTCCCTTGGTTCTATGCAATGATTGTTTTATATTTTTGCTGTAATTTTGATGTGGTTGTGCGAAGAGGTGAGCCATGTCTGCCTATGCCACCATCTTGACCAGAAGTTGTCTTCATTTTCTTAACGGTGTCTTTCAAAGAGCAAAAATTCTTCATTTTATGAGGCACAATTGATCATTTTTCTTCTTTTATGGACATTTTCCTCTGTAGGGTGTTAAGATAGTTCAGTGCCTGGCACATGATTAAGCACTTAATAAATGGTAGATGCCATTGTTATTAATACGAAGGAGAAAATGCAGCACACTGAGTGAGGCCGGGAGGCCCCATGCCTCTGCAGCCCTCCCTTCCCCTCTCTGGGCCTCAGTGTCCTCATGAGTGCAGTGGGGGAACTGCATGGCTGTGATGACTGAGGCCATTTATCCTGGACTGGTCAGAGCATTACTATTCTCTAAAGGCTGAAAAGGAACATTGGGGGAAAGGGTTGGGGAATGGGACCCAGGAATAGGGGGAAGCTCCCTTCCAAGGATCAGAAGCCCTGCCTCCCTTTGGAACTAAGCATCCTGCAGGTAGTTTCAGATCCTCGTTGGGCGCTTGGGCGATGCTGGCATGGACAGCCCCAAAGTCTACTTGCTTCCTGGAACTACTCAGAAGTTAGAATTCTAAGGTGGAGAAACTGAGGCTCAGAGAGACCAGGTTACAAAGTGGCAGACCAGAGCCAGAATTTAAACCTAGGTCCACATGACCCCAAAGCCCACTCTCCCTTGGCTCCAAGCAGGCTGCACCCTGGAGGAGGGAAGTGACCAAGCAGGCAGAGAGAGGGGGACTTCAGCCAAAGAAATGTTCCATCTGAAAGTCACAGTGCATTCCCTCCGAAGCAGCTGTGAGAAAAAAATAGAGTGGGTCAGAATTAGCAGATCCTTTTTTTCTCCTTTTTAATTCATAGCTTGTGAGTTGACATGCTCATGGGGAGAACGTCTTGCTCTCTGGCTTGGCAGCAAAGTCAATGGCAAAGTACTGACAGCCCGGAACGGCCTTCCTCCTCCATGTCAGGTCGTGATTGGGGGTGGGAGCTCTTCGTGCCCGTGAGCATCTCAGCAGTAGTGGTCCATACACAGGTGTCCCCAGGCTCCAGAAGGTGGGAAAACCCCGCTGTTGGCTCCATGGCTGCAATAGTTCCATTTCTGATTTTTATTTCCACAGACATTTAATGAAACATTCATTTCCCAAGCAGTGGAGAAATAAAGGCAGTTAGGACTCCACCCCTGTCCTCAGACTGGAGGGGAGACAGTCGCGTATATAAATAATGGTAGGATAGTGTGATGGAAATTGTAGCGGCAGAGAGAAGGCACAGATGGAGCCTGAATTGGGGCATCATGGAAGGCTACCGGGAGGAAGCACTATCTAAGCTGGGTCTTAAGGGATGAGTAGGCGTTGAACAGGGCAAAGATATCCCCCCATGCCTGACAGTGTGCGTGATGAGGGAGGGGGCATCTCCATAAATGTTCCTGTTCTGTTTTCCAGCAGCTTCTCAGCTCTTGCTCTTGTGTGCCTTGCCAGGTTGTAAATTTACTGGGGAAATTAGGCCTTTGCATTGTAGGACATTTGATAGCATCCCTGACCCCTCTATGCACTAGATGTCAGTAGTACTCCCCCCATCCTCCCCTCAGGTCATAACAAACAAAAAAAGGGCTCCAGACACTGCCATATGTCTCCCGGGGACAAAATCAAACTTGGTTGAGAGCCACTGTCACAGGATATCCATGCATGTATTCATTTATTCATGTAATTTTTCATTTATGTCTTCAACAGCCATTTACTGAATACCAGCCATGGGCTGGGCACTTTGGTAGGCATTAGGGACACAAGGATACTGAAGATACAGCCAGAGCCACTGCCCTCAGGGAGATGCCAGGCCAGAGAGGAAAAGAGACAAGCTGATGAGCTGTGATGGGAGCATGATGGCAGGACAGGCATACAAACAGCTGGATATATCCCAGGAAGGCTGCCTGGAAGAGGTAACACCTCTACTGAATATCAAAGATAAATAGACATTAGCCACATGAAAGGGACGGAAGGCATTCTAAATCTAGGAAGAAAGAGAAGACATTCTTAACCAAGAAAATGGGGTAGGCAAAGGCCTGGCGGATGAGGCAGGCTGGCCCTCTGGGGGATTATAGCGGTTCTCTGTACCTGGAGCCCAGACCTCCAGGGTGGCCAGGGTTGTAGAGTAGAGGGCCAGTCCTATCGCTGAAAGCATCTGTGGTTATCTAAGACCTTGTGGGGGCCATGGGAAGATTCAAAGCACAGAAAGAAGAGACCATCAGATTTAGAGAAAGACTTTCTGGTCGCCAAGTAACAGAAAAGCCCCACAGTGATGCTGAGTGGTTGAGCGTGGGGCCCGGGCTGTGCTCCCATCATTTCCGAGGCACCCCTGGTCCTGGCCCTCCCTCCCTCCTGCCCTCTGGGTTCGCTTTGCAGATGGCTCAGTCTCCATCTCCTCCTGGCTGCCATCCACCAGGGCCTCCTCCCACCCAGCAGTTTCCCAGTGATGACAATCCATTCAGGTGGACATGGGAAAGGGCTTTCTCTACCTCTGCCCTTAAAGCTGTCACTGAGCGCCCTGATCACATTTGGAGTCTGAAGACAGCCTGCAGCACAACGGCCAGCCCATTAGGCCCCTGGGGCTGAGCCAGCCCTCGGAAGGCTTGAGAACATCGGTCGGTCGGTGTTGTTGAGGCTCCCTCCAGCCTAAATGATGTACAATTTTCGGTGTGGCTTGGCCACTTCCAGCAGCTCTCCAGAACAGATGACGTTTTGTTTTTCAGACTACTTATGTATGTATTTGGTTGGTCTGGGGAGGGAGATTTATTAAATATTGGGAATGAGAACGGAAAAGGGAAGTGGTCAGACCTTTAGAGACTGCAGACTTGATTAATTTCAGTTGTGACATTTATTTCAAAAAGGTAGTTACAGTAGTCCCTCCCCCGTCATCTGCAGGTTTGCTTTCTGTGGTTTCAGTTCCCCACGGTCGACTGGGGTTCAAAGACGTTGCAGTCACGTACCACATAGCAATGCTTAGGTCTGTGATGGACCGCAGATACAACAGTGGATTACAATGAGGCTAAGACAATTTCATCGCCCAGTGATGCTGTAGCCATCCTAGTGTTGTGGTACAAAGATTGCAAAAAAAATCCCAAAACACTCATTCAAAAGACTGTATGCACCCCACGTTCATTGCAGCATTATTTACAGTGGCCAAGCTATGGGAGTAACCCAAGTGTCCATCAACAGATGAGTGGATCAAAGAGTTGTGGTACGTTCGCACAGTGGAGTGTTTTTTGGCTGTAAGAAAGAGTGAAATCTTACCACCTGCAATAGCATGGACCTAGAATGGACCCAGAGGGCGTTATGTGTAGTAAGTGAAATAAGCCAGACTGAGAGACACATGCCGGATGACGTCACGAGTAGGTGGGGTCTACAATAAATGAACAAACACAATAGAAACAGGCTCATAGATACAGAGCACAAATTGATGGTGGCCAGAGGGGAGGGGCGTTGGGGGACAGGGTAAAAAAAAAAGGGGGTGGGACTCAGAAGTGCTAATTGGTAGTTACAAGACGGGCATGGAGAATAAGTTAACCATACTGTAACAACTGTACATTTTATAAATGTAGTGTAGCCTATGTACATAGTGTTTGTGACGTCTACAGTCGGGAACGGTGATGCCCCAGGCCTTCACTCTCACTCACCACTCACTCCCTCACTGACTCACCCAGAGCAGCTTCCAGTCCTGCAGGCTCTGCTCATGGTAAGCGCTCAGGGGTTCCATTTTTATCTTTCATCTGTATTGTTACTGTACTATTTCTATGTTTAGAGATGTTTGGTTACACAAATACTTACCACTACGCTATAATTGCCTACAGTACTCAGTATGGTAACACGCTGTACAGGCTTGTGACATAGGAGCACAGCAGTCCCCCCTGCACACCATGAAGCCCAGGTGTGCCATAGGCGGTGCCACCTGGGTTTGTGGAAGTGCACTCTGTAATTCTAGCACAGCAACGAAATCACCTACTAACGCATTTCCCAGAACATAGCCCCGCAGGTAAACGACTCATGACTGTAAGTGGAAAATTCCAAGCGTAAACAATTCATAAGTTTTCAACCGTGCGCCATTCTCAGGGGTGTGGTGAAAGCTCACACTGTCCCGCTCCATCCCGCCTGGGGTGTGAACCGTCCCTTTGTTCAGCATGTGCACGCTCACCCTCCTGTTCGTCACTTAGCAGCTGCCTGTTATCAGATCGGCTGTCACAGTGCTCGTGTGCAAATCACCCTTATTTTACTTAATAACGGACACCAAATGCAGGAGTAGTGATGCTAGCCCTTTGGATACGCCAGAGCGAAGCCGTGATGTGCTTCCTCTAGGTGGAAAGGTGTGCACAGGAAAAGGCACAGCATCTGTAGAGTTCAGTACTACCCATTGTTTGGCCATCCACTGGGGGTCTCAGAACTTATCTCCCATGAATAGGAGGGACTACGGTACAAACTGCCAGTTCCCAGTCCTGGAAAGGCAGGATGGGAGGGTCTGAGAGATAGGATACCCATTTTGAAACCCTAGTGGGAACTCCATACTTAACAAAACTTCAGGTTTCTCCAGCTTAAAATTTGTTGACACCGCCTGCAGGACTCCATACTAACCGTGACCCCTGAGGCCCGGCTTGGCATGTCTACTGCCAGCCACATCCTCATTGTCACCACGTCCCTTTCAGGTTCTTCCTCCTCTCCCTCCTGGGCAGAAGCCCACACACACCAGTCCCCCATGCACATCAGTCCCCCATGCACACCAGTCCCCCATGCAACACTGGTCCCCCATGTACTCCAGTTCCCCATGCACATTAGTCCCCCATGAACTCAGGTCCCCCATGCACACCAGTATCCCATGCACACCAGTATCCCATGAACACCAGGCCCCCATACACACCAAGCCCCCAGGCACATTAGTCCTCTGTGCACATTAGTCCCGCATGAACTCAGGTCCCCCATGCACATCAGTCCCCATGCACACCAGTCCCCGTGCACACTGGTTCCTCTCACATCCAGGTTCTACCGGTGACCCTGTCCCCTTTCATCTCCTGCCTCAACCAGGACTCAGCACACTATGTGTCCTCCCAGAAACTGCCACCAACCACTCAGGCTATCTCTGGCCTGTGGCCTGTCCTCCCAGGGGCCCTCTAGGTAATGCGATCTTGAGTTACACAGACCTGGGTTCAAATCCTGGCTTGGCCACTTACTTAAAGCATGACTTTATCTCCCTGAGCCTTAGTTTCCCCACATGTCAAATGAGGATAACCGAGTTCCTTCCTCATAGGGTTGTCATGGGGATCAAATGGAATTACCATTATAAAGGTGTCAGAAGGGGTACTGGGGCCACTTACCAGCTGGTGAACTTGGGCAGGTCCTTTTCCTTCTCTGGGCCTCAGTGTCCTCATCTGCAAAATGGCTATGGTGATGGTCCTTGCCTCGCAGTGTTGCTGGGAGAATAAACAAGTTAATACTTGTAAAGTGTTCGGCACACAGTAAACACGACTTACGTGTTACTCGTATTGTTTGGTTAATACAACCAGGCAAGTGAATGATTTATTACTCGGCCAGGATGACCGACCGTGGCTGCTGAGGCGGCCCCATTTGCCCCCCGCCCCGCCCCACCTGCTCCCAAGCCTCCAAGTCGGGAGCCTCGGGGAATGAGGATTTGGAATTTTTTTAATCAGCACAGTGCAGGCGTGCTATTTCACACGCCGGCTGTTTGAGTGTCTGCCTAGTTACAGCTGGCTGCCTTGGATGATTGGTTGAGGGGGCTGAGTTCCCGTTTGTCCCCGATCAATCTGGAAGCTGAAAAGCAGCCAGAATATTCATTTTCCACCATCGGACCCGCCGTCTGGGGGAATTCTTGGTGGAGGAGCTGGTGGGCCCGAGTGCCCGGGAGGAAGCAGAAGAGGTGGGTTCTGCCTGCCTGAGGACAGACAGGGGCTTACGCAACCCAGGTCCCTGTCACCAATTAGTGGGGCAGGGCACCATTCAGAGGGGCAGGAGGGCTAAGGTGGCTTAAGAGGGGCTCTCTGAGCCCCATGCTGTGGATGTCAAGGTCGTATCCTTGGCACCATTTAGCCTAAAATGAGGTGCAGGCACACAGGCTCGTGTTTCATAAGCACCTACGATGAGCTTCCGCCGGGCAGAGCCCACGAGAGAGGGAACCCAGCGGGAGGATCAGAACTAAAAATATGGGCTCCATCTGGAAGAAGCGAGAAGTTGGGGACTGTGTTTGTAAAGACGGCCCTGTAACAGGATGGCATGCGTGCAGTCACTCCCTCGTTTACTTCCAAACCGGGCGCTCGCACCTACAGCGAGCCAGGCACTGTTCTGATGGCTTTCAGGCGCTATGGAGAGTGAAACGCAGGCCCTGCTTCCCAACAATCACAGTGAAAACAGTGGCGCCGGCTGTTCATCGGGCACCAACAGTGAGCCAGGCTTCGCAGAAGCTATTCCGTTTGATTCTCACAGGAGCACAAGGAGCTGGATTCTATTTTTACCCTTGGTTTGCAGATGGTGAGCCAGAAGCTCCGAGAAGGGTGAGTGCCCCAATGGAGGCCCAGGCCGTTAGGAAGGAGTCGAGATCCAGACCGGTCTCATCGGACCCGAACTCCTGTTGCTAACCATGAGGATACCCTGCTTCTCAAAAGGGCCAGACCGTTATGTTTTAACAGCTGGGTACAAAGTACAGGAAGGCCAGTGGGACTTTCTAGAAGTCAGAGTACGTACCAGCTGGGGGTGGGGGTTGGGCAGTGAGCTCTTGGCAGTGACGTTAGGACCCCCATCCCTAGCACATACCTTGACGTCTTGCATGTAGTAGGTAGCCAATAAGCATTGCTAGTTCACCAGGCTCACGCAAGGCCTTTCTGAGCGCTGTTGGGCGGGCTTCTGCCCCTGGTTTCTTTACTGTCATTCAGAAAGCATCATTTCACCGACAAGCTCGTGAAGAAAGGCTTTGGTAATCCCCACCTTGTAGAGAAAGAGACTGAGGCTAGCAGGAAGTGGGTCTAGACTTGAGCCCCAAGCCCTCAGGACTCTGAAGCTCAAGTTCTTTCCCTCAGCCTTGGAGCCACTCAGGGAACTGACTCAGGATAAGACCTAGACCCCAGACCCCAGATCCTTCCAGCGCAACAGGCTGCTTCCTTCTCGGACCCAAGGGGCAATTTATCCCACCAAAGTGCAAAACTTTTCTCTCTTGCCACCTTCCACACTGGGAAAATGCATCCCCAACCTGCTGGCGTGACCGTGGGCTGGTGCGTGCAGGCCCTTGCAGGAAGCCATTTGTGTCAGTGTCATTATCTCCCCTCTCCTTCCCAACCTCCAACAGCGCCCCCGGCCCCCAAATCCAGCTCAGCCTCAGCTTCACCCAGCAGGGTAGGGTTCCCTCAGCCAGCCTGGCCTGGGATTTCTTGAGCTGAAAATAGCATTGAATCATGGAATCTACTCTACTCCTTCCTTTATTGTTTGCTGGTGTCTCCGGGTGCTGTCTCTCCCCTGTCCCAGGGTAGCAGGGATGGGTCTCCTTTCAGACCCTCCAATGAATAGGTAGGCCAGGCCTGCAGCAGACGCACAGAACACACCCCTGGGCGACCCCACGCCTTTGCTCATCCTGTTCCCTCTGTCCCGTGTGTCCTCTCTCCTTCCTCGTGTTTGGCCCCTTTTTTGCAAAGGCTGCAACCCAACAACCCTTCCTTCTTAGTGAGAAGACAGCCCCATTCACTGGGAGTGTCCTACGTTCGGGCGCCTGGAAGACAGGACTGGTGCTGAAAAGCAAACTTAGAACTCAGCCAAGGCAATGTGGACCCGGTTCCTGTCAGCTGAGTGAGTGAGGGTGGGTCCCTGAGCCGCTGTCCAATGGGAGTGACGAAAGCACCTGCCTTACTTGGTGGTTCCAGGGACAGGAGCTAATGCATTTAAAAAGCATCTGGTCTCGTACCCAGGAGACAGCACACTTAATGTGAAAATGCTTTGCTTGGAGCAATTTAAACAATAATGTATATGCTGCCAACTACTGAGCTATTGCTATGTCACGGGCACTAGGCACGATATTCCTCAGACCTCATTCACTCGACATTGATTGAGCACTTACTATGTGCCCGGCGTTGTTCTGGGCACTTGGGATGCATCAGTGAAAGGGAAAACTGGGGCCCTACATCCTTGCCCTCATGGAGCTTGGTGGTCAGGGAGGACCTCGTGAAGATGGGGACATTTGACTCCGTGTCCCCCAATTCTCCAGCAAAAAGGACCTTGCCAGATGCAGACAGGGAAGGGTAGCCCGGTGTTGAAACACCCGTGTGAGGGGGTGAGCCCTGGGGACACTTCAGAGAGGAGCATCCAGCCCTGTTCATTCCTTCCATCCCCACGAGAGGCACTGGGCACTGTTGTCCCCATTGAGGAGCTGATGAGGCTGATGTTCAGAGAGGCTGAGGTCCCACAGGAGGGTCGCAGAGCTAGCAGGAGACATCCCTGGCTTGTCCCAAGTTCATGCGAAATGGAAGGCCTGGGCCTTCTGTGGGTGGCAGCAGATGCAGAGAGGATGCCGTGAAGGCCTTGGCACGCCGCCAGAGTACAAGGTGGTGGGTGCTGCCTGCGCGCCCACCCCGGCGTGCCCACAGACAGCTCCACTCCACTCCGCATGCACATCTTCGCGCCTCACCACGTCTCCAAGTCCCGCTTCTGGGACTTGGTGTCTCAGCTGAAGAAGATGAAGAAATCTTCAGGGGAAAGCATCTACTGTGCACAGGTGTGCGAGAAGTTCCCCCCGGGGGTGAAGAACTTTGGTTTCTGGCTGCGCCATGACTCCCGCGGCGACACCCAGGTGAACCGCGAGTACCGGACCTGACCGCTGGGGGCGCCGTCACCCAGTGCTGCCGAGATCTGGGGCTCCCACCGCGCCCACCGCCACTCCGTCCAGGCTGTGAAGGCGGAGGAGATCGCCGCCAGCAAGTGCCCCCATCCGTTCCACAGCTTCAAGACCAAGTTCCCCCGTCCCGCTGAGTCTTTCCTCAGCACAAACCACTTTTTAAAAAAATTTGTTGGAGAGAGAAAGAGAAACATCGATTTGTTGTTCTATTTACTGATGCATTCATGGGTTGATTCTTGTCGGTGCCCCGACCAAGGATAGAACCCTCGACCTCGGTGTATCAGGATGATGCTGTAACCAACTGAGCTACCTAGCCAGGGTCCCCACTACCTTCTTTTAGATGCAGAGCCTCCTGTCCCCTGTTCTACCCAAATAGACGCCCTGGGAAAACAACAAGAACAAAAAAAAAGTAAGGCTTTGTTACGATCCAGAGATCGGTGCCTCGTCTGATAAATAGGGGGCGCTCTTGCGCCCCTCTCCTTGCTGCCCCACCTGGTTTTGAGGTGACCTGTGGGCTCTGTCTCCAAGAAGCTAGCGCCGATTGTGCTGCGGGCACGTGGCTGTGCCTTACGTCCTCCAAGGGAACAGCACTGGATGGAGGACAGGGAAAGGGACGCGTCACCTTCTCTTTCTGGGCTCGACTCCTCCGTCTTGGAAAGCGAGTCTCAGAACATCTGCTCCAATGAGCCCCAGCATATTAAACAGCCGCCGAAAATGCATTGTTGTCTCCTTCAATACATAGCAATTACATGGTGTGTTTTGCT
The DNA here is from genome assembly GCA_004024845.1 of Tonatia bakeri. Lineage (NCBI taxonomy): Eukaryota > Metazoa > Chordata > Mammalia > Chiroptera > Phyllostomidae > Tonatia > Tonatia bakeri. The sequence continues at coordinate 249,529 of PVIA01001604.1, forward strand.
CATTAGCAAGAAATTGACACAGAGGCAATCCTGCTTTTTAAATTACCGCTAATCTCACTGCACCTGTTGTAGAAAAAGGCAGGGGAAAAAAACAAGGTTGGTAATAACCGTTTCATGATATTTTTAAAACAAACACTTACAGAACTCCCTTAAAAATAGCTTTTGGGGCTTTCAGGCTCCCATCTTACTATAAGAGGGGCCCCGGTGCCTCCTGCCGCAGGCCGGCATTGCTCTGTCGGTGTCACAGGCTCGAACGCCACCCGTGTCTGGGCACAAGGAACGAGGGAGGCCCGGGGGGAGCCCAGCTTCCTCGAGGTCTTCAAAGTGAAATGCCACGGTTAGCCGTGTGTTAAGGGACTTGGTGAGCATCAGTGACAACCATCACACTTAAGAGGCTCGTGGAAAACTGACTTCTCTTGGGGGGTTGGTGATAAGGGGCGCACACGCCTCCCCAGGGCTCAGAGATGGGGAGCCACTTGGCGAAATCATACAGCTCTCCCTGGAGCTGGCGTTCAGACATGCTGCCCAGGCTGGCTGGTGGTATCGTGGTGCTACGTTGTCCCACTTCTGTCTCTGTGCATGACCCATGTCCTGCCCAGGGCAGCTGCTTGCTGCACCAGCAGGCACTCCGAAAACACAACCTTATGCTGCTGCCATGCTGCTTCCTGACACCATCCCTCCCAGTTCACCGCCATGCCCTGGGGTGGCTCTCATTCTGGGGCCAAGCCCCTCTCTGGCTGGGGGGTCTTGGGCAAACCTCTCCACCTCTCCAAGCCTCCGCTCTCTCGTTTAGGGAACCCAGATGTTGATTGCGTACGTCTCCCTCTCGCTGGTTGGTTGGCGAGGGCTGTGGGCGATCCTGAGGCAGAATGTGCTCACGGAACTGGGAAGCAGTTCAGGAATTGAAATTATGACTCTGCGGTTGGTCCTTCCTTGGAGACATGCTGGGCACAGCCTGGAGTTAATGAGGACTTCCAGGCTTAGCACCGTGCTAAGTTCTATAGGTTCTTGACGAAGAATTCATTCATTCAAGCAGAAATAAAATGCTGAGAGAATGCCTAGTCTTGGCAGACACCGGTCTAGGGGCGGGGTTACAGCAGGAAACAAACACAGAGTCCTGTCCTTAGGGAGCTGATACTCGAACAGGGCCGCTGTGACAAAGTACCACAACCCGTGGGGCTAAAGACAATTTCTGTGTACCCTCTCCTGGCACAGAAATCTGCGGGCAGGTGTGGGAAGGCTGGTTCCCTCTGGGAGCTCTGATGGAGAGTCCGTTCCACAGTCTTCTCCTAGCTTCCAGTGGTTGGGACAGCCCTTGATGTCCCCGGCTTATAGATGTGTCACTCCAATCTCTGCCTTCGTTGTCACGTGGTGCTCTCCTCTCTCTGTGGGTGTCCAAGTGACTCTCTTCTCATAGGAACACCAGGCATTGAGTTAGGGCACCCCCTAACCCAGTGTGACCTCACCTTATAACGTGATTACATCTGCAAAGACCCTGTTCCAAGTAGGGTCACCTTCATAGGTACCAGGGGTTACAGCTTGAACATATCTTGCCAGTGGACTCAGTTTAACCGACTACAAGGAGCTAAAAGGTAAATCAGTGTGCACAGATTGTATCCGAGAGTGCTGGGCGCCAGGGAGACGATGAAGCAGGGTAAGGAGGACTGCAAGCGGTGAACGGTCAGTGGAGACCTCTGGGAAAAGCTGACATTGAGCCAAAAGCACTGAATGCATGAGGGCACGAGCCATGCAGATGGCTCTGGGAAGAGCCTTCGGATTGAGAGACGAGCAAGTGCAAAGGCCCTGAGGTGGAGCCGTGCTCGGGATGTGCAAGGGACGGCAAGAAGCCAGCAGGTGGGGAAGGAGATGAGAGTGGCCAGACGGGGCAGCTGGTCATCTTAGAGACCCAGGGCTTTGGCTGTTACTCAGAATAATGGGGGTGGGTGGGGTGGGGGGCAGGCATCGGAGGGCTTTGAGCCATGAAGTGACCTTTTCGTGCTTTAGGTCGTCAGGGTCACAGTAGCTGATTCATGAGGGTAGGAAAGGGGCAAAGGCAGAGGAATGGCAATTAAAAGCAGAGGAGTGAGCCCACAAGTTGAAAGGACTTAGTCTGCTGCTTCCATTTACCCCCTCCCGCCACCCCCAGAGAAGAAAATCAGCCAAGTGCCCCCACCCAAACTGCAAGTGTATTGCAGCTGTGAACCTTTCTGTACCATGACGTGGGTTAAGAAGCCCTGGAATGGTGAAGAATCGCAGTGGCCTTTGAGGCAAATAAATTCAAAACATGTTTGCGTTCCAAGCACCTCGTGGTATTGTGTTATTGGGGTTCCCCTCCTGGGAAGCCCAGGGAGGAGAACCCAGGCTCCCGATGCTCAAAGGACTGACAGAGGAGAGGGTGACTCTCCGAGCACCTGGGGCCCCCGCCACAGTGAGCTCTGGACTGGAGCAGCATTCATTCTGAATGGGGCATCAGGGAAGTCTCCCTGGAGGAGGCAGCGGCTGAGCTGAGCCTTCCAAGGATGGGTAGGGCTTGGGCAGAAAGCGTGGTGTGGACCTGCCTGGTCTTGGAGGAGGAACTTTGAGGAAGGTGTTGACTTTCTTAAATTTGTTTTTCCATCACAGCTGACGGTCAGTACTATTTTGTGTTTGTTTCAGGTGTGCCGTATAGTGGTTAGACAATCCTGTCCTTTGCAAAGGGCCCCCTGATATTGTATCTCAGTTTGTCTCATGGACGACTGAAGCAGGGATTCAGCCAAGGGCAGGATAAGCTGACCCTGTGCCCTTTGCATTTCTCCCTCCTTTGTTTCTCCTTCCCAAGTGCCCACGGGAAGCCTGGAGTCATTCTGGGCAGCAGAGAAGCAACAATGAACAGACAGTCCTGGTCCCTCTTGGAGCCCACGGGCTGGTGGGAATTTAATCCTCATGTGCAGCTGTATTGTGGAGAAGGTGGAGGGGGTTAAGTACCACCACAAAGAGTTCGGTCTTGCTCCTTCCAGCACTGGGGAGCCATGGCAGGTTTCAAGCAGGGGAATGATATGATTTGAACTGAACAAGAGATAATCATCTGGGCAGCAGGTATAGGAGGGATTTGAAGCATCACACACTGCCTTTATCTGGGGCTCTGTGGTCCACCCTCTTCCTGTGTGGGGGCGAGGTAGGGGATGGAGCATCAGGGGAGGGAAAACAGGAGGCAGGTCTGGAAAGGGATGGAAGGTTTCCATGGCAACCTTGGCTTGCCCGTCGCCAAGGTAGCTCTGCAAATTCCCCAGGCATCATTCCCATGGACCTTGAAGCCGGCATCCCTGGCAGCTGAAAGCCTGACTTTAGAGAGACTGGGATGCGGTACATTCGGGAAGGGAGGGGGAGAGAGAGGCGAGGCCAAGCTGTTCTGCTGGAACCAGGGCGCGGACTCCTGGGAAACCCTCAAAATGCCCCTGAACTGCTTCCACAGGCCTCTCCTCCCTCCATGTGGTAGGGACCCTCCCAAGCCCGCCTTTCCCCCTTGCTTTGCATTCTACACAATGGGGCCTCAGGCACCTGGAAAATGAGCCGACGTGGCCTCCCCCCAGGTCCTTGAGATGACCGGCAGTTCTGTTTGCCAAGGTCGCCCCACCACGCCTGCTCCAGAGGAGGCAAGTCAGCATGCCAGTGGTCATCGTTTCCTTGAGGTGCCAGGACACCAGGTCCTCCTCGCAGGCCACCACTGACTGTCATGTGACCTTGAGGAAGTCACTTCCCTTCTTTTCGTCCTCCCACTCCTTGCGTGCCATGCGGGCATGCTGGCCCATTCCCTATGCTCCGCCAGTTCTTTAGCCTGATTATTATTGTTATTGTGGCTGCTGCTGTTACCATAATCACTGCTATTATTAGTACTATTCTACCATTCTATAGAACCCCTATACTGGTGATCCTTGATGCAAAGGCAAGGATAATGTGTCCCACATATATTCCACTTCGTTGAGAATACGAAATCATTATACCAAAGTGGACAATGTAATACTCTTTTATCTTCTCTTACATATACTTGCATGAAAAGAGATCGTGGAAATTAAACACTATATTGCCCATATACGAAGACAGGATTGCTGGAGGATGTTGAGACTTCTTAAGCAAGTTAATCCTTAGATAATATTCATTTGTCTTCATCTCAATAACTGATCCAAATCTCCGATCGCCGAGCTCCCGGGCCCGGGTGGTATGTCCATTCCCACCCCAGGATCCAGAATCCTTGTAGGATGGAACCCCTCCTCCTGCAGCAAAGCACATTCCTAGGCCGGGTGCAGTTTGCGGCTGCGTTCCCGCCCCTGAGGCGGCTATTGGGCACAGAGTTGACACCTTCGCTGGAAGGAGGAAGGGAGAGGAAGGAGGCAGCGGAGGGGGCAGGTGTGGGAAAGATGCTTTCTGAGCCACTCACCTAGAGATGAAGGCGGAAGCTGGCCCTCCCATATCTCTCAGTGAAAACACCCGTATTTTCCTTCCGGCCCCAGTGTTTGTCTTTTCTGCTTTACTCGCCAGCACCCGAAGGAAGAAAAGCTTATCTGTGAGATGCAACAGCATCCAAGTTTCAAACCTGCTAGTGCTCCTCCTCACAACCGTCAGCGAATCCCACGGTATTTCTCCTGGCTTGTTGTCATTAATTGCATTAAATGAGATAATATTTGTTGAGTACTTAGCACTGCACCCAGAAATGTTTATTGCACAGAATTAAATCTGTAATGAGGAGCAAGTGTTGGCGTTGTTGTGGCTGCTCTTAATTAGGGTGTTAATAACCCCCTCCGTCAGCACAGCACTTTGGGACTTCCGACCCATTTTCCAATGTGTTGCCTCGTGACACCGTCTGGGTGTCGGTTTTTCCATCAGACAAATGGGGGGGGCAGTGACCACGCAAACCGTGTGCAGTTGTTGGAAGGCTGTGCACTCGGTGCTGCGGGTCAGTGCGTGTGGCAGACTCAGAAGGGCTTTGCAAGCATTGAGGGCGTGGCATTTTGTGTTGTCAGAGTGGAGAGGCGGAGACAACTCTGTCACATCGGCGGGAAGACCCTGACTCTCATCCCAAGGTGTGAAACGACTGCCTGCCATGCCCTTTTTGTCCCGGACCAGGCGGTGCCCTTGCAGGGCGGAGAGGTCTCAATTATGTCATCCATGGGCCAGCCAAGAGCACAGACTTGGGGGTCACAGCATCTGGGTTCACCTCTGGGCTCTGCTAGTTACTCAGACAGTCGTTCCTCCCTCTGGGTTAGCAAGTCCCCTTTCCCTGCAAAAAATTTCATGTCCACCCAGAACCTCACAGTGCGACCTTACCTGGAAATAGGGTCTTTGCGGATGGAATTGGTCAAGGTGAGGTCATGTGGGACTGGGATGGGCCCTGAAGACTGGTGTCCTCGTAAGAAGAGCACGTGAGGATACAGAGGAGACGCACTCGGTGAAGAAGCCCTGTGACGATGGGGGCAGAGATTGGAGCGATGCGGTCACACAGCAAGGCATGCCAAGGATTGCCGGGAGCTACTAGAAGCTGGCAGAGGTAAGGAGGGAGCTGCGCCCTGCAGACACCTTGATTGCGGACTCCTGGCCTCCAGAACCGTGAGAGAATACACTTCCGTTGTTCTGAACCAGCACACAAGCGGTAATTTGTTACAGCAGCGACAGAGAACTCGCACCCCTGGGGCCTTGGCTTCCTGGAAAATGGGGAGAAGATGGTACACACCTCGCATGTGGCTGGGGGAGCCTATGAGGTGGGTCAGGCGAAGTTCTTGGACCAGTGCTGGGCACACTGATGTCTCTAGATTGTCATGCCCAGATACGTGACTCTGATCAAGAGGCCACTCCCCCACATGTGCCTGCATCTCGGAGTGCCAGCCTGGACAAAGAGCTCACCATGCATTTGCATGACGGCAGGGAACAGGCAAAGCAAAACTGCAATAGCTGGGTGGAGGCCCTGACTGCCACCCAGCAGCAGGACCTACTGTGCGTCAGGCACAAGTCACTCCTCTCTGCTGGGTTAATAAGTCCCCCTCCCTCACCAAAAAATAATTCATGTCTACCCGGAACCTCACGATATGACCTTATTTGGAAATGGGTTAAGGTGAGGTCATGTGGGATTAGAGGAGGCAGAGAATGGATTGGTGGGACATTGTCACACCAAATGCCCAGAAAGCCGTCTGGGCTCCATGACACTGGCTACGTCCCTAAGCCACCATGTCCTCATCCGTTAGACGGGAATGGTGACATTCATACCTCGGAGACACGAAGCCTTAAGTCCTTAATTAAGTGGAAACCACTATTAGTGTTTAGATTGTTGTAATCACCTCTTTTTCGCAGTTGAGACGTGAGGCACAGAGAGGTACAGTAACTTGCCCAAGGTTGCCCAGCATGTAGAGCACTTGATCCAGGTCCTGGATGTGGGACTCCGACCCTTACCTCACGTGTCTCAGGCCCTTCCTGGAGAAGCAACTTGCCTGCTCCTGCCAGAAGCAGATGGGTTGACTGGCATTGGGGGGTGGGGCTCTCAGAGCGGAAAGCCAAAGGTTCGGTTGAAGGTGCATAAAACGCCGACTGCCTTTTACTTGGCATCGGTGAGCAAGTGAAAGAGGAACCTGGTTTTTAGGCCAAAAACCCCACGTGGTAGATCTGGCTGCAGACTCGGCACAAACAGCCCAGCAGCAGAAACTGCTCGGCCAGGCTGCCCTGCCAGTGGCCCTGAGCCCTGCTGATGCCTTTGCATTTCTTGCTCAGCGCTGGTCCCCAGAGGCTGCCCCAGGGCCTCTGGCAAGTGGAGGAGAGTCAGGCATCGTGAGTTGGGAGTCTGGGGGCCTGGAGAGAGGGAGGCTTGGAGTCAGCTCTGCATTCAAGTCCCATCTCTGCCTAGTCTAATTTTAGATCCACACGCTTTGCCTTCTCAAGGCTAAGTTTTCTCTACTTGTAAGGTGGGATATGACAGTTGCCGGCTTACCTCGGGGCTCTTGGGAAGCTTCTCCCTAAGACAGTAAAGTGCCTGAATGGAGTCAGAGTCCCCTGCAAAGGGGCTGTCATCTCAGGGGCTGCCCAGAGGTGCCTGTGGAGTTGAAAGCCCGCCCCAGGGCCCAGGAGTCTCCAAACCGCATTTTCAGTTCTGGCCTGTGGGAGCCGCAGGCCAGGTCTGCATGCAGCCCCTCGTGCCCTGTACCAGTGGGGATCTGCTCTCCAACCCCCACCCCCACTATCTATCTCCTGGATGCCTTCAGAGTCCCAAGAGCACCCCCATCAAATAAACCACCCGCATCCAAAGAGATTGCCCACACCATTGAAACCCAATGGGGCAGCGCAACTCCAGGGAGGTCTGCAGACCCCCGGCCACTTCCCCTGGGGACTGGTTAGGCATGCAGAGCCTTGGAGCCCTAACCCCATCCCAGGCCTCCTGAGTCAGAGTCAGCATTTTAGCAAAGTCCCAGGGGACTCATGTGCACGTGGAAGCTCCAGAAGCACCAAGGCAGAGAATGAGGACAGGGGGAGGCTGGGGAGAAAGAAACCCCGGAAAGGGGGTAATTGAGTTTTTTAGTGTTTTTGTACTTATTTTGGGTTTTGTACCTGAAGGCCACATTCTACCTGAGACCCTTGAAGGCCTTTGCGAGTTGAGAACCATTCCTGCCCCCCAAATGTCTGACTCCCTGCAGACGTGAAGAGTGAGAAGCAGATAAGTGGTGGGTGTTAAGAGGTGAGAGGGAGGTGTGGGTAAAGAATGACCAAGGCATGTAAAGACAAGGAGATACGCTGACCAGTGAGCGAAGGAAGTGGGTAAGGGACCAGCTGGGCGAGGAGGAGACCCACACGTGAGTGAAAAGCAGGTTTCCTCCCTTCCAGCATCCCTGCGGCCAAAACGGTCAAAGGGCTCTGTCTGAACAAAGGGAATGTCGCAGACATAGAAAAGGTGCTCACGGCTTGCTCTGCACCCCGGGGCAGTAGGTCTCAGCCTTGTCTGCAATTTTGGAATCACCTGAGAGCTTTAAAAAAAACACAAGTGCCTTGGTGCCATCCCAAAGGTGCTGATGCAGTGGGTTTGGATGTGGCCTGGGGATGGGGCTCCCCAGGTGGCTTTGATGTACTCCCAGGGATCGGGCCCTGGATCAGCAGCATCAGCAGCACCTGGGGCCCTGGGAGAAGTGCAACATTGGGGGCCCTTCCCCGGAACAGCTGAATCAGGGCCCCTGGGATCAGAGCGCAGCACCGTGTGCCTTCACAAGCCCTCCCAGGGCATCCTGACATTGAGTCCAGTCTGAGATCCATGGCCATGGAGAGAGTTCGTCACCTGCTGAGCGTCCTTTAAGGGGAAACGTGCTCCTGTTCCAGCAGGAAAGGCTTAGGGTAGATGCTCAGAGGGACAGGGTCCAGACTCCTCAGCATGACAGTCAGGGCCCCCGTGGCCTGGGCCGGAGGTTCCCCGTGAAGATGGGGAGCATCTTTGCCCCTCAAGGGCTATATGGCAACGTCCATGGTCATGTTTGGTTGTCACCACCGGTGTGGGGGCTGCTGTTGGCATCTAAGGGGTAGAGGGCAGGGACACTGGTAAACATTCCACCATGTGCTGGAAACACCTCCCCCACCCACAGACAACGATCTAGTCCACAATTCAACGGTGTCGAGGCTGAGAAGTCCTGATCCAGATGAATGTGCTGAGCGAGGATCTAGTTTCACAAGAGAGGCACCCAACGTGAAGTGCTTTCTTCCTCATCTCACTCCTGTAAGTTTATAATCTGAAAAAAAATGGGACACTCACCTGAGGATATGCTCATTGATATTAGAGAGCAAGGAAGAAGAGAGGAAGACATCAAAGTGAGAGAGAAACATCGATTGGTTGCCTCCCATATAGTCCCGACCAGGGATTGAACCTGCAACCGACATAGGTGCCCTGACTGGGGATCGAACCCACAGTCATTTGGTATAGGAGATGACGCTCCAACCACCTGAGCCTCCTGGCCAGGGCACTCCTGTAAGTTTATAGACAATGGACCTGGAAGGAAGCCTTCCAGATCCCATTCAACTCTCTCACTTCACAGGAGAGTAAACAAGCTGAGAACAGCTGCCAGGGTCTCACGGCACTCCATCAGTCCATGCATCGGTCTTCAGTGAGCATTTACTATGCACCAGGTGCTGTGTTGGCACAAGGGAGATAGTGGTAGACCAGGCAGGGATGACGCCTGCCCCCATGGACCTCACAGTAAATAGGACATCAGTAAAATTGTAAGGGCTTCTTAATTTCCGGTGGCTGGAGAAGGCCCGTTGGAAGAGGTGGTGTTTATGCCGGGACCTGAAGACTGAGCAACGGCAGCCATGGGGAGAGGGACCAGGTGGCGCAGAGGGTCCCCGTCTCAGTTAGTCGAGCTTGCAAAGGCAGTCTGGCTTTTCTCTGCAGTCTCCTATCTGCAGCTTGCCAATCTGGAGGGAGTTGCTGGGACTCAGACAAGAATAGGCATTTAACCTCCAAGCAGCATTCAGAGTCTTATGTAAACCCCGGGGAGTTTATCACATCTAAGACCCTGATAACATCTGTATTAGAAACAAGAATCCAACCAGACTGCTTGTGAAAGATTAGCTTTAGTTCTTTCAGGGGAATAAATGGCTTATCCCAACTCTGGCCTGTTTTATCCATGTGCAGCTGCCAGCCAGCCCCCTTATGTCCCCATCAAGATGGTCACTTGAGGGCTCCTGAAATGAGCTCGTCATCCCCAATTCAGTCCAGCTCAGAAGTCTTTTGTGAGCACCCACTGTGCCCGGGTCTGGGTGGATAGTTGTGGGAGGGAGACCAGCAGAGAAGGTATGGCCTCCACTTTTGAAATACAGTCAGCCTTTTGTATCCATGGGTTCTGCGTCCACGGATTCAACCAACTGGGGATCAAAACTATTAGGGAAAAAGGTTACGTCATTGGTGATGTGTGCTGTATAGTGAGGACTGTGATGGTTGCATCCATATTGAGTATGTGCAGACTTCTTTTCTCATCGTTATCCACAAGCAATGCAATATAGCACCCATTCACTTAACATTTAGGTTGTGGAGGCATTTGGTGAGGCATCTACTAGGTAATCCAGAGATAAAGTATATGGAGGATGTGTGTAGGTTATGTGCAAATACAACCACAACATTTGTTATAAGCTACTTGAGCATCTGCAGCATTGGGCATCCGAGGGGTGCCCTGGAACCAATCCCCCATGAATACTGAAGTAGACATCACTATATTTTTTTTTCTATTTTAAGTGAAGAAATTTGGGTATAAGGATACGCCATACAGCTATAAAATTGCAGAACTGGATTCAAACCCAGGCAATCTGGCTGTTGGACTGATCTAACTAATCACTATGCTTATACCAAATGTATCTAGAAATGTATATATAGTTCTATATATTTGGATTATTGAATTGCAAAGGATCTGGGGTGGGAACTCGGGGAGTCAAGGCTGTAAATGCCAAATTGAAGGGGCTTATACACCATCTGGGAGGGAGACAGATCACAGCCTGAGGGTTAGGTCTGAAGGACTTTAAGCAGAGGGGTAATATGGTCATATTGGAATTTTAGAAAAGTCACCAAGAAAGGAGGATCTTTTGGAGGGAGAGCCTGGGATGAAGGCAGCCAGTAGGAAGCTGTCATAATCACCCAGGCAAGAGATGGCGGTAGCCTGGGTGGCCAGGTGGGGGTGGGGGAGTGGTGAAGTTGAGAGAATGAACAATCCTAAGACTTTGTGACCGACTGGATATGAAGGGGCAGAAATGGGAGACTTCCTGATTTCTAGCTTGAGCTGGGACTACCACAAGAGCTGAAGTGAGAAGAAGATTGTATTTTTCTGAGGATGAAATGGGCTGGCACCAAGAAGGGTGGGAGAGTCATTGCTGATGTGTCCCTCTATCCTTGACAATCTTGGGAAGAACTGGGGGCAAATCTCCTAAGTCCACAGGAATGGTGGTCAAAACAGAGTTCCGCCTTGAGGTACAGGTAAAGGTGAGGGAGTCTCAGCAGCAGGTCCCATGGGATCTCAGCAGCAGGTTCACCCTGTTCTAAGAAAGGCCTACAGAATAGGCAGAGCCTACTAAGAAAGCCTACCAAGAAAGACTAAACCACAGATCCATAGGGGTTAGGAAAAGGCAGAAATGAGTACAGCAGAAGAGTGCGTGGCAAAAAGGGAAAAAAAGAATCAGGTGGGTAGAAAGAAGACTGAACTTACAGAGATACGATGAAGTGTCTTAACACAGATATAGGAGCTCTTAAGGACCCAACAGCCACTCCAGGAATAGTTCCTGTACTTGGGAAAGGCGTCCAAGTGAGCTGCTGTCCGTGGTCCTGAAACATCATTGCACCACAGGTGTACACAGTGCCTTCGTCTCTTCTTGGAGGCTGATTACATCTGCCATATCGCTCCTTGTGCTCACAGTTTCTCTACATTTCTTTATGGAAAGTCTGTGGTTCCTGTGCTGCTGAAGAAAGACAAATGAACCATGAGTGATGCCTGGCCGATTAGGCATCTAATCTTATGGAAGTCTGATTATCTTTCAAACAGTTACAAAATAATTTCCCCCCTGGGAACATGGGTGGGAGACTCATCTGCTCCCCTATATCATGATTTATCATCTTGGAGATCTAAATGAGGAATTAGATATTCACAGTGCAAAGATAAACATCAGTTGGAGACATATATTTTGTGTAGTCATCAAAAAAACACTTATTGGTCACTCAGTCTATTGCGAGGAATCAGGAAGTAGGGTGTATGGGAATGAATCAGGTTCCTGCCCGTATGACATGTACAATCTAATGGGGAAGACAGAAATTAAACAAATAGTTCAGGTGATAGGGGCTAAGTAGTGTGGGCAAAAAAAGAGAGGGTTCTATAGAAGATAACCTCACAGGGTGATCTGATCATAAATCCCTAAATGAGCAGGTCATGGTGGGTAGTCATGCCCCAGACATACAACTTTTTAGTGGAAGGTTTACCTTTGCCTTAAGCAAGCCCTGTCTGTGGCTTCTATGCATCTAGGTTAACACACCTTTGAAATGAGACATAACCACCCTCAAGAGAGCACATAATCTTGTTAAGCATCCTTAATCCAAACTCCAATTTGCTTCCTCCCACCTCCATTTGATTTTCCTTACATGCCCTGATTAATTTCAAATGTATAAAAGATGCTTCAAAACTATTGTTCTCTGGAGCATTTGAGATCTTACTCCCTGATGTGTGTCACCAGTTTGGCTCAAATAAAGTCATAAAAATTCTCTACAGGTTTGGACGTTTCTTATATTGACTGTGGCATGTGCTTATGAAGCATGCAGCCCTAGGTGCTGTAAGAATACAAAGCCGGCCAGCCCTGGCTGGGTGGCTCAGTTGGTTGGAGCATCATCCAGTACACCAAAAGGTTATAGGTTCGATTCCCAGTCAGGATAAATACCTATGATGTGGGTTTGATCCCTGGTCAGGGCACATACAGGAGGCAACAGATCAATGTTCCTTTCTCACATCAATGTTCCTGTCATTGATGTTTCTCTTTCTCTCCTTTTTTCTCTCTAAAATCAGTAAAAAACATGTCTTCAGTGAAGATTTAAAAAAAAATTTTAAAGAATACAAAGTTGGCCAAAGTAAAGCCTCTCCTTTTAAAGAATAGAGTTGGGACGGTGGAGGAAACACAAATAAAAACAAGTTACAGCGACAAAAGAGGATACAGGTATTTCAGAGAAGTTAGCTGGAACTGGCGAGATTGGGGATGGCTTTGAGGAAGAGGTGGACTTGATCAAAGAGAAACAGCAGAGGTTACCAAAGGACTTAGGTCATCTGAGTCTTCCAAGGTGGGGAGGGGTCAGCCTGAATGATTCAGAGTCAGAAGGAGATAAAATTGGGGACCTCTGTTTGGCCCAGCCCCAGAGTGTCTTGAAAGCCTAGTGAGACCATTGGATTTTCTTTCATCTCCAGGGGTAGGGAGCTGGATTGTACTGGGATGAAAGGGAAATTCCAGGAATAGTAAACTGGTGACCCAAGGTAGAATGGTGGACAGAAAAAAAAAAAGGAATCCACAATCCACTGGGGGAGAGGAGGAAGGTGTAGTTGGTAGGAGACTCAACCACACAGATCCCCATGGCCATCTATAGAAATTTCGGGGAGTGGGGGGAAATATATTTATCTAGGTGTGGCCCAGGAACCAGGAGGCAGCAGGCAAAGTCCTTCTTTTATTTGTTTATTCAAGAATTTACTTAGCCTCCTGTATGTGCCTGTCTCGGAGCTGCTGGTACTAACTTTATAAAAGCAGATGTCATTCCCACACTCAAGCTTCTTTCCTAGGGGGAAGGACAAAAGTTGAAGAAGTAATTAGAAGCACAGGGAGCTCAGGGAGCACATAATGGGGACTGACCTAGTCTAGAAATCTGCAGGGGTGACGTTCAAGCAAACAGCCTGAACTCCTAGTGAGAAAGGGTAGGATGGAGGCAGGAGGACCCGCACGTGCACAGCTTGATGGGAGGCTGCTGAAAGACCAAGATGTGAAGCCCAAATTATTTCCTGTGAGAAAGGTCAGTCTCTAAAGTGATATCAGCATGAGGTCACGAGAATCCAAAAGCATCAAAAAAGATGAGGAATTGTTGAGCATAAAACAGAGGACTTTGGTTCCTCTACAAACCACAAAATGACTAGTCATATTTTAGATCTTTGACACCTGTCTTCCCTTCTCCCCAGAGTGTTCTCCTGCTAGGCTGACTACTACTCAGTCTCAGATCTAATGCCACCTCCTCCAGGAAGCCTTCCAGAACACCCAGTCCTGGCTCCCCTAAACTCTTATGGGAAGGACTCAATACCAATCAATACTTTCCTGCTGCCCATGGTCTACTGGGTGCCAGACACCCTATTTGTCCTTCTCTTGGTCTCATTCTCACCACCACCCAGGAAGTAAACATTGGTACCTGGATACATATCACTGCAGAGCCCACAGCCCAGGTTGCCAAGTTCTAGTCTACTGCTTAGTGTATAACCTAGAGCAGGCACATCCTCCTCCCTGAGCCTCATTGTCCTTGTCTGGAACCCAAAGCTGATACAGTACCCCTGATTTGCATGTGCACAATTGAAGGTTAAGGGTGACATGCATGTCAATCACTGAGCACTGTGCCTGCCATCCATGTCTCCACGTCACCAGATCTATGTCTCCACCACCAAATGAGGAACCAAGACTCAGGGCAGTGAAATAAATCATCCAAGGTCACTTGGTGAGTAAGTGGCAGACTCTGGATTTGAATCCAGGTCTCCCTAACTACAGAACCACCTCCTCTGTATCCTGCCCCATGCCTGTATTGATCCTTTCACCATCTCAAACCATGCACTTAAGAAGCACAGACTGTATGCTTTGCTCTGCACAAATGTCATCTCACTTACCCTTCCCAACAACCGACCGAGATAGCCAGTTTCCTCTTTCTGCAGTGACCTACATGACAAACCCGATCTTCCTCCCCAAACTAGTCTTTGCTCAGCATTCCCCTTCTTGGGGAAGTCTCCACCCTCTACCTGCTTGCTCAAGCAGAAACCTGGGCATCATCCTGACGCCTCTTCCTCTTCCAACCCACCCCCTCTCCAAATCCGACCCAACCCCAGACCTCTCAGCTCTACAAAGCTCTCCACTGCTAGCTAAGCCTCGTATCTTTCACCTGGGCTGGCCTTTTTGCTTTCAGCCCTTTCCCCTCCCCAAGCTTCAGCCAGAAAAGTAGAATGGCCTTTGCAAATGTAGCAGTGTCACCTCTGCTACTTTGCTTTTGAGATCACTCTAAACCCTTCAACAGGGACAGCTAAGAGGACCTTGCCCATCTCTCAGAGTGGGGATTTCCGTCACAACATTTACTGCCAGTAACACAAAGAATAAACTCGGGGGAATTCCGGTTTGGGACTGTCGTCAGACTGGGGGGCCCCGTTTGCTGGTGCACCCCTGCAGGGGAGGATGCTGATCCTTGGTGACTGCGGGGGCACAGAGGGTGACAACTGAGCACAGACTTTGTCAGGGCTCCCTGGGGGAGAGCCTCAGGCAGCAAGAGCAGTATTGTTAGAGTTGGGCTCCTGAGTCAGAGGTCTGATCTTGTCCCTTTCCAGCTGTGTGACTTGGGGCAAGTCACCTAACCTCTCTGAGCCTTAGTTTTGTTTACTACACAAACACAAATGAGGAAGATGAATGGAAAAAAGCTGTATAATCCCCAGTTTAACTCAAAACTAGGGCCTTAATTTGAACCACATGAATTTGCCAAAGCTTACCTTTTTCTGCTTTTCACCACTAAAATGGTAACGTCATATATTCATACTTCAAACCAGAAGTTGGCGAACTTTTTCTGTAAAGGGCCATACAGTAAATAGCTTAGCTTTTTGCTGGCCATTCCTTCTCTGAGGTAATGACTCAACTTGGTCCTTGTAGCTGTAGACAATATCTAAAAGAGAAAACAGGCTGTGTTCCAATAAAACTTTATTTACAATAACAGATGGTGGGCCAGATTTAGCTCATGGGCTATCGTTTGCTGACCTCTGCTTTCCACCCATGGATTTCCATTTGTCAATAGTAATTTCTGATGTGGAACTTTCATGGGACAGCTGTGAGTGCCTAGCAGTCCCCAGTGAACAGTGAATGCAGGTCCGTTTCATGGCTCGTATCCTCTCCCAAGGAAGGCACCTTACAGAGAACCTGCATGTGGCTGTCCGACAGGGTCATATTGCACTAGATGCGTTTTTAGGGCTGGAGGGATCGCCCATCACTGACCCCTCCTCCACTCAGCCCCACTCTCACTGACATCATGGACCGTGCTGAGGGACACAAGTCTTCCCTCCAAAAATGCCCTGCGGGGGCTGCGGAAGATGGTGTCATTGGGGCCAGTTTTCTTGAACTGGCACCTTGTGCATCTCTCTTTGTTGACCTGAAAGATTTGGCTTAAGCTCCTTCCCCTTGCCGTCGCCTGGAAACCTCGTCTGAGCCTGACACGAATTCAGATCTGCTCGTGCACGCAAGTTCTGAGCTGGGAAGGAAATGATTGCCTCTACCAAATGAGGCCAAGTAATACCCGTTTTCTCTAGGGGAAATTATTTAAATAGCATCAAAATCAATTTCCGTGCCATTAAATATTCTGGTCTGTGTTTTAATTGAGACGATTACATATTCCCCAAAAAGAGAAGAGCTATTTGAAGAATGGTGTCTTTTCTGTCTCCCTCTCGCTGGAACTGACAAGGATAGCACCTCGGAGCGCCGCGGGCCGCCGGCGAGCCCGCCTCGGTTCCTGTTCATCTTCTTTGGCGCTAACCTGGTTTATTATTTTTCTTTAAGAAATAAAAATGGAGCTCTGAGAGGCACCCAGGGCCCTGGGAACTCTGAGTTCTTCAAATAGAATAAACCAGGTCATTCTCTCTTCTCCTTAAGGGGTTGGGTCTGTGGTTGGTTCCAAGTGGTAGATGGCCCAGTAGCTGGCAGGTATGTTTAGTCAAAGGGGACAGAGGGATGAGGGTCTTCCCCAACCTCTGCTGCCCCA
>PVIA01001605.1:0-265464 GCA_004024845.1 Tonatia bakeri
AGGCAAGAAGGGGCTGGAAAGAAGTATTACAAGTCATGAAAGGCAAGGACCTACATCCCGGATTGCTCTACCCAGCAAAGCTTTCATTTAGAATGGAAGGGCAGACAAAGTGCTTCTCAGATAAGGTCAAGTTAAAGGAGTTCATCACCACCAAGCCCTTATTTTATGAAATGTTAAAGGGACTTATCTAAGAAAAAGATAAATAGGAACAGTAAAATGACAGCAAACTCACAGTTACTTACAACCACACCTAAAACAAAAGCAAACAACTAGAACAGGAACAGAACCACAGAAATGGAGATCACATGGAGGGTTATCAACAGGGGAGTGGGAGTGGGGAAGAGGGGAAAAGGTACAGAGAATAAACAGCATGAATGGTAGGTAGAAAATAGACCGGGGGAGGTTAAGAGTATAGGAAATGTAGAAGACAAAGACCTTATATGTATGATCTATAGACATGAACTAAAGGGGGAAATGTGGGTGGGAGGGGGTGTGCAGGGTGGAGGGGAGTGAAGGTGGGGGGGAAATGGCACAACTGTAACAGCTTAATCAGTAAAATATACTTAAAAAAAAAAAATTCCACCTTGGCTGGCATAGCTCAGTGGATTGAGCCCAGTCTGTGAACCAAAGGATGGCCAGTTTGATTCCCAGTTAGAGCACATGCCTGGGTTGCAGGCCATGTCCCCAGTAGGGGGCATGAGAGAGGCAACCACACTTTGGTATTTCCCTCCCTCCTTTCCCCTGTCTAAAAATAAGTCAGTAAAATCTTTATTTAAAAAAAACCTCCCACAATCATGAATGAAACACTGAAGTTGTAGTTAGTAAACTTACCATGGAATATTAAATTTATTACAAAAAGTATATATGAAGTCCTGTTTGATTTAAATTGTGATTTTGATGAGCGCTATGTGTGTGAATTCTGTCATTTGGTGTTTTGTTTTTACATTAAAAATATTTGTAGAACTTTTCTTAAACTACCGAAAGGAGCAATGGCTAAGTGATAGATATATCCTCCTCCTAGGAGATTGTTGGATGTTTTAAACATAACATTGGTTTAGAATTTAAAAGGTTTCAGATTTCTCTGGCTTGTCTTTTGACACAGAGTCCCTATTTCATAAAAGCTTGGCAAGTTCCAGGAACAGTTTTTATTCCTGTGTCATAGTCAGTTAGCTGTATTATGTATGTAGTAGTTTAACAGTTGTTTGTCATTCTTTTCGCCATAACCTCTAATTAGGACTTAAATACAAAAAGAGATGAAACAATGTCCAGGTATAATTTGAAATTATAATTTTTTAATATGTGTAGGGACTATCTCTTTTTTTTCCTTTTTTAAGCTAGAATGTGTTATTTTGACGGTTGCTCTCACAGGTTGCTTTTAATGTCTTAGTCTACAGCTGTGGGAGACTTCCACTGTTTGGAAAGTTGCCTCTGGTTTTATAAGGCAAAGCAAACTGATTGGGAAAGATGACACTGCTGTAATCCTAATACTGGAGTATTGGCTTTAGACATGCTACATGGTAGTAATGATACTAGAGAACACCTTGAATATATCCATCCAGCCCAGATGTTTGGAACCACTGTGTATGCTAGATACATGTATTCTTTCCAACTATATATATTTACTACAATATCCTAACCTGTTATCCTTCAGTCTGAGCATTTGGTAAAAAGAATGTCTTTTTCTTCTATTTTATGTGATATGTAGTGCATTTGTATCTTAATGAATTAAGATTGGATACTAATCTGTGATAGGGTTGGGTCATAACTAACCTAAACATTCTGAATATGACCTAAAGATGTATGTAGTTGGTACAGACATTCAAAGATGATGATAATTAGTGTAATAAAGATTAAGGTTCCAGTTAATTGAGGTGAAAGAAAAAGAAAGACCATAATAGGACAATCAGAGATTAGTCTGTATGGTTAAGAATTATTAAAATGAGAAAATATTTTAAAGCTATTTGAATTTTTGTTTTATTTATTAGATATTGGTAGATACAGTCTGGGCCCTCTCTTACCTTACTGATGCTGGCAATGAACAGATACAGATGGTAATAGACTCTGGAATAGTCCCTCATTTGGTTCCTCTGCTCAGCCACCAGGAAGTTAAAGTTCAGGTGAGTTTATTGTTGATAAAAATGTAAGGTTTTCTTATCACTAACTGCTTTAAGGTAACATTAAAAAATAGACAATGAAATAGAATCAGGAGTCCAAAAATAAACCCATGCATTTATGATTAATTGATTTTCAACAAGGGTGCCAAGAAAATTCAATGAGCAAAGAGAAGTCTATTCAACAAATAATGCTGAGACTATGGGACCTCCGTATCTGACAGAATGAAGTTGATGCCCTTAATGGGTGACCCAGTTGGTTAAAGTGTCATGCTGTACACTTCAGTACACTCAAAAGGTTGCAGGTTTGAATCCTGGTTGGAGCACATACCTAGGTTGCACGTTTGATTCTGGTGGGACACATACAGGAGGCAACCAGTCAGTGTTCTCTCTCACATCGATGTTTTTTTCTCTTACTCTCTCTTCCCTCTCTACAATCAGTAAATATATCCTTGGGTGAAATAGCTTAAAGTGGACCAAACACCTAAATGTAAGAGCTAAAAGTATAAACTTCTTAGAAGAAAAAAGCATAGGTCTAAATCTTTATGACTTTTGATGAGGCAATAGCTTCTAAGATATGACACTGCAAGCAACCAAGGAAAAAATTAGAGAAGAAAACAGACTTGTAATCTAAAATATAGAAACAACTCCTTCAACTCAACAATAAGAAGACGGACAGAACATTTAAATACAGTTTTTCCAAGAGGACATACAAATGGTCAATAAGCACATAAGAAGATGTTCAGCATTATTAATCATTAAAAATTTTCAAATCAAAGCCACAAGGAAATAGTACTTCATATCCACGGGATGGCTGTAATTCATTAAAAACAGTAACAGTGTTTGCAAGGATGTAGAGAAAGTGGAATCCTCATACACTGCTGTTGGGATTTATAAAATGTTTCAGTCTCTTGGGAATATAGTTTGACAGTAAACTCGGAGTGTTAGTCATAGAGTCATTTATGTGACCCAGCAATTTCACTGTCAGGTACGTGCTTAAGAAAACGGAAAACACATTTTCAGATTACAAATGTGTACACAAATGTTCATAGCAGTATTATTATTACTAGCCAAAAAGTGTAAACAGTCCAAATGTCCATCAGCTAACAGATGATTAAATAAAATAAGGAATGTCCATACAGTACAAATTATTTAGCCACAAAAAGGAATAAAATACTGGTATATGCTACAACATGGATGGACCTTAAAACCATTACGTTAAGTGAAAGAATCCGAATCAGAAGACCATCTACTGTTTTGTTCCAGTTATATGAAATGTCTAGAATAGGCAGATCCACTGGAACAGGCGTGTGTGCCAGCAACCTGGGAGTGAATGCAATGGGAGTTACTGCTAATGGATCCAGATATCCTCTGGGGTGATGAACATGTTCTAGAATTAAATACTAGTTGTGTTGCACAACTTTAAATATACTAAGAACAACAGAATTGTGCACTTTGAAAGGATGAATTGTTATGTAAATTTTATCTCAATTTTTAAAAAATCCTGTGTGGTTTATATTGTAGAAGGAAAAATTAGCCAAAAAAAATCTTTATCTACTATAACTAAAGAAAATGATATTTTAAATTCATATGAATAATGAAATCTCATATATTAAGCAGATTCCTGCTTTCCTCCCAAAAGGCACTATGGTTTTGTTAGCTTACTGAGACACTAAACCTAAAATTTAAAGTGTTACTGCCTGTCCCTGGCAGGGTAGCTTAGTTGCTTAGAGCATTGTCCTGATACACCAAGGTTGTGGGTTCAGTCCCTGGTCAGGGCACATACAAGAAGCAACCACTGAATGCATAAATAAGTGGGACAACAAATTGATGTGTTTTTTCCTCTAACCCTTCTCTTCCTTCCTCTCTCTAAAATCACTTAAAGTACCATAATTTTTGGACTATAAGACACACACACCCCACACACCCCAAATTTGGGAGGAATAGTGGGTGTTAATGCTGCTGTTGAGTTCTGTTTACATTTACATTGGTGAAATGTTATGTTTTTAAATATTTTACCACATTTTTTGCTTCAAACATTTTTTTCCTATTTTCCTCTAAAACCTTGGTCTGTCTTATGGTCCAAAAAATATGGCACTGCCTTCTTTTATGGCCCTACTTACTATCTAAAATTATCCTTCTTATTTATTTATTGACTGCTACAGTAATGTAAGCTTCATAAGAGCTGGAGTTTGTGTCCTGTTCAGTTCCTGTTCACTCACCTGTTTCTAAATCAGTGTCTAACACAGCTTGTTCAAAAAGAATTAGGTTGGCATGAATGAATGAATCTATCATAACCTGTCTAACATACATCTCTGATAAGAAGGAATATTTCACATATAACACCATTTCATTAAAGCTTTTTATGTTTCAGACTGCTGCACTTCGAGCTGTGGGCAACATTGTCACTGGAACTGATGAGCAAACACAAGTAGTTTTGAACTGCGATGCTCTGTCACATTTCCCAGCACTTCTGACACATCCCAAAGAGAAAATTAATAAAGTAAGTATTTTTAAATACTATTTAGTAAAGACATACAAAATGTCAGTAGTTTTCATTTGTAAAGTCAAGAACTCAGAACTATCTATAATATTATTAATATAAACTGTCATTTAGACATCAAGAGAACATAAAATATTTTACTCTTCATAACATGGATTAGCATGATTTTCCATGAATAAGTAAATTACAAACTGCAAATTTGGCTCTCTTGGAAATGATGAAATAAAGATAATTGGGTGCCGAGTGTTATATGAGTGGAAGTTTTTCATATCTAAGTTAAGTAATCTAGGTTTAATATTTTACAGATAGTTAATAGAGTGTGTGTGCATGTGTGTGTGTGCTTGTGGAGGCTATGGAAAGGGGGCACTGATTGGTGATGCTGATATTGGAGTGCATCTGAGGCTGTTGTAGACATACATGGGTTATTGATTACAACATTGCCAATGATTATAACCCAAAAACAGCTCACCTAAGTAGCCTAGCACCCTAAAATCTTTAACAGGTTCATTAAACATGGTCCTGTGATCTGATCCATAAGAGCCTACTGCACACTAGCTAATACTAATAGTTTTTAGAGTAAAACTTGTTTACTAGTTTCTTAAAATAGAAAAAGTGTTTTCCTTTAGTAAGTTGATAAATCTGTTAAGTTTGATAAACTAGAGTAATGTCCTGAGTAGGTTTTTTGCCTTGTTTCGTGCTAATTATGTTTTCAGTGTGCATTTATTTATGAAATTTGCGGGGAAAAAACACACAAAAACCCTTGTAGTCTTGGCTACAGTAACCCTGCTGTGCTATAAAGGAAGCATGAAAAGATCATTAAGGTAGACCAGTAAAGGGATCAAACGTCTGCTGCTTCTTTAGTTTTTGAGAGGCTTGGTGCAGTACATGACTATTTACAAATAAGTATATTAATATAAACCACTATTTGATTTTTTCATGTCTCAATTACCATGGATAATTGAGATTTATCTACTTTGGCTAGGACTCAATCAGAATAGAGAGTAAAGCACATTATACAAAGGGGATGCTGAATCTTGTTTACAATAGTTTTTGGACTTGTATTTGTGTTACAGCCTTAGATTCCTTAGTTATTTGTTCAGCCAATTTTCTTTTGAGTCTTAGTGTTTACGAAATTGTTTTCAAGAATTCTCTATAAGGATTAGTTCATTATGACTTGGATTGGAACAATTAGCAATTTGTCTACAGAAAATATGAAAAGGGATAGAGGAGTTGAGATTCCTAAAATGTTTATTATGGTACTCACTCCATAATAAAGTCATTTGGACATTGTAGTAAACATGCTTTTTCTTAGTTCAGATGAAAATTTTATTTTTTAATGAGAATTATTAAAAGAGTCTTGTTCTACAGGAAGCAGTGTGGTTCCTCTCTAACATCACTGCAGGAAATCAGCAGCAGGTTCAAGCAGTAATTGATGCCAATCTTGTCCCAATGATAATACACCTTTTGGATAAGGTAAGAAAATCATCTTTTATATATCTGAGTGAAAGTAAAGGGACTTAAATTTGACAAATTATGTGAATATATACTTCTTATTTAGTTAAAACCTATACAGTTGGCATAAATGCTACACCAAAGTGGTATTAATATTAAAACTTTCAAACCCAGTTTTTATATACAAGGAACATTTCTTTTTAGGCCCTTCTGTATCATTGTTTTATTAGAAATACTATTACCCTGGGATTTATTAAGCATTCACATTATTACTACTGATTATACATGCTTAGGTATTGTGCTGAACACTTTAAATATATTCATTCAATACTGTGGCTCTATGAGGTTAAGAATTATCCCCATTTGACAGATGAAGAAACTGGTATAGACAAATAAATTACCCAAGATTAAACTGCAAGTAAGTGTGGTATTTAGTTATATGCTGTATCATATTTATATTAATGTTTGGGAAAGAGACATTTTAAAATGTCCCAATCGCCCTCGCTGGTGTGGCTTATTTGGTTGGATCTTAGTCCTAGCCAAAAGGTTATGGGTTCGAATTTAGGTCAGGGCACATGTCTAGATTGCTGCCCTGATCCTTCCTCCGGGCTCCTGTGATCCCCGTCTGCGGACTTATGCAAGGCAAACACAATCAGTGTTTCTCACTCACCCACACCCTCTCTCTCTAAAAAAAGCAATGAAAAAAAATGTTCTTGGGTGAGGATAAAATAATAAAATGTCATAATCACAGCATGAACATTTTTTTTTCTGAACTTTGATCTATAATTAAAGAGAAAAATATTTCTAACTTTTCTCCATGTTTTCTACAAACTAGTAGTAGAAGCTACTTGCATATAAACTGGTAGATTAGGCTTAGTTTGTTAGGCAAGAATACTTATGTACTACTCTGTACTTCCTAGTGATTCACATCAGGAGACATGTTCTATTTGTCATACTTTTAATGATACTAAGATTAATAAGTGAGCGCAGGTGTTTTCAGCCTATACCAGCTGATTATTATAAAACTAGATATCAGTCTTTCACATAATGGTTTTTAGGCATTTATCAATGATCATTGCCTGGATCCCTTATTTTACTAGGGATTACAAAATACTGACTTTCTAATTTCATCATTATGTATTAGCCATTATTCGTCAGTAAAGAGCTTTTGCTTATCAGCTATTAGTTTACATGGGAACATTTTATATAGCAATGGCAAGGTAAATGATTTTTGCTCGTTACTCAGTTTTCAGAATGACATGGTTTCCTAACAGCCTCAAAAGGAGACAAAGGTGGAATTTTTAGTGTTATGAAATTATGGAGATACATACATACATACATACATACAAAAATGTTTTGTACATTTTAGTCCATTATAGTTCTCTCTGACGCCCAGGTTGTTCCCCGACTAATAGGAAGCTCTTAAATTTGGTGTCCATGTTTTTTTTTATTTTGTATCACCTTGTAGTTTTTGAGAGCTTCCTTCATTTTGGATATGACATGATTCCGAGACTTACCTTGTATATTTTCTGACCTAGACCTTGAATGAACTATTTCTCCAAGGTGTCCTGGTTCTTTTTGTAGCAAATGGTATTTAAGGATTATAGTTCAGGTACTGAGAATGAACATTGCTATAAAGTTGTCATTGTTTCTAGACCTGAGTGAACAAAATAGGTGGTGATGTATTTTTTTAGAAAGTGGAAAAGTACATTGTAATGTGAATATGAGAATTCATGAAAAATAAATCATGAATGAAAGGAAGCTATTGGATATTACTGGGTATTTAAGATAACAGTGATTTTATTTTTTTACTTCTTGGATTTTATATTTTCATTTCTCTTATGCTGGAAATCTTCCTGAAAAAATTGAGCATATATTGAGAAATCTAATATAAAATCTATCAAAATAACAAGACCATACAGCCAGTAATGACATGACTACTTTTTCTTTTAATCCTCACCTGAGGACATGCTTATTGATTTTGATATTTTATCTTTTTTTTTTTTTAAGAATAAGGGGGAGGGAGGGAGAAAAACGTTAATGTGAGAGAGAAACACCAATCTGTTGCCTCTCGTGTGCAACCAGCCGGCAACAGAACCCACAACTTAAGCATGTGCTCTGACTGGGAATGGAACCCACAACCCTTCGGTTTATGGGACAACGCTCCAACCAACTCAGCCATACTGGCCAGGGCATGACTACTTCATTTTTAAATTAGTTTTTGGTTTGTTCCTCCATGTTTCCTCTTTAAATATAAGCAGATGCCTATCTACATGCCTATTCCCACCCTACCATATATTATTCTTGCATTGCTTTTTAATTTTTATTTATTTTATTTATTTTTAAAGAGGGAAAAGGAGGAAGAACGAAAGGGAGACAGATATCGATATGCAATAGAAACATCAATCGGTTGCCTCTTACACACCCCCAACCAGGGACCTGGCCTGCAACCCAGGCATGTGCCTTCACTGGGAAAATTGAACCAGGGACATTTTGTTCATAGGATGGAATTCAACCCAATGAGCCACACCAGCCAGGGGCAAAGGGTCCTCTGAATAAGTAAAAATTATATGTGCCTATAGAAAGGCTAGCAGTAAACCTGTGCAAATATTCAGTAGTTGAAAAATTATTTCAAAAACCAACTTTCCAGTTTACTTTATATTGCAGTTTGTATCCTTTGCTTTGCTGTTGCAGGGGGATTTTGGCACTCAGAAAGAAGCTGCTTGGGCCATCAGTAACTTAACAATTAG
This sequence comes from Tonatia bakeri, assembly GCA_004024845.1. Classification (NCBI taxonomy): domain Eukaryota; kingdom Metazoa; phylum Chordata; class Mammalia; order Chiroptera; family Phyllostomidae; genus Tonatia; species Tonatia bakeri. The sequence continues at coordinate 8,817 of PVIA01001605.1, forward strand.
TGGGAGGAAAGATCAGGTAAGTTCACTTCTTACTTATTTTTCCAAACTGGTAAAATAACGGTACAGATCATTTAAGTTTTAGATTTTGGTAAATCATAATTGAAAATAATGGTATGAAAACAAACAATCTATGATTTTTTTTTTTTAATATGAAAGTGTCATCTTGACTTCCTTTAGCAGTATTTCATAGATGAGAAGTGTTCCCTTCCCAACTTCTTGATCTACAAGAATTTTCTAATGCATGGTAAGATTGAGGACTTAAGTCAGGGTTGGGGTTTTTTTGGGTGGGGTCTTTGTTTTGCAGGGGGTTTTTTTGTTTTTGCTTTTTTGCTTTATAAAAATACTAATTTTTAAAAGAGAACTTTTTGGGTTAATTGGACAGAATGAAACTGCCTCTCATATTTTCCTAACAAATGAACAAAAATTTACCAGCCACTTGGTAGGCATTAGACTGAACCAAAAGGCTGGGAATACAAATTAAGAGGACTGAGAGGTGCCTAGGGCATAAAATTTAGAGAGGCACTCACTCTCAAAGTGTGCAGGTGATAGAGCTTAACATTGTACCTACTGGCAAAATAAAATGGGTTTAAACGTCCAAGAAAGATATGTTTCACAGATAGTTACAAAGAGTGAATTTGGAGCTGATAAACAATAAACTGATAACTATCACAAATAACCTGTAGACTGGTGGTGAGCAGTGAATCCACTTAAATAGAAATACTGAGAACAATATAAATATACAGGGAAATAACAATATGAAAATGATAGGAAATTATTATGAAAATATTACAGAAGCAATAGAATAGTGAATTGAAGACGCCAGGTATATGAGAATGCCAAATGTAATAATACTAAAGAATCCATGGATACTCTCACATTAAACAGTTAGTAGTTTTAAAAAAAAAAAAATACAGTCTTTTAGCTGCTGTTTCTTAACCTTAAAGGGGAAAGGATCTTTGAAAGAAGTATTCCATATGGCAAAGAAATGTTTCATATGAAATTGAGTGATTTATTCACTTTCACTTAATTTTTTAAATATATTTTATTGATTATGCTATTACAGTTGTCCCATCTTTTTTCTTCTTTTTATTCCCCTCCCACCAGCATTCCCTCCCCCCCCCCACCTTAGTTCATGTCCATGGGTCGTACATATAAGTTCTTTGGTTTCTCCATTTCCTATACTACTCTTAACCTCCCCCTGTCTTATTTTGTACCTATTATTTATGCTTTTTATTCTCTGTACCTTTTCTCCTACTCTCCCCTCTCCCCCTCCCCACTATAACCCTCCATGTGATCTCCATTTCTTGGATTCTGTTCCTGTTCTAGTTGTTTGGTTTTTTTGTTTGTTTATGTTTTTGGTTTAGGTTCATTTGTTGATAGTTGTGAGTTTGTTATCATTTTACCATTCATAGTTTTGATCATCTTTTTCTTAGATAAGTCCCTTTAACATTTCATATAATAAGGGCTTGGTGATGACGAACTCCTTTAACTTGACCTTATCTGAGAAGCACTTTATCTGCCCTTCCATTCTAAATGAAAGCTTTGCGGGATACAATAATCTTGGATGTAGGTCCTTGCCGTTCGTGACTTGGAATACTTCTTTCCAGCCCCTTCTTGCCTGCAAGGTCTCTTTTGAGAAATCAGCCGACAGTCTGGTGGGAACTCCTTTGTAGGTTACTGTCTCCTTATCTCTTGCTGCTTCTAGGATTCGCTCCTTCATTTTTACCTTGGCTAATGTAATTATGATGTGCCTTGGTGTGTTCCTCCTTGGGTCCAACTTCTTTGGGACTCTCTGAGCTTCCTGGACTTCCTGAAAGTCTGTTTCCTTTGCCAGATTGGGGAAGTTCTCCTTCATTATTTTTTGAAATAAGTTTTTCAGTTTCTTGCTCTTCCTGTTCTCTTTCTGGCACCCATATGATTTGGATGTTGGAATATTTAAAGTTTTCCTGCAGGTTCCTAAGCCTCTCTTCATTTTTTTGATTTTTTTTTTAAGATGTTACTTACTTCCTTTTAGAGAGGGGAAAGGAGGGAGAGAGGGAAAGAAACATCCGTGTGTGGTTGTCTCTTGCATACCCCCAACTGGGGCACCAGTGTACATCCCAGGCATGTGCCCTGACTGGGGATTGAACTAGTGACCTTTCAGTTCGCAGGCCAGCACTTAGTCCACTGAGCCACACCATCCTAGGCTAAATTTTTGTTATTTCATTCTTTTCTGGTTGAATCTTTTTCTTCCTTCTGCTCCAAATCATTGATTGGAGTCCCAGTTTCCTTCCAGTCACTGTTGGTTCCCTGTAGATTTGTCTCTATTTCACTTTGCATAGCCTTCACTTTACCTTTATTTTGAGGCCATACTCAGTCATTTCTGTGAGCATCCTGATTACCAGTGTTTTGAACTCTGCATCTGGTAGGTTGGCTATCTCTTCATCACTTAGTTCTGCTTTTGGAGCGTTGATAATGTTCTTTCATTTGGGTCATGTTTTTTGTCTCGATGTGCCTGTTACCTAATAGGGGGTTGAGACTTAGGTCTTCACCAGGGTGAGGCAACCCACATTGCTATGCCATTGCACTATATGTGGGGAGGGGTCTGAGAGGGAACAGTGCCACTTGGCTCTGCCTGGCTTTCAGTCACTTCCTCCACTGCGTACAAGCAAATTGGGCCTTTTTGATGCTGATTCCTGGGTGATGGGCTTGTGTATGTTTTAGGACCCTGTGGGTCTCCCCAACAAACTCCTGTGAGGCTGGGAGTTTCTCCCACCACCGTAATTCCCACAGGTTTTTACAGTCAAAGGTTTGAGGCTTTGTTTCTCCATGCAGGAACCCTGGGTGGTGAGGTCTGTCTCACTTCCCAGTAGTTCCTCCCGGTTTATCTGCACACAAATGTGGGACTGGCAGGTCCTCCAGCTGCCACCTTGCCGTCCCCCTACCAGCCTGAATAAATGTTTCTTTAATTTCTTGGTTGTCAGAGTTCCATACAGTTCCATTTTCTGGCATTTCTGGTTATTTTTTGTTTTTAAGTTCATTGCTCTTCTTTTGTGTGAGGAGGCAAAGTGTATCTGCCTACACCTCCATCTTGGCTGGAAGTTTTAACTTTTTCTAAGTTCAAGGAAAATAAACATAGTACATGAAAAGGAAGTTAGATTAATGTAGTCTAACTTAACATTCAAGAGATGAGGTCATGTTTTCATACTTAAAATTTGAAAGTCAAAATATTCCAGTGAGATAAGTACACAAAGTTCACCTACATTTATTTTATCATGGTGTTTTTATTCTTCAGGTGGCCTACCTAATTCAACAAAATGTTATTCCACCTTTTTGCAACTTGCTGACTGTAAAAGATGCACAAGTTGTACAGGTAGTACTGGATGGGTTAAGTAATATATTAAAAATGGCTGAAGATGAGGCAGAAACCATAGCCAACCTTATAGAAGAATGTGGAGGTAAGTTTATTATAAGCTATTACTACGTATTTTAATGTTCATTTTGTAACTACCTTTATTTTCTTATGAATACAGCACTTCTGTATTTTTTTTTTGTCTTACATAATCAAGTAACAGGATAAAGTAAATACTATGTTCTGTGTGTGCAGTCCTTCTCAGCTTCATGCACATGCTTAGGTAATTGAATTGCTGCCATATATTGAACAAGCACTGTGCTAAGATACTTGGAAGTCAGTGGTAAGCAAGACACAATTCCTGCCCTCGAGGCATGTAGTCTAGTCATACAGATAAATATGAACTGATTTAATGTGCTAATTACCCTAATAGAAATGCACAACAAAATGAAATATGTAATCCATCCTGGAAGAAGCAGGAAGTCAACCTGAGCTGGATTTTGAGAGATGAATAAGGATTAATAAAGTAAAAAGGGATGAAAGGTGTTCCAGGCAGATATAACACCATGAGCAAAGTCTGAGGTGAGAAATAGCATTCAGCAAATTGTAAGTAGTTCATTATTGCTGAATCACAGAATATGGGGTAAAAACTGCCAAAAGGATGAGGCTGAGACATGGCCAGTAAGCAGGTCCCTGTACTCTTACAAGCTTTTTAGCATGATGGATACAGTTATACCTTGGTACTCGTCAGCTTCAGAACTGGTCAAATCCTGTACTCATCACATTTTGACAAGAAAAGAATATTTCAGCATTCAGCTCTTGCTCAGAACTCATTGTGCTTGTTCGAGACACATTACACTTGCTAGGACTGGTATAAGTCATGGCGCCTCAACACGGCTATGATACATGGCTGTGTATTGAACCACCGGGAATATAAGCAACACCTCTTAGCTTTCAACTCTTAGAATTAACAAGTACACAGAACATGGAAGTCTCGAATGTGGCTGTGAAACAAATTGTAAATGTTGACCTGGATTAACATAAAACTAAAGGTATTTCTGACAGAAGTTGAGAAGTAAATGAAGGGAAGCATAATGATAGGAATAGGAGAACCATATCTTCAACTTAGTAGAGGAGTCCAGAGGCTTGAAAATTACTAAGAAATAGTATTTTTAAAGTTACTAAAATGACAAATAAAATTAAAAAAGAAACCATGTATAATATCAAGTTAGGAACAGAAGGTGGGGAATACTGTTAGGGAACTAATTGGGAAGTGAGTACCAGAAAATTAAAAACAGGCATAGTTTAAAAATATTTTACTACTTTTGCTATTTCTACCGATGGAAAACATTTTAATTATTAAAAATGTATTTTTATGTATTAAAATGAAAATATAAATCTTGAGCATTGCCTACCCCATTGGGGGTGAGGTCCAAGAATCCCAGTGGATTTTGCCATAGGGTATGACAAGCCATTGGAAGATTTTACTTGGTAAGCCATTAGTATGTTTAGATGGAGCGTGCTTACCAGAGGAATGGAACCTGCTAGAGACAGAAAATTAGTTAGGAAAGTATATAGTAGTTGGGCCACAATAAATGAGGGCAGTAATAATGGAGACAAAAGGGACATCACAAGATTCAAGAAATGGATAGAGCCCTTACTGGCATGGCTCAGTGGATTGAGTGCTGACTTGCAAAGCAAAGGGCTGCAGGTTCTATTCCCAGTTCAGGACACATGCCTGGATTTTAGACTAGATCCCCAGTAGGGGGCACACAAGAGGCAACCTCACATTGATGTCTCTCTCCCTCTTTCCCTTTCCATCTCTCTAAAAATAAATGAAATCTTTTAAAAAAATGGGTAGAGTTGGAGGGCTTTTAAGATTTAATTGAGGGAAGGGGAACTTGGGCTTTCTCCCAGACTTCAAGCTGTTATCATCAAGTAAGAATACAGTAGAACAGTTAAAATGCATAAAGGCAAATAACAAATTGTGTTTAAGATAGTTCAGCCTTTTTTATATAGAGATTTTAAGATTTATTCTTAGCAACTTCCAAATATGCAAAACAGGATTAGTAATTAACTGCAGTCACCATGCTATACATAATATATGACTGATTTTTTTTAATTGTTGTTCAAGTACAGTTTTCTGCCCTTTACCCCCCATCCCAGCCCACCCCCCCAGACAGTTCAGCTTTCAGGTAACTATGAAACATCCTGGTGAAATTATCATGCAGACATGTAAATTTTATGCATCTGAAGCTCAGAAAAGAAATTAAACTTTAGATTTACAGGTCTCAGCCTATATTAGGAGCTCAATTTTTTAATGAAAGGGTCCCATAAAGAGAGTGTGTATAGAGTGAGACATGAGCCCAAAACAACTCACCTCTTAAGGAGTAGAGGAAGAACACAAGTGAAAGGGAAATTTCATTACTTTTCAGAGACCTTAAAATTACAGCTCCTAAAAGGCAAAACCAGATCTAATTGTTAAGATTCACCTTTAGAATAAATTCCCCAGGATTGTAGATTTGCAATTCAATAATTGGACTATGTGGTCCCAAGATTATTATGCCCTTTTTGCCATTACTTTTTAAATATTACCCTGTTTCACTTCACAAAATCTCTTGCAGGACTGGAGAAAATCGAACAACTACAAAATCATGAAAATGAAGACATCTACAAATTGGCCTATGAGATCATCGATCAATTCTTCTCTACAGATGATGTATTTAATAACTTTATAGTTTTTTTTAGTTTTCTTAATAAATATAAGTCTGGATGAAATAATATAAGCTAGAACATGCATATATGTGTTTTGGGGGGAGTGGAATTGAAATAGGTAAATGACAGTGAGGTCACTTATTTTAGAAACATAATAATTTCAACATTTAAAAGTCCCTTGGGGCAAGAAAGTTAAATTTTTTTTACATTGGAGAAGTTAGGCTTTATTTTTTATTTGACGTGTCTATAATTATATATTTTATATTGTTACCGACAAAATGTGTTTATAAACAAAACAGTGATACAAGTACGTCCTGTGACAAATCCTTTGTGACAATAATTACTTAATCCACTATTGAGTATATTCTCACTGTTATTTTTAGTGGTGACCAAAACTAAATATGAAGATAGATAGATGATAGATAGATAGATATATAGATAAATCTAAAATCATAAATCATCAAAAAAGATAAGTTCCCATATAATGTAAGGTATAGTATATAGAAGTCTTCAGATTTGTTAGTATATGGTAATGAAATTTAAAGTATTAACTTATTTTTAGTATTGCCTTTTTGGAAAGTAAGTCAGTGATTAAAGCAGTTGTTCTTTAGAAAATTATAATGATTAGGTTTAGCCACCAGTGAATTTCTTGAATGATTTTCTCAACTTTTTAATAAATAACTCATAGCACAGACTTTTCAACATTATCAAAAAGGAGTAGAATATTATCAAACATTTTTTAAGCATACATTGTCTGAACATTGACCTGACGAGGACAGTACCAGTCATGAACCACATAATAACATTTTGGTCAGTGATGGACCATATATACGACAGTGGTCCCATAAGATGATAATGATGAAGCCGAAAACTTCTTATGGCCTAGTTAATGTCATAGACATTGTATTGTTGTACCCCCATTACATTACTCAAGTGAAGTTGGGGGCATGCAGGAGACAACTGATTGATGCTTCTTTTCCTCTCTTTCTCCCTCCCTTCTCCTCTCTCTAAAAATAAATAACATCTTTTTAAAAAAAATGGGGGGAAAGTATAGCACATGCAGTTACAGTATTAGGCTATTCCATTTAGGTTTGTACACTTCATGATGTTTGCACAGCAGTGAAATCACCTAACAATACATTTCTCAGAATGTGTCCCCATTGTTAATTTGATACATGTCCATATTGAAAAAGAAAATTGTAGAATGTACTTACATAGGGTCTGGCACAAATAACACCCCTTTTTAATTATAAAATCATAAGCCTGTAATTCTGTAACAACAGTATCACTCAAGCACACCATACGACATTTTAGGTGAAATGTTCAAATTAAAACTATATATTATTACCCTACCAGCCACATTCAAGCAGGCCTTACTTCTGCTGGACACTGTAGATGATTAAACTATTTAGATATCGGGTCCTTTAGATGATCAAGTCCTATTTAGAATATAATACCGGTTAAATAAATCAAAAATAAAATCCAGAAAAGGCATACTCTTTTTAAGGGTAGCTTTTATTACATGTCTTTTAAAGTTGGATTTTTGAAAATCCTAATTTGCAATTAGATATACACAAGGCTTTATGATTTCTAATACTTCAATACGCAGTTCTTTATTATTCTCTTACATTGTGAAAATAATTAAGATGATATGCACATTTATAAGAACTTCACTATAGGCTCATAATTTTGTGTTAACTTCAAAAAAGAATTTTTAGATATAAGGCATATAGAGTATTTATTCATTATTAGCTGTTATTTAAGCCTAACTGCTATTAAAAATTAACCAAAGATTACAGTTATTCTAAAAATGGTGGCATTAATTCTTTTATGTCATCAAGTATTTTGTATTTGCCCAGATATACGGGAAATTATAGTATCTTCTCAGTTTGAGATACATGATCATCTTTATTACTTCTATTTCATTCTTTTAGAAGATAATTTTCTTGCATATTCTCAAGTTTCTTCTCATTTTGTTGTCCTCAAGAAAAAGTTTTTACAAAATGTTTCAGCTTTCTAAGAGATGATAGGACAGTGTTGATGCTTATCATTTCTCTCATACCTTTTTAGGGAAAATGGGAACATTACTATAATGCTGTTTATGTATACTGTAAAACTAATCCTCATTTTTCTTCTTTTTCCCTGTAGATTGATGAAGATGCTAGCCTTGTTCCAGAGGCAATACAAGGTGGAACATTTGGTTTCAATTCATCTGCCAATGTACCAACAGAAGGGTTCCAGTTTTAGAAAGATGTTGTGGAAGTTAGGTACAATGCAGCACTGAGATACATATATATACACATATATATAAAAAGGTTTGATCCATCAAGCTTGGCTCATGGGATCTGCTGCTGCATTAAATCGGGAAAGAAAATGTGAAGATTTCATTTGGAATCACAGAAAATGCCCAAATGAAGTCAAGATGGCGAGTGGGTGCGAGTGAGAATGAGTGGCAAAATGTAATGAAAACTTTACATGAGTGCTTATTTAGGCTGATCAAAGTAAAAAGGGCTACGGGTCACAGAACTTCAGTGCCTGAGAAGGAACATTGACTTACTCTATATCAATTGAGGGGAAAGTGCAGTACCTGTCATCTTCGAGCCTTGTAAGCATAAAAGAGAATAGGGCGCCCATATAAGTCAAAGGAAAATGAGCCCAGGCCTTGCTATGAAGCAGTGTGTGAATGGACAGTGTTGAATGAATGGCTCAAAGATAGAGAGCCAGGTTCATCTTTCAAATCTAGGGCTCTTCACTCACGAAGCAGACTCCTAGTCCTGGAGTGACTGTGTGAGAGTGTGGTTGTGGTGCTGTATGTGGATGCATGCAAGCTTGATTCGCCTTCAGGGGGCTGGTAACAGACCTAGTAAATCATCAAAATGAGATCATAAGTGTTAACGTACACTGGACATGGAAACAAAGACCGGTTTAGCAGCAGACATCGGTTTACTCTGCAGCCTGTGTTTTCTATTCCCCCTTCCCGTCTCCCACCCCCCTCCTTTTTTTTTTTAAGTTTTTATTTACTTTACCTACTTGGCTTTTTAGTTGCTTCTCAAGTCAGAAAACTTTTCAGGAAGGTTTCCCTGTGCATTTGCACCAGATGAATGTTTGATGCTATGAAAAGTTTTCCATATCATCAAAACTAATTTGTGTAGATTTTTGCATGGAAAAAAATCATAAATTTCCCTCAAAATAGACTGTGTTGCAGTACACAAGTTGCCATAATAGTATAAACAGTAAAATGTGCTTTAAAAAGCCATCCTTTTCATTTTCAGAGACAACATAAAGATCTTTGCATGAGGTAAATCTACAACATAGTTCATTTTTAGATTTCGTTGAGTCCTGTAAAGAAGAAGAAAAGAGTTTCAGTTGTGGTAGAATACCGTGCTGTGTTTAAATGTTACTTGTTTTCAAACTTTGTTTTCTATGAAAATGATATGGAAACTTCTAAAATGAAATTTGGTGCATATGTACTGCTGAATAAAGACTGATGAAGAGGTTTGAATAGATGTACAAATCAAGTAATGGTTTGAACACCTTTAATAATATGCCTAATCTGTTCAATTGTTTTAGAATCTTTTTATCTTAGATGTAGGCAGCCATGAACAATCTATTTTGAGCCACTTTAGGGAGAAAACTTTGTATTTTTAAAACTTGCATAAAAGTTATGCAAGTGGTTTTTATAAATTGGAATAATACCTCAGTTTTGAGGTTATGCACACTAAATTAAATGTGACATAAATTAATTTGTACAAGAAGAACTCTTTATAAGGTGGCTCATTGTAGGAAATCCTGTGCCTTCCCCTTTGAGCACAAGTGTTGCATGAACAACAGTTTGCTATAAGAAACATACCAGATTAGCCACCATTAGCATCTATCTATACTTTGTGTTTAAAAATCAACTGGTAAATCTGAAACACTGTAGAATGGATAAAAATTATTTTGTGATCATAACTCTTTGTTGAACTAGAGTATTTTTGCAGCATTCCTTGTCATCAGAAACATGGTTAAAGTTTAAAACTAGAAGCAGCAGAAAACTAGCTTGTAAAATTTATCCAAGTAGAGTGCAGGCTAGGCTGTCTTGGGGAAATAAACATTAAACTTAAGCAATGTTTTACATGGGGTGTGTGTGTGTGTGCTGTGTGGATTTCTTACATATAATAATGTAAAGTTAGTATAACTCAGTGGGTTTTATTAGCTTGTCTTGCTAAGCTTTTGACCCAGAACCAACATAACAACATATTTTTTCAGTTCTATAATTTCAATATAGACATATTACTGTTCTAAACCACTGAACTTGTTCAGGTGACAACCAACTATGCTGTGCTTTCTTCCCTGTCCAGACGAAGGTTTTGGCCTTTCTTCATTCTTCCAGCAAAATGAGCTGAGAGGGAATTTGAGCTATATTTTAAGTATTACTATAACAACATATAGTTCCAAATGATAGTTTGCATACAAAGTGTGGGTTTTATAGAAGGTTTAAGTTACCTCAAGGTGAATATAACAATACTTTGCATAATTCAAGGCTTTTAGTAAACAAAAATTTGGTTCAAAGTAAGCTGATGAAGTTATTAGGCCAAATGATTTTATAGAATACTTATCCTTACATACAAACTAGTTGTAGATGATTTTAACATCTCTGAGTACAAGGGCTACCTGATGATAAATCGGGTGTCAGACTCATTTTTACCAGGGCCACATCAGCCTTGCAGTTGCCTTCAAAGGGCCGAATGTAATTTTAGGACTGTGTAAATGTAACTACTCCTTAACAGTTAAGTGAGAGTTCAGCACTGCCACTGGGCAGAAACAAGGTGCCAGGACGGTTAAAACAAGGTGGGGGGCTGGATTCGTCCCTCGGCCTTGTGTTTGCCTCCTTTGGTCTAAATGTTTCATTTCTGTCCATGGTCTCATACGAGACATTGATGTTCCAATAGAATTGTAGGAACTTTACCGTCTGAAATTGTTTCAACACAGTTAACAATTTGCCACAGACCGTGATCTAGGAACCTGACTGATTTTTAACATAGAGCATTGTTTGTGATGGGGGTGGGGTGAAAAAACAAGCCTTGGGTAAGCTTAATGTTCTTGGCTTCTTTTGTCTTAAACTGCCTTTCTGGAGCATTGAGCCCTTCTCAAGTGCTGTGAAAATAACAGTGTTGTATTACAGGTATGTGAGTAGCCCTGGTCTAAAATATATTTTTAAAGATATTTTTTCCTTTCTAAAATGTGTCACGAGGGGTTTAGTGTTTTCCACGTTACTCTGAACCAGACCCAGAGCATTCCTATAATTGAAGCTGTTGACTACTAAAAATACGTCTAGAAGAGTTTTTCAGGTGTAGTTTAGGCTTACCCTGTTTCTTTGTAAAGTGACTGGGTATTGTAACATTAATAGAATTTCCAGAACACCCTATTTGAATTCTCCATTGCCTCAGTTCCCTCAAGAAAAGAGAAATTAAGCTAAGCTTTGGCTTTAAAGAGCGAGGTAGTATCTGTTGCTGTCTAACAAATTACAGTTTAAGACAACACGTGTTTATTATTTCACAGTTTCTGTGGGTCCAGGTATAGGTTAGCTAGTTCCTGTGCTCAGGATCTCAAGGCCACAGTCAGGGTTTCAACCAGAGCCAGAACCTCACGTGAAGTTCATGTCCTCTTCCATCTTTCTATGGCAGAATTCATTTCCTTGCAGCTTTAGAATTCATGGCAGCTTGCTTCAAGGCCTGCGGGTGGATCTGATTTTAGGGAAGGCCTGAAGCCTAAAAGACTCACATGATTAAGTCAGGCTTACTGGAGATGACCTCCCTTTTGGTTAACTCAAAGTCAAACTGGTTAGTACCTTAATTGCACCTGCAAAACCCCTCCCCCTTTGCCCTGTGCTGTAACCTAATCACAGAGCGATATCTGTTATATGCACAGATTCTTCTTCAGTTGAGGGAAGGGGATTAAAAAGTAAGGTGCATCAGGGAAGCTTGGAAGTGAGTCATCTTGAGTTCTACCTACCACAAGGGAGTAACATTTAGATCTGGAGCAATTTACAAAGCGATCAGGTAATTACAAGTTTATTTTTAGATCAAGGTCACCTGTGAGAATCTAATGGAAATTAAAAGAGCTCCCACCTCCCAAAATACATATACAATTTTAGGGGGTCTATAGGTGTACATGAATTTCAGAGCATGAATGAATGGTCTTTACTAACCCTTTCAGATGATAAATTGTCAAGAGGTGAATTAACTGTCAAGGTCACGTACTGAGGGTCAGGTAAGACCCAGATCCTCACCTTCCATGCCATTGGAAGCTGTGCTTCCAATTACTGCTCAAAAAATTCACTTAAATTTGTGAGCCAATGCAAAAAAGTTTACACAGCTTTTCCTCTCTGTATTTTGTGGAATGGCTTACACTAATTGTTGCAGAAATGTGTCATTCAAGTTTTGTTCTTACAGGCATACCTCGGAGATATTGCAGGGTTTGGCTCCAGACCACCGCAATAAAGTGAATCATTTTTTTTTTGGTTTCCTGGTGCATATATGTTTTACACTATACTATAGTCTGTTAAGTGTACAATAGCACTGTCTAAAAAAAATGTATATCCTAATTTAAAAATATTTTATTGGTAGGAAATGCTAACTATTCTCTAAGCCTTCAGTAAGTCATAAATTTTTTGCTGGTGGGGGGTCTTACCTTTAATTTGTAACATGCAGCATCTGCAATGTGGAATAAAGCTAATAAGCGCAATAAAACGAGGTATGCCTGTATTTTATTTCCTTTTGAGTTTTCAAAATTGAAATCTTCCATCATAGATAGTAAGAAGGTGAGCTTTAAATAAGCAGGCCAACTTAGCTTGAATCAAAAGCAGTTACCAATTGTTAATTTCTCAGTTTTAGTGGATTATTTACCTCCTAAGTATGAAAATTTAATTAGAATCCATTATTGACTATTTTGAAGGTCTGTATCTGGTGTGTTTCTGTACCGTCTTTATTCATTGACAAAAATTTATTAACTGTAACCCAATAATTTAATATGACTAGAAGGGAAAGATTAGCCCAGACATTTGTTCCAATATTTCCAAATACTGCACTAGCAAATCCATGCCTAACAATTTGATATTTTGAACACTTAAAGGAGAAAGTGACCTTTTTAATCAGCACACCAATGAAGTATATGCTTTTTAAAAGTACAATAAAATAACAGTAATAAAGAAGTTACACATAGATGCCTTTAAGTAAAATCAAGGTGCACATCGATATTGTAATCTGAATTCCTAAATTAAAGGAAGGTGGAAATTTGTAACGTCTGGATTCTGGTGTGATCAGAAGTAACTGGACTATAGTGTCACATTGCATATTAACATGTCAATGTACAGAAGACAGATTAACATTTTTTCCCTAAGACTTAACCTGGCGGTCCCATTAATTTTGAGTATTCTTTTAAATTCAGGCCCTTTGGGTGAAAAATTTAGTTCAGGATGTCCATTTCAATCTCTAGTATTTATAGAGTTGACAGGTGAGTGTGAAGAAAAGGAAATACTGCACTACCTGCCTTTTCTGACCTGTATCTTACCTCTGATTTGTGTAGCTGATGTATTCCTTGTTACTCCCTAACTTTACTCAAAATTTCCTCATCTGTTTTTATTCTTCATATAGCTGTTTAAAATGGCTCAGTAAGCTGCTTAAATCTATGTGCTGTTTTGTGGTGCTGTGAATCTCCAGTTACCTGCCATCCAGATAATTCATGCAGCATCCTGTTTCCTCCATTCTTCTGATTTTTGGGCCTCGTAAGCCACTTTTCCCCCACCATTTTTACTGTTTTTTGGTACTGTCAGTGCTAGTATCCAACACTTGGATTTGGTTTAGGAGATTATTTCTCCTTTAAAAAAGAAAAAAACCTCTGCCATATTTTGGCTAATTGGGCTGGGCAGGGATCAACATAACCTTACTCTCTCCTACCATATTCTCATTTCTTAGGGGTTGCCCGCCTGTTCAGCTCATTAACATTAAACTTTTGTTTCCTGTTACCTATTATGGGTGTTTCCAACTTCCGACCCTTTGTCCTTGACAGTATAGTTCCTCCATAAAGTTATACTTTCTGCCTTAAATCTAGTAGCTCCCAGTGGTCTTTAAGGTGCCCCACCTGTGTAAGTATGCAATTAGTGCAGAGAAACGATTTTACCTTTTTCTTTGAACCTGTTTAGGGTGGTTATAGGACAGCTGTTAAGGTTCCTGGGTTTTGTTCGAGTCTGGTGATCAAGAGTACTGAAAAGTTTGTTTCTCTGTTAATCTCTGTCTTCATATTCCTCGTTCTGCAGTTTTCTTCAGCAGCAGAGTAAGGAAAGATAGAGGCGGCAGGTAGAATTTTTCTTGGCTGCACTCTGTCCCTTGAGTATTCCAGGTCTTTGTCTCCTTTGGGGAGCTGGACATGTGCAGTACTGTCCACCACCCTTGCCATCTACATTACCACTGATTTTGCAGTATATGTTTTACATTTATGGTAACTTTTCAATCTGTGGAGTCTATGCAGTCATTACTCTGTCACATCTGCATTTCTCCATCTTTTCATGAGATTGCAAGCTCCTTAAGGGCAAGGTCAGCATATAAACAAAGCACTGTGAACCCCCAAGAATGTACCCTGAGTTCTGTGGGCACTTAGTAAAGGTTTGCAATACTGATGCAATTTCTGAGATGAACTTACTCTATTTTTAAAAAGTCTTCCTTCAATTTAGAAGTTTTTAATTTGCCCCATTGTTTAGAATGTTTTCTATAGGAAAGGAAGACACTTCATCCCTTGCCAGATGAAGGCTCATTTCTTTATTTCCTTTTTTTTTTAACTTTTGATATTCTGGTGCCCATAGATATTGAAGTGAGTTCTGATATGTTTTTCAAATACCAATTTTATATACTATTAGGCAGATGTAACTTAATACTATTGATGTTGATTTTTTAAATATATCATTCATTGAAATAAGTGCATCATCATAATAGGTGTTTTTACAAACTTTCCAAACCTTGAAGGTGATTGCTGTTTTAGTCTGTAATATAAAATTACTAGAATGCTTCTTTTGGTTATTGGTATTGCAGTCAATGTTTATTAATTTACATAATTACACTTTTTTTCTGCCTACATGACAATTATACCAAAAGAATTTTTTTTTAAGATTTTATTTTTAGAGACAGGGTGGGAGAAAGAGAGGGAGAGATACATCCATGTGTGGTTGTCTCTTGCACGCCCCCTGCTGGGGACCTGGCCCACAATCCAGGCATGTGCCCTGGCTGGCACTCAGTCCACTGAACCACACCAACCAGGGCCAGTTACACAAAATTTTAGTGCCAGTAAAATTAGGAGCAAGCACAGGAACTCTTAAGTTTTATCTAGTCCCAATTTAAACAGTTCTGATCATCACCATGGTGTTCACCCACTCTTCTGCTTTTGCAGAGGCACTGGATACAAGTTCATACAGTGGACACTGATAGATTATCAGGCTTCATTCAAATCCTGTCACTTAACTCCTGTGGGGCCTTAAAAGTTTTATCTCTGTGCTTCTGTTTCTTCATTTAAGAAGTGATCTTTTGTGAGTTAAGTAAGTTAACTTATGTAAAGCACTTAGATTAATTCTAGGTAAATAATAAACATAACAGCTAAGGAAGTTCTCTTCTACTTTTGCTGCAAATAAAGGCAGGTACTTGATTCATTTTACATTTGACATAGAACTCAACATTGGTCAAGGCATTAAATCTGGAGCCATGCATAGAAAGCCAGTTAAAATGTAGCACTTGCCTTCTGTCCAGCTTAGCGCGAGAGAGACAGTCATAAATGGAAAGTTAAAAGTAGTTAAGTACAAACACAGATGTAGGTGGTGCCTTTGGTGGACCCCATTGTTTTGGGACTACATCAGAGCATTCGATGAAGCACACAAAAATTTAGCCTTTATCTCAATTATCTCCACCTTCAGGCTTTGTTATTCAGACTACAATTTTTTCAAGTCTCCAACTCCCAACTGCCCCCTCATTCTTAGTAGATTCTAATGTCAATGCGAGGAAGTAACAAAGAGAAACCAGCTCACAGTTTAGAAATCCACTGTTACTTGTCTACTCCTCACTACTCAGATGAGGAAGAATCTGCTTATAACTAAATAGTCCCATTGTCTTGAAGTCTGTCTCCTACTTCTCTCTTCTCTCCTTGTATTCAACTACTCCCCTTCAGTGTGATCCCATTGACATTTAAACATGCTCAGATATTTCCAATCTTAAACACTAAAGCACAGCCCTCCCTCCCATCCTCCCCTTTCCATCAGAGCCGAAGTTCTGAGAAGTATGCTTTCTCCAAGCTCAAGTCTCATACTTTTCAACCCATTACAGTCTCATTGCCCCCATTATACCATAGAACCTTGAAAAGTCACCGATGCTTGTCTCACTAAATGGGTGATTTTTGCATTTACTTTGATACGAGAAATATTAGATGATTGACTGCTCCCTTAGATTACATCACATTGTTTTTTCCTGCTTTTCTGACCATTCCTACCCAACATTGTGTCTCTCTGCAAGCACCTTTTCCCAGATCATGAAATGTTTAAAGGGTTTAATTCTCAACCTGAGGTTCTCTTCTCACACGAAACTCTCTTTAATCTGTGCAAAGATTACAGTGATCACACTTTGATCACCTATGACATGCCATTGATCCCGAGTTCAGTATCAGCTTTCTCTAAAGTCTTCAGACTGCCTCCTTGAAATTTCCTCTTAGGTTTATGAAAGGCAACCATAACTCAACTTGGCCAAGACTGAGCCCGAAATCTTCCTTTCCTACCGTGAACATGTCCTCTTGCATTGTTTCCTGTCTCCATGAGTGTCAGCTCCCCTCCCTCTTGAGTTCTTCAGAATGATTCTTGTATCCTTCCACTTATTTCCATTTCTTCTCCTTAGTCAAACATCATCTCTTCTCTTGAACCATGACAAAGCTATCCAGAAATGGCCCTGGCCAGTGTGGCTCGGTTGGAGGGTCATCTTGTAAATGCAATGGTCATGGGTTTGATTCCTGGTCAGGGCACAAGCCTAGGTTGTGGGTTCATGTAGATCACGGGTGTCAGACTCATTTTCACCAGGGACCACATCAGCCTTGCGGTTGCCTTCAAAGGTCTAAATGTAATTTTAGGACTATAAACGTAACTACTCCTTAACTAGGTGCTGCCGCCAGGTAGAAACAAGGTGCCGGGGCCAGATACAACAAGGTGAAGGGCTGGATTCAGCCCACAGGCCTTGAGTTTGCCACCTGTGATGTAGAGGCTTGTGCAAGAGGCAACTCTCCTATCAATGTTTCTCTCCCTCTTCCTCCCTTCGCCCTCTCTCTAAAACTAGTTAGCGTCCCCTTGGGTGAGGATAAATCTGAAAGTACACAAAAATCGTCTCCCTCAGCCACTGTCCTTCCCATCTGATCTCTGCACTGAAGCCGGAATGAGTTTCTAAACATTAAATCTGAGTGTGCCAGTGCTACCTAGAGTATTTCATATCTTCACACTGCTCTTAGAATAAAAACCAGCATCCTTTTTTCTTTCTAAGTTATTGGAAATTTCAAGCATGTGCAAAATTTGAATAAAATACTGAATTTGTATGTACTAATCACCGGTTTTCAACCATCATCAAATCATGGTCAGTCTTGTCTCATCTCTGGCCCACCCACCTTTCCTACTTCCCTGGGATTATTCAGAAGCACATCCTAGACATTTGATTATGTTGCTCTGAAAATACTGGCTTTATTTTTTTTTTTTTTTAGTATAACCACAGTTCTATTGTATATCTCTAAAAAATTAATTCTTTAATTGCAAGTATCTAGTACATATTCAAATGTCATTGATTTAAGCCACAATCATTAACATGGCCATGACCGTTTTTCGGCCAGAGACAACTTCTCTTCTAGCTATACTTTACACACACCACCCTCCTCTGGGGTTTGACTGCACTGACTTTTCAACTCCTCCCAAGGGGACGTGGACTTTGTTTTCTCTGCTACAATCTCCCCTCCTCTCTTTTATTCATTCCTCAGCTTAGGCATAACTTTAAAAAATGATTTTATTTACTTTTGGAGAGGGAGAAGGGAGGGAGAAAAGGAGAGAAACATTAATTTGTGAGAGATGACATCAGTTGCCTCTCGCATGCGGCCAACGGGGGACCTGGCCCACAACCTCCGCATGTGGGAACCTAAGCAGTGACTCCTGGGTTCGAGGGCCGGGCCAGCACTCAGTCCATTGAGCCACACCAGTCAGGGCTTAAGCATAACTTTATAAGGGAAGCCTATACTTACTGCCCAAGTTATGTCAAATTCCTTTATTAAAAACTCTTAATAGAATTCCACTCCAGAGCAGCAATTTTCAACCTTTTTCATCTCATGGCGCACACAAACTAAAATTCTGTGGCACACCAAAAATACATATATTTTGCCAACCTGACCTATAGAAAAGTATAGTTTTTATTCACGTGGAGTGACTGTTGGCTGTTGTCAATTTTTTTATTTCACAATCTAAGGGACAAGAGGTCAGTGGCCCTGACTAAACAGGTATGGCATGATTTAAAAACTAGCAGTGCACTGGTTGGAAATCACTGCTTTAAAGCACGTTGGAGTTTACAAGATTCATGTGTCACTCAACTATAGCAGGAACCATATGGCGCATTGCCTGGAGCAGAGTACAAATATTCTTTAGATGAAAAAACAAATGGATTTATGGAAGCAAACAGAATGGGTACTTAATGCAAACTTTGAGGAGAGGAGTGTTCAGGGAAGGCTTCTTGGAGAAAGTGGGATCTCCTGACTGACTCAGGAGTTGTCAAAGTTGGGACCGGAGCTTTTCTCTGAACAAGGTCAGGGAGGTGTGTGTGTGTTGAGGAGGTGGGGGAGGGGTCATTTTAATCTAACTGGGGAGCAGAGAAATGGGGCCAAAACAAGTAATACATAACATTTTGGAGAGACTTAAGGATTTTATGTGTGAAAGTACCATTATCAAATTTAAACTTTTAAATAAATCACTCTGTCAACCTTGTTGAAGATGGATTTCAGGGGGACAAGAATAGAGGCAGGAAGACTAATTAGAAAGCTTCTACAGCAATTGGGCTTCAGAAAAGAAAGTCCTGCCCTGGCTGGTGTGGCTCAGTGGATTGAGTGCTGGCCTGTGTGAACCAAAAGGTCGCAGGCTGGATTCTCAGTCAGGGCCCGTGCCTGGTTTGCTGGCAAGAGGCAAGCGAGAGGCAACTGATGGATGTTTCTCTCGCACGTTAATGCTTCCTTCCCTCTCTCCCTTCCTTCCCCCTCTCTCTAAAAAATAATTAAGTAAATAAATCTTTTTTAAAAAATAAACTTAATAAAAAAGAAAAGGAAGTCTAGAATAGGACAGTGTATAGTAGAAACAGAGAAGGAATGGCCTAAAAAATATTTACAGATATATCCACTGTCACTTGTCTTTCAGCTCCAAATCCACCCTTCTCTGCCCTACTTTGTGACACTGGAGCTGGACTGTGTAAATATTTTTTCATTACCAGCTGGCACAATGTTAGGCGTTTTATCATCAGAGAGCACTGGAGTTAACACCACAAGACTATTATTGCAGGAAGACATTTCTGGGTGCCAGGCATCCACTAGAGCCCAGTGACCCTCAGGGACCAGCCCCGGCTGACCTGTTTGTACAGCAGGCCACTTCCATAGCAATATGTATATGTATGTGAGTATCATATAGGAGGTATGATGAAAATATACTTACAGTAGAAAGTCACCCACGTGATAAACTTCGAAAGAAATGTGTCCAGTTAAAGTGCAGAAAACTTTGAATGCTACTGCAGGAAATCAGTGTCATCTTAAAATACAGGAGTTGTCAAAGTAGATTTGCAGTTGTTCATATGGGAAATAGTACAATAATTAATAATATAAGCACAAACTCTTGCTTTGTGTACAACTGTAAACCTACGTTTGCCCACTCCTATAAATAAACTTTAAAAAGTCAATAAGAAAATAATCCAGTTTAAAATGAACAAAAATTTGCACAGATACCATGAAAGATGATATGTAGGTAGCAAATAAACATGTGAAGATGTTCATCACTAACCATGAATGAAATGTACCAAATGCTGACAAGGATGCAAAGCCACTGAAACTGTCATACATTCCTGGAAGGAAGGCAAAATGGTCCAGTCATTTTGGAAAACAGTTTGTCAGTTACAAAATTAAACATATACTTTGCCCTATAACCAGGAATCTCACCCCTAGGTATTTAAGTGAAATGAAAGCTTCATTCACAGAAACCCTGTATGTGAATGTTCTCAGCTGCATTAGTCATAATCCCCAAATACTGGAAACAACCCCAAAGTTCCTTCAACTGGTGAATGGAATAAACTGGTACGTCCATACAACTATACCTGGGCGCATGCCAGGGTTGCGGGCCAGGTCCCCAGTAGGGGGTGCATGAGAGACAACTGTACATTGATGTTTCTCTTCCTCTTTTTCTCCCTCCTTTCCCCTCTCTCTAGAAATAAAATCTTCAAAAAAAGAAGCTAATACACACAACAACATGAATGCACTTCAAATGCACTTTGCCTAGTGAAAGCTAGAATTAAATGCTTTATACCATCTGATTCCTATTATATGACAGTCAAAAATAGACAAAACTATGAGGATAGCGTCTCAGGTCAAAGTGGTGAGCAGGCCTGCTGTTGCATCATCAAACTAGTGGTGGAAGGGCATTCAGAAATGGTATTACACACTGCGGGATTCAATCAACTGGGGTTAGTGGGGGCCCATACCATACATGTGGGTAACAACATGAAAGAAGCTGTAAGAAGGCTTCCTGAAAACCTGTACTAACAACAGGATGTTCACATTAAGAGAGGACTGGACCTGTCTATGAGACAGTTGCTCTTGCCTAAAGAGCACTGGGCCGCCCTGGCTTGTGTGACTCAGTGGACTGAGCACCAACCTGCAAAACAAAAGGTTGCAGGTTCAATTCCCTGGCGGGGCATTTGCTTGGGTTGCAGGCCAGGTCCCTAGTTGGGAGTGTGTGAGGGGTAACCAACTGATGTTCACTGTTCTCTTACACATTGATGTTTCTTTCCCTCTCTTGCTCCCTCCCTTCCCCTCTCTCAGAAAATAAATAAAAAGCAGTGGACAAAATATGAGAAGGATAAATTCTACCTTGAAGTGTATCTAAAAGAAATTATTTGGGAAAGAAAAAAAGAATGGGCAAAGAAATAATCATGTAATCAAAATCTGTGGATGCATCTGCCTTCAGTATTTTATTTTATTTTTTTAAAGATTTTATTTATTTCCAGACGGAAGAGAAGGGAAGAAGAAAGAGAGGGAGAGAAACATCAGTGTGTGGTTGCCTCTTGCATGCCCCCTACTGGGGACCTGGCCTGCAACCTAAGCATGTGCCCCAATTGGGAACTGAACCTGCAACCATTTGGTTTGCAGGCCCGCGCTCAGTCCACTGAGCCACACCAACCAGGGCTGTCTTCATTATTTTAATGTGTTGCTTCAACCTGAAATGTACAACTTAGAACCATTAGGGCTGCAAATGTATAACTTTAAATAAATGTCTTTATAATTTACAAAGTTTTTTAAATATATAAGGATAACACATTGATCAGTGGTTGTCCAGAACTAGGGAGGGGAGAAACTGACTATACAGGTGCACAAGAGGGATGGAGAAATGCTCCAAAGAAAAGTGCGGTGGTGGTTACATAGGACTGTACTCATGTGTCAAAATTCATAGAACTGTCCACCAAAAGGAGTGAAACTTACTGTGTGTAAGATACACCTCAGTTAAAAAAAAAAACAAAAACATGCTACTGTTGAACACATGCGGATTTAAATTAAAAATCATGTACATTTCTTAAATAAGATATTGTAAATGTCAGTTCTCCCAAGGCGACTATTTATTTATTTAGCTAACATTTTCACTTTATAAATGAAAAGTTGAAGTCAGGTAACCAACCAAGGCCTGTAAGTGTTGGTAGTACCTTGCACACTTTCTTTCTCAGGGGAGTTGGCAGAGGAGCCCAGGTCCTCATACCTTTAACTCCTAGAACCTGTTAGGCAGGTTTCTGGCACACAGGTAGAGGTGCCAAAGAACCTACACTCAGACCAGAAGACAAAAGCACTAGTATTTACTGAACTCCCCTCCGTGTGGCTTCAAGCTACCAGCCCACAGGCCCCACCAACACTCTTTAATCCTCTCAGCTCTTCTGCTGAAGAATGTGGTCTTCACGAGGACAGGCTGCTTTGGGAGCATTCCCTTCCCCAGAACTTTGTAGTAGCCCGATCGCACCGCATCGATAATGCGGAGCGGCTCCTGTCTTGTTTTTGGCAGCAATTACCCGCGTCTGCTCACGGACCAAGGTCCCCAGTTTATCCAGGTTGACAGTGGGGCAGAAACTCGGGCTCCTCTCTAAGTGGTCATGCCTCATACCAACCTTCCCAAAGTGACCTGGGCGATATTTGCCGAAGTCGATCCTGTGATGATGCAAGCCACCAGCATTACCTTGGCCTCCCAAGCGCTTCCTGTGCTTGCCCAGGCAGCCGTGGCCTTGGCTCACGTGGCCCCGAAGTTTCCTGATCTTCCTCAGTCTGGATGGCCTGTTGGTGGCTGAGATGCACGAGGGAAGCCTCCGTGAAGTTTCGACCCAAGTTGACCTTTTGAAAGAAGTATAAACAAGAAGCAAGATGAAGATTCTGAAAAAGAGTACTAGCTCTGCCGTATTTTAAAATATAAACTCTTAATTAAAACAGTGTGGAGTGGCTCAATAACAGTTCACTGGAGTTAAATTTTTTGAAAATCCAGAAATAAATCAGAAATATAGTATATTTTAAAAGAAGTATCTCAAATAACTAGGGAAAGACTAAGTATTCAATAAATAGCCATGGAAAACTGAGTAGTCATCCAGAAGGAAGATTGGCTTCATACTTTATACCTCATAACAGGAAAACTCCAAATGAATAAAAGCAAAAAAAAAAACCCACAAAGACAAAAAAACACTAATACTGTAAAAGTACTAGTGCAGAACCATGGGAGAACTGTAACTGCAAAGTGAGGAAGAAATTTCTGGGCACAATACGAAAACTCAGAAACACCAAAAACAAGAAATCAATTACTTAGTTAAAAAGTAAAAATTATCTGTGCAGGAAAATATAAGACAGAAAACTTTAAAATAAAAACAACAGAAAATTATTTCTAATGATCCTAAAGAGAGGAACAACTATCCTAACAAATGAAAGGTCCTACTCATCGATTTTGAAGGGCTCGATGGGAAAATGGATGAAATATATGGACAGGTTAAGAAAACATAAATGGCTCTGTTGTGAACCGAATTTTGTCCTCCTGGAAGTCATATGTTGAAGTCCTGACTCTCAGTAGTACTTCAGAATGTGACCTAACTTGCAGATAGGCCTTTAAAGAGGTAAGCAATCAAATCAAAATAAGATCGTTAGGATGGCTTCTAACCCATTATGACTAGTGTCCTTATAAAAAGAAAATATGGACAGAGGGAGAACACCATATGAAAATGAAGACAGTGATAATCTCCTCCAAGCCAAGGAATGCCACGGACCTCCAGCAACCCTACAGAGCCTAGTGCAGAGGCACGGAACAGACCCCCACAGCCCTGGGAGGGGACCAGCCCTGCCGACAGCTTGTTCAGACTTCCAGCTTCCACCACTGTGGCAATAAAGTTCTGTTGTTTAAGCCACCCACTCTGTGGTACTTTGTTACAACAAGCTAAGAAGGCTCCTAAACATGAAAATATGCTCATCTTCCGTCATAATAAATTAAATTTAAATTTAAACAGCAAGAAAACATTTATTTTCTACATGAAAGATCAGAAGAGCCTGGATAACACAATGTCATTGGTGTGGGGAAACAGTATGGTTATGTCTCTTGCTCTTTGGAGTACAAACTCAGTGGAGAGGAATTTGATAAACTCTCTCAAAACAATAAATACAGGTATCCTTCCCGAAACGTGAGAAATGGCATACATAAAAATTTATTCATTGCAGCATCATTTGAAAAATCAAAAGACTAGAACTAACTATAAATAAGGGGCTGGTTAATAAATAAACCAACATTCACATAATGGAATATTTTATACTTACTAATAATATTAAGGAGACTCATGTATTGATATAGAAAAATCTCCAAAATATTAAAATACTGAAAAAGCAAAATATATAACTCTATGTAGCATTCCATTATTTGTGTTAAAATATACATATATATACACATTTACTTTAGTTATATGCTTAAAAATACAGGGTCTGGAACAGATAACACCCCTTTTTTATTACAAAATCTTCTATTACAGAATCATAACCATGTAATTCTGTAACATAACAATATCACACTCAGGCATACCATATGACATTTCAGGTAAAATGTTCAAATTAAAACTATAAATTATTACACCCATATTAATACCCTACCAACCACACTCAAGCAGGTCTTACTTCTGCCGGACCCTGTATTTTTTGGAAGAATATACACAAGAAACTATTAACACTGGATTCTTTAAGGAGAGGAACTGGGTTTCTGAAGTACAGGTTTGGAGAGATGCTTTTTATCACATGATATTTTTTTAAAATTTAATTTTGAACCACGTGAATTATATGCCATTTCTACATAAATAAAATTTCCTTGTACTGCCACAAGGTGGCAGTGTTAAAGGCTTTATGAAAGAATGCAGTATTTTGAAATTGGTCTCATGACAGAAATTTTAATTTGGCCTGTAATTGTCTAGATGGAGATTGAAATATATGTTTTCATATAAGATAACATATTTTTGGAGCCATGTAAATGTTTTTCCTTTATACACTAACTTTATAATCATAGCCTTTTTGCTTTAATTAAAGCACTGTATCCCTGACCTGTGTGGCTCAGTTGTCCCTGCAAAGTGAAAGGTCACCAGTCAGGGCACATGCCTAGGTTGGATGCAAGGGATCTTTCATTTTTTAATTCTTCTATACTTTAAATTGTTCCTTTAGTTTTGTTTTGTTTTTAGATTTTATTTACTTATTTTTAGAGAGAGGGGAAGGGAGGGAGAAAGAGAGGGAGTGAAACAGCAATGTGTGGTTGCCTCTCACATGGCCCCCAGTGGGGACCTGGCCCAAAACCCAAGCATGTGCCCTGACTGGGAATCAAACCAGCGACCCTTTTGTTCACAGCCCGCACACAATCCACTGAGCTACACCAGCCAGGGCTAAAATTGTTCCTTTAAATCTCCATTTTTTATTTTTATCAACATTATCTCTTAACTCCCTGATAAGTAAAATAAGGGTATTATCACTTCCACTCTTCACCTCTCTGTCCCTCTCTCACCCTCCAACTTTTGTTAGCTTTCCAAAACAACAACAAAAACCTAACACTTGATGGAGGTATAATTTACATGCAATGAAGTTCACCCATTTAAACTGTACTGTCCAGAAGTTTTTAGTATATTTAGAGTTATGCAACCATTATTATAACTTTAAAACATTTTTATTAGCCCAAAAGAAGCCCATACCTATTATCGGTCGCTCCTCATTTCCCCATGGCTCCTGCAGCCTTTCAAAACCACCAGTCTGCTTTCTGTCTGCGTGGATTTATCTATTCTAGACACATCGTATAAGTGAACCCACACAATATGTAGTCATTTGGAACTAGCTTTTTTCACTTAGCATGATGTTTTTGAGGTTCATCCATGTTCCAGTGTGTATCAGTGTGTCTTCCCTTTTTCTTGTCAAATCATATCCCAGTGTATGAAAATAACACATTTTGTTTCTCCATCTCAGCTGATACAGTTTGGTTGTTTCCCCTTTGTTTTTGCTATTATGAATCATATTGCTATAAACTATTAGGTTTCTTTTTCTTTTTATTGTAAACATAATTGTCTGTCTTGACTATGATTTGGTTCTAAGAGTCAAAAAGTAAAAAATAGGACTAGACTATTGTGTACATATTGCTCACTACAGAGCCAAATAGTGTGCTAGGACTATTTTAACTCCTCTACAAACTGATATCACAATCTCCTTTTTTTCCCCCTGAGTTATCTCTTCCCCAGCTTTTCACTCTCTGCTCCAATATGAACTCATTGCAAGAGGTAATCCAGGGGTTGAAAATTCTTCGTGAATCCCTTGTATTTCTCTGTCTTGTTTATTTCTTCTGTTTTATAGACATTTATTCTCTAGTAGCTTCCTCAGAAATATTTCATGGGAGTAGTAAATTTTTGAGGCCTTTGTCTGGAAATATCTTTCTTTTTCCTTTCACATTAATTTAGCCTGGTATAGAATTCTACATTTAAATCCAGGAATTCTCAGAGTCTTGAGGAAATTATTTCAATATCTTCTGGAATTTAATGTTACTTACAGTAGTTCTTACGACAATTGGGTTCTCATTCCCTTATTGGTGATCTGTTTATCCCCCTTTCTCTCGAAATCCTTTAAGGATCTCTTGGGTCTCTTTGTACCTGGTGTTCTGAAACTTGATGATGATCCATCTAGCATGAATCTTGCTTAATTTATCAGCTTTGACAGACTTGTGACTTCAGATTTTGAAAATGTTTTGTAATTTTTTTAAAAATAATTTCTTCTCTGAGCGCGGGCTGCGAATCAAAGCATCACAGGTTCCATTCCCAGTCAGGGCACATGCCTGGGTTGCAAGCCATGGCCCCCAGCAACTGCACATTGATGTTTCTCTCTCTCTCTCTTTCTCCCTCCCTTCCCTCTCTAAAAATAAATAAATAAAAAAATAAATAAATTTTAAAAATCTGTTTAAAAATAAATAAAAATAATAATTTCTTCTCCAGTTCCTCTCTTTTCTCTTTCTGGAACATGAATACTGGGTCTTAGATGCTACTTTTCATCCCTTTGTCTTTTTTTATTTAACATTCTGAGAGGTTTTCTTTTTCCACTTTTTATTTCAGTCCTTTTATTAATTCTTCCTCTTCTTCTTTTTTTTTCACTGTACCAATCTTTTCTTTTCATGTCCAGGAGCTTTATTTGTATTCCTGAATGTCCCTTCTTCATTGCATTCTGTCCTTATTTTATGGGTTACTGGCTTTATATCTTGCTTAATATTAATTAAAAGGTTATTCTTTTATATTCATTTTTTTAAGGAAGAAGGGAAGGGAGTGAGAGAGAGTAGGAGAGAAACATCTATTGGTTGCCTCCTGCAAGTGCCCAACTAAGGACCAAACCACAACCTAAGCATGTGCCCTGACCCTGAATGGAACCGCTTTTCCGGGCAATTCCCAACCAATTGAGCCACACCCACCAGCACTAAAAGGTTTTTCTTCCTTGTATGCCCAGATATATATCTATACATACATATATATTTCTTTCTGTGATCAGGTAAGTTTTGCTTATCTTGATTCTTACCTTTTTTTGCTACTGGTTTCATATATACAGTGAACCTTGTTGTTGTTTTTAAAGATTTTATTTATTTATTTTTAGGGAGATGGGAAAGGAGGGATAAAGACAAGAGTAGAAACGTTGATTGGTTGCATCTCACACATCCCCTACTGGGGACCTGGCCCACAACCTAGGCATGTGCCCTGACTGGGAGTCAAACCAGTGACCTTTTGGTTCACAGGCTGGTGCTCAATCCACTGAGCCACACCAGCCAGAGCACATCTCTCACTTTAAAGCCAGAAGAAAAGTAATTTTATCTCCAGGACACATATTACGAAATGATGAGCTGCTAAAGCAGGAATTCATGTTTATTTTCATGCCCCTCCCTCCCTCATCACTCCTCACCTCCCAGCAATTGTCATGTTCCTGAAGTTTCTCAGCCCATCAAGTCTCAACACCTGTCCACTACTCTACTGGGCATAGTAAACATGTTTTTAAAAGTAAGTATAAGTAAAGGTGAAATAATAAATATATACCTAAAAGTTTAAAAAGCTATAGAAATAAAAATAATCATTAGTATATGGGTTTAGATTACATACCAGAAGAGCTAGTGATATATATGTGTGTGTGCACACATGTGCATGTGTTTATTATAGCTGTTGTTTCTTTCAAACTAAAGAACAAGTATATAAATGAACAAGAATACTGTAGTATAAGCTTCAATCTGCCCATAATGAGTAGAACAACACGATGGTTTAGCATTTGATGGCCAGCATTATGATCGGCAGTTCCTAGCAAGGCCTTTGAACTGAAAATTTACAACCTGGCAGAAACCCTAACAGAGGCAATGACTTTGGCTTGACATTTGGTTTTAGTCCAAAACAAACCAAGAGAATTTCAGGATGAAAGGCCCTTAATAGTAGCTGAGTTTCTTAGGGGTTTTTTTTCCCCACGTTGGGAGGAGTGACATTCTCTTCTTTCTTCTTAAGTTGGGTCATTTACTGGCTTCGTTTTCAGTTGGAGTCACTGCCCAATATAAAATGTAGCATTAAGGTAACCCCTTTTCCTTATGATGACCAAAGCTTCTTTTGGTGACTGGCCTGGGAAGAACTGAAGAGCCTGCCCCAGACCTTGTGTTACCTACCTCTATACCTCCTTGCTTAGATCTTACTCCACAGCCAGCCTTCAAACAGTGCACCTGTTGTTTCCTGGAACCAAGTGGAGAAGGAATGAAGGCAGGAAAAAAGGAGGCACAGGGGCTCCAGAACCTTCACCTCCACCGTGACCTGGTTCACCCCTCATACACTAACACTAGGGCCAGAGGAGTGGAGGGGAATCCAGGTTTGCTGTCCTCACCAAATCTAGGACTTTCAAAAGTATTATTAAAAAGGTACTGTTTACATTTAGTTACTTTCTGATTTCCAGTGGAACAGAAATTTGTAGTAATTGTTACAAATTTAAACCTTCATTTATTTGCAAAGGTGAAGCATTGCATGGCCATAAAGGACTACTGGGATCCAAAGAGCTCTGGGGAGCATGGCCTTCTGATCTGGAAGGGAATTCAGAGATCAGTTTCCTGATTTGGTGGCTGAGAAGACTGAGGCCCAGGCAGGTTTAGCAGATTAGTGGCACAGCAGGGGCCCAAGTGTCTCCTCCCTGGTCTAGTGTTCTATCACAAAAGCTTACTCCTTCACTCCTCAAGATGTGTTTGGGTTCTTACAATGAACCAGATCCAATTCAGGGCATGGTCCCTGCCCTTGTTTAATTTACATGTTAGGTAGTACTAAGTGCCAGCCCTGAAAGGTCGGGGAAGGTCGGTGTTGTCTGAGGGAAAAGGAAGTCTAGAGGCAAGAGCTCATAGGCCTCTCTAGATAAAGGCAAGTCACGCTGGTGTGATTGGAACAGGAGGAAGGGGATATGAGAAGGCAAGAAGGAGTGAGGAGGCTAGAGGAGGAGGCAGGGTCAGATCTTGAAGAGCGGTGCGAGCTGCTAGGTAGCCACAGGAGGACTCTGAGCAGGACAGCGACCTGGTGAGTTCCGTGCTTTAGAAAGGCCATGCTGGCTGCAGAAGGGTGAAGAAATTAGCCCATTGCTTCTCAGCATGGCATGAACTGCTTTGGAGTGAAACATGATTATGACTGCATTAGTCTCTGAGGTAACAGGTATAACCTCACAGCTTCTTCCGGCAGTCTCAAACGGTTCTCCCAGTGTGCCGTGCAAAAACTTGGGTATACTATGATGAGAAACAGATTGGAAAGCACTACCTTGGAAGAGAGCAAAACTCTAGGTGGGGTGTCTCAATTATTTTTTAAGATTTTATTTATTAGAGAGAGGGGAAGGGAAGGAGAAAGAGACAGAGATAAACATCAATGCGTAGTTGCCTCTCACATGCCCCCCCGACTGGGGACCTGGCCTGCAACCCAGGTATGTGCTCTGACTAGGAATTGAACTGGTGACCCTCTGGTTCACAGGACCAAGCTCAATCCACTGAGCTACACCAGCCAAGGCAATGTCTCAGTACACAGAACATCCAAGAGGAATCACATTGACCTGAACCAGGAGGTTTGCAATTTACTGATTGTCAAGAGTGAAGGTGAAGCAGGAAATAAGAGACCCCCTAGTCTTAGGCAGTTAGAATAGTGATAGCGCCATTCACTGAACTGGGGAGCACAGGCAAAGAGCTAGTTTGTGGAGAAGGACTATGATTTAGGACATATCAATGATAGGTACACAAGAGACATCCAAGAAGAGATGTCTAGTGAAGAAGAAAACATGTGGCTGTGGAGTGGAGAAGGAGGTCTAGGCTAAAGCTGTGACTCGAGCCATCTTCATCCATCTGTGGTAACTGAAGCTACGACAGGGAGTACGTTGGGCCAAGAGAAGTAGGTGGAGTGAAAGGAAAATGGGGGCCCAGAAAGAAACATTAATCAACATGTAGGCTTAGGCATAGAAAAGGACCTCCAAAGGAGAAGACATGGCCAGAGAGAAAGGGGAAAATGAAAGGATGTGGTGTCCTGAAAACCAAAAATGCGAGTCTTTCTAGAAAGAGAGGTGATTAAGTGTGTAAGATGCCACTGAAGCTTGTTGCGTGAGGTTGTATAAACCCCCAACCCCTAGGATCCATTTGTATTCTCAATATGCATGAATAGTGTTAACTTCTGATTGTCTGAAATAGGAAAAAGATGAGAAGAAAGTACTATGTGAGTGATACATGTTTCAGCTAGCTTTTTTGTGGTACTCATTTTACAGTATATGTGTATAGCCAATCATCGCGCTGTACACCTTAAATTTATACACAGTTACTTATCAATTATGTTTGAATAAAGCTGGGGAAAAATTGAAAACAAAACAAAAAAAGGAAAAGGACATTGCTACCTGGTGTGTGGAAGACATGGTGAAAGAGAAGGAAATGGAGACCCTGAGAGGTTCGGCAGAAGCTGTAGGGACCGGATGATAAAGGCCCCTGTGAGACTTGGGGGTCTTGGGGATACAAGGTTGGAGATAGGGGCCTCATTTCTCAGCAATACCAACCACCTCTGTGTGGCCGGGCCCACAGAGCAGCTGCGGGCAGTATCAGGGCTAGCCTCCAGTAGCCTGAGGCAGTGAGCCCAATTTAAGATCTTGGTGAAAAGAGCAAGAGTACATGTGAGTGCCCCTCAGGGGTCAGGAGGGAAACTGGGGGCCAAGGTTCTGCTGGTGGTGGGAATGGAGGGACAAGCACAAACTGTGCTCTTGTTGGTATCCACAGTGATGAGATCGGGTTAGTCTTGCACCTGAGTGTGGGAGAAAGAGCAGCGTTCCTGGTGGAGATGAAGGAGAGATGTTTCCTCAGGGAAAAGTCAGCTTTCAGTAGCGGAGGGTACTTCGATCAGAAAGGTGGAATACACGGGGGAGTTTGCTTTCCTGGAAACAGAAGTTCCAGAGGCCACAGTGGAAAGAAAATTTCAGGAGGAAGTGGAATGGTAGACATGTGGGTCAGGGAAAGAAAGACTGGAGAAAGAAGGGGTTGACCACGCATAAGAGAGAAGACCAGAGATGGCGGTGACCAAAAATAATCAGGATTTGAAAAATGGAAGAGACAGATTGGGAGGGGGGATTGGGAAAGCAAATTCAGATCTGATAAAGAATTCGCTGTTGCCCTGGCTGGTGTAGCTCAGTGGATTGAGCACACACTGCAAACCAAAGGGTCACTGGTTCAATCCCCAGTCAGGGTACATGCTTAGGTTGCAAGCCAGGTCCCCAGTAAGAGGTGCATAACAGGCAACCACACATTGATGTTTCTCTCTCTCTTTCTCCCTTCCCCTCTCTGTAAAAATAAAGTCCTAAAAAAAAAAAAAAAAGAATTTGCTGTGCTTCTAACAGGGCTTCAGCCCAGTGAAGTCTCCATTCTTTGCAAAGAGCATCAGTCTCTGGAGAATGGGGTACTCATGACATGGTCTGTAAACTTCTGGGACATGGTGGGGGTTGGGATTGGGGTTACTGTCACATCTCTTCCCCTCCTGTATCTCCTCTGCTCCTCCAAAGCAGCTCAATGCTTTTAAGTTAATTACCTGTTGGAATAATGGGAGCACCCTTAATTTATATTAGCCTTTCAACCTCTCAGAGTTTGGTGTTGCTAGTTAATTCCATGCACTCGTTATCCTCACAAGCGCCTCCACTTAAGTGTCCTGTCCTGAATCCACTGTCTATCAAATACCCACAGGCTGGACCCACCCAGATTACTCTGGAGTTGTTTGGCAACTCAGTAAATCAGGCTGTGGTCAAAAGAATGGCCAGGTCCTTCGCCCCACCTCTGTGTTTCATAACAAGTAAGGGAAGCTGTTTGATCAGAGGGGAAGAGAAAGAAAAGCAAGAAGCAAATGTATGATAATGAATATAGAACATAGTTTGATAGGGAGATATATATATATATCTTCTCTCAATAGCTTGTGTGAGGATTTCTCTTTTGATGGGGGTGGGGGATGCTCCTTCGTTCACAGAATAACTTCAGAGGCAGATATGGGGGAGAATTTAAACCTTGGATGTGAATGCAGTAGTTCTCAAACTTTAACAGGCATCAGAACCCTGGAGGGCTTTTTAAAACACATTGCCAGCCCACAGGAGTTTCTGATGCAGTGGGTCTGGGGTTGGACCTGAGAGTTTGGTTTTCTAATACATTCCTGGTGCTGCTGATGCTACTGGTTCAAAGACTAAATTTTAGGAAGCATGGGCTCACAAGAAACAGGAGGCTACCTGAATAAATGAAGAGGAAGAATTTGGGACTGGAGGAAAGGGGATCCAGGAGGAAAGGATAAAAGAGGTAGGCAAAGGAGATGGTGGAGTGCTGGGTGCTATGCAATGCAATCCTCTAAACTCTAGTATAAAGAGTTTTCCAATATAACATGCTTGGGGTGGAGAGATTTCTTATGGAAACTAGAATTGAGGTTGAGCTGTGCATTCTGGGATGACATAGGGGTGAAATAGAGACATCTCCCCTCGAGATAAGGGGGACTTCAAACTAAATCCATGGAAGTTTTCAGAGATCTTAGGGGAAGCCTCAGGAATTTCCCCAGGTGTTGGAAATTGAGGGTGGAGGGTGATTTAAAGGAATTACTTTTTAAAACTCAAGAGGGAAATTAATTGAATCAAGGGACAGGTGTGGTGAATTTTTGTAACCCAGCTGCTCCCCTCACTGCAGGTCTTCTAGGAAGAAGTGCTTGCAGGGGAGAAAGAAATGTTCTGGAAGAGGAGAACCTTATGCATTCCTTAGGAAGATGTGATAAAGCCTAATGTTCATAATCCAGCAGATGTTAGCAAATGCTTAGAAAATCTGGAGAATACAGAAGCTGTTCAATTTATGAACAGGAAAAGGATTCAAAGACTTGTTTTTTTTTTTTTTTAAGATTTTATTTATTTCCAGACAGAGGAGAAGGGAAGGAAAAAGAGAGGGAAACAAACATCAGTGTGTGGTTACCTCTCGCACACCCCACACTGGGGACCTGGCCCGAAATCCAGGCCTGTGCCCTGACTGGGAACTGCGCTCAATCCACTGAGACACACCAGCCAGTGTTGATTCAAAGACTTTTAATAA
This sequence comes from Tonatia bakeri, assembly GCA_004024845.1. Classification (NCBI taxonomy): domain Eukaryota; kingdom Metazoa; phylum Chordata; class Mammalia; order Chiroptera; family Phyllostomidae; genus Tonatia; species Tonatia bakeri. The sequence goes on from PVIA01001605.1 coordinate 42,266, forward strand.
AGACAGGCTTTCATTAAGTCCAAGGTGACATCACTATACCAGTATCCACTAATTTAATTTTTGGTGACAGGGAAAGACAGTGAGGCTTTTATTCTGATGTAAGTTCACAAATTGAAGCAATTTCTATACACATCACATTGTGAACAGTGGTTACTCTAAAGGGTGGGATTATTATAATTTGCATTTTCTTCATTTCTTTTACCAATGATGATTTCTTAGAAAATTATTCCTTGTCATCAGAAAATATTTTAGCCCTGGCTGGTGTGGCTGAGTGGATTGAGAGCCAGCCTGTGAAATGAAAGGTCACCAGTTTGATTCCCAGTGAGAGCACATGCTTGGGTTGTGGGCCAGGTCCTCAGCTGGGGGCATGGAAGAGGTAACCAATTGATCAATGTGACTCTCTCACATTGATGTTTCTCTCCCTCTCTTTCTCCCTTCCCTTCTCTAAAAGTAAATAAATAAAATCTTTAAAAAATATTTTTAGAAAGCAGATTGTATTTCATACTTTAGCCTTCAACTGTGTCAGGAAGTCTGACCAGCTGGGGTACCTGTGCTTTGAAGGGTCTGGAAACAGGGAAATTACTCTGTTATTGCAAAGACATGATACCAGGCATATTATCCTAGATGCAAAAAGAAAACAGGCTCAGTCAGGGTATCTATTGACCTTTGTTAGGGAAAAATACTGCCCTAGGACAGGACTACCTGCCATAAACTTCTTGGAGTTAGAAGGTTTTCATCTCAGACCATCCTACATGGTTACGTTAGTCTCTGAGTTTGTAAGGCTGCCGTGCAGGCTTCCCCAGAGCTTGTCAGGTTTAGTATGTGGCCACTTTTCATCCACAGTTAATAAACCTAAGTATGTCAGGTGACTGTCACTGTTAAGGTTGCTTTTTAGGCTCCTGTAGCTAGCTCTCTGGCACTTCTGGTCACAGTGAGTGACAGAAATCTTTGGCAAAGTTGGAAACCCATGGGCCTCTAAAGCAGGAACAGTTGTAGGAACAGATGTAGCCCTTCCTCTTAGGTGTCACAGAGCCCCCCATTAGGACCTGAGTAGTCTCTGTTTTGGAGCTATTAGACTTCTTTCTTTTTATTTTTAAATTTATTTATTTTTTTATTTTAATTGTTCAAGTACAGTTTTCTGCCTTTTACTCCCATCTCAGGCACCTCCCAGCCCTCCCCACCTCCCTCCCGTTTCTACCACAACCCTTGTTTTTGACCACGTGTCCTTTATACTTGTTCCTGCAAAACTTTCCCCTTTTCCCCTGAAATTCCCTCCCCTCTCCTGTCTGGTCACTGTCAGCCTATTCTCTATTTCAGTGTCTTAGGTTATATTTTGCTTGTTTGTTTGTTTGTTTTGTTGATTAGGTTCCTGTTAAAGGTGAGATCATATGGTATTTGTCTTTTACCACCTGGATTATTTCACTTAGCATAATGCTTTCCAGTTGCATCCATGCTGTTGCAAAGGGTAGGAGCTCCTTCTTTCTTCTGCTGAATAGAATTCCATTGTGTAAATGTACCATAGTTTTTTGATCCATTCATTCTTGATGGGCACCTAGGTTGCTTCCAGCACTTGGCTATTGTAAATTGTGCTGCTATGAACATTGGGGTGCATACGTTCTTTGAGACTTCTTTCTGATCCTGAACATTCAGTCTCTTCCCTCAAATGTTTTTTTCCTCAATGGCTGAGGCTTTTTGGAAAATAAAGACCAGTTAAGTCCAGTGGTGAAAGCTATTTTTGCTTTCTTGCTAAGCAAATAACTCTTTTTAGGGGAAAACACAGGTGGAAATTATAGTTCAAAGCAGTACTCGCCACATTTATGCATTCTGGAGGAATTACACTTAAAATTTTAAGACCTTTTTTTAAATTAAGAATTTATTATTTTTAAAGATTTTGTTTATGTATTTTTAGACAGAGGGGAAGGGAGGGAGAAAGAGAGGGAGAGAAACATCAATGTACAGTTGCCTTCCACATGCCCCACACACTGGAGACTTGGCATGCAACCCAGACATGTGCTGTGACTGGGAACTGAACTAGCGACCCTTTGGTTGGCAGGCCAATATTTAATCTACTGAGCCACACCAGCCAGGGCAAGAACTTATTATTTTTAACAGAATTTTTAGGTTCACAGCAAAATTGAGGGTAGAGCACAGAGATTTCCCACATATTTCCTGTTCCCCTACATGCATAGCCTTCCCCATTATCAATATTCTCCACCACAGTGGTACATTTGTTACAAGTGATGAATCTATGTTGACATCATAATCACCCAAAGTCCACAGTTATCATCATAGTCATGCTTAAAGAAAAAGAATAATTTTATAGAAGTATAGTACATATATTGTTATGGAAAGATATTCACAACATACTGTTTTGACAGAAGTTAAAAAGCTATCGTTATATGTTTAACTGGAAAATACACATGGATAACAAAGTTGAAATGCTCTTGTATATTACAACCTAAAGCAGTTCCAGCTGCCTGCTGCTTTGAAAGCCAACTCTAGAGGCATGTACTGATATAAAGGAAGGTGGTTTTGTTCAAGTGCCAGCAACCTGGAAGATGGTGTACTCTCATCTCAAAACCCACCTTAACATCTCAGTGTAAGCAGAGGCTTTTATAAGGAGGGTGAGGGACAAGGAGAACAAAGATACTGGGAGGTGAGGCTGTGGATGTGCAGGCAGTGTCCTTGCTGGTCCTGATATGGATCTTTAATGTGTCAGCATCCTGGAGCTGTTCAGTGCAGCCAAATTCCTGCAGTTGAGTGATCTGCATCATCCAAAGTTGTGGTCAAGGCTGTTTTTCGTACAGGCAGGAACTGGAACTGCTGGCATTTGCAGTATGCTTATAAGGAAACTGTAAGTATGTGAGTTCTTTTTATTAGTTTGTTAGTAGTACATTTTATTCTAATTCTATTTCATGATAAGTCAGAGTAGTATAAAGTTTTTATTCCTGGTTACAACACCACCATGTAATACTGGGTATCTCTGGATATTGCCAGAATCCACACATCATAAAGTAGCTTTTTCAATAACTGAATTGGGGAAGACATTTGGGATCTGCTCAGGACTCATCACATTGTCTTACGTTCTGTTGAGTGTTTTCCTGTAATTTATGATATGAGAGCTTAAAACCTGAATGTAATGGCTATACACAGTATAACAATACTCATAATTTTATTTAGCACGGTGGTAAATGGCTTTTAGTTATAGTGAAGGGAGGGAATGTATATCTTAAGATATAGCTGGATAAAGTTTCTGAAGAAAAAGGATGACTGACGTTTATGTTTTCTGATTCTAGGGGGGTTAAGAAGGTGAAATAGGAACTTGGTAGAGAAATTGAATTGGAAGTCAGGAATTTGTACAACGGTCGTCATCTCTAAGCGATCATTTCATAAACTGGGCGGGGCGGGAAGAGCAGGGAGAGAAACAGGGAGATCGTCCCAACGAGTCCAAAGATCCCACTAATAGTTTCTCTAAGTACAAGACAATTCTAAATAATCATAAGCCCCCTCTTCCCACGCTCACCCCAGTACTCGGGTAGGGCCAGGTGTCCAGACTCCGTAAACAAAAGAAACCCGGTTCTGGGGCCCAGACCCTGTCCACTAGGGTGAGCGTGCCTTCACAGCGGGTAGGGAGACTCCTCCAAGCAGGGAGCCTGTGAAGCAAATAGTACTGAGAATCGCTGGCTGCTCCTAACCCCACCTCTCCCGGGGCCATTGGTGCCAGTCGGACTCCTGATGAAGGACCCAGCCCAGCCCCGGGGCACCCGAAAGCACCACCCACACCGGACCCCGGGGGAAACGACTGGGGGCGGCCTGCACCTAGTGCGCAGGCGCGGGAAGCTGGCTCGGCGCCTCCAGACCAGCCCTGGCGCTCACGCCCCGCCCCTGCAGGAGCCGCCGGCGGTTTACTTTCGAACTGCTACCCCGCGCTCCTTCCCATTGGCCGGCGCCACGCAGTTGAATGTTGCCGGGAGACGGCGGCCTCGGAGGCTCTGCGAAGCCCCGCCCCATCCGAGCACCTGGACGCCCTCGGGCGGAGGGGGGCGGAGAAGCTGAGGTTTTCTCCGCCTCTACTTGCGGGGCTGCGAGCTCGGTGTGGGCCTGTGAAATTGCCGGGCTCCGTGTAAGGAGCTTCTCTTCGCGTTCGAGAAGGCGGCAGCTCCTCTTCTCTCTCTGTAGCAGAGGCTGGTATGTTGGCTGTGTTAGGAGGGCAGTCGAGGGGCTTGCTGGAGAGAATGGGCTTGGGTCCTGCAACTATTCCCCCTTGTCCACGTTGGGGACTGTGGGAGCCTCGTTTCCTTCCCCCCAGTGCGGAACGACGTTCCCGTGGGGGAGACCGTGCTCTGAGGCTGGGAGGGGCCGGACTCCGTGGAGCGGGTCTGTCTCGCGGCTCGGGCTTCTGGGCGGAGGCCCGAGCCGGCGGGCGCCCCCGAGGAGGGAGGCCCGGGAGGATTTCCCGTAAACCTCGGAGAAAGGAAAGGGGAAGGCTGCTGCTATTGGGAGCCCTTTCTCTGGGAGAGGTTCTTTTGGGACTTAACAGGGTAGGTGTACTCCTGCCCATTTTACAGATGGGAAACTTCAGATCAGAGATGCATGAAGTAAAAGTGACCCAAGGTCTCACAGTAGTTTTCATGAACAGACGTATCAATACGATGGGAATAACCTAAATCAATACTTCGAGGTTTAAGATGGCAAACATCTCTCAGTGCATGGATATTTCTTGCCTTCCACTTACACTTTAAGCAATCCGAAGTGACCGTGAATGTTTGCCTCATCATCACCATTGCTGGCTGACAGTATTTTCGAGAGCTCAAAAAATGCTTGGCGTCATAAAAGAAGTTTTTCGTGACCATTTATTTGGTCGCAGAGTTGTTGGGACTTTTAAGGTACAGTGATGCCTCTCCTGCTGCCGCAACAACTCTTGGTATTTGTCACTACCTTTCTTATAATACACAAGGAAGCACAGGGAAGGTACACATCAAAGACAGCGAGATAACAACCGTTCCTGCGGTATCCTATTTATTGTATTTTTTGAGATTGTGCTCCTAAAACATTAATTTTAATTTTAGAATAAGAATAAAAGAATCTGAAAAACTTGGAGAGATAAACTATATTCAGTCTTCAAAGCAGAAGATCGACAAAGTGAGTAAGCTGTGGGAAATCAGTCAAGTGAAGGCAAAACAAAAGAATTTTCAGGTAATTTGTATTCCCTGAATAAATAGTTTCTCTATTTCCCTGCGTTTCCTTTATTCCCTACATTAATAGTTTCTTTTTAAGTTTGGGGAAACCTGTTCATGTCAGAATGCAGGAAGACAGGACAAATGGGCAGAGTTGTAATCAGATCTGACCAAGGATTTTTTTTTTATAATTTGAAAGAATTATGGTGATCCCTCACTGTTTTGCACAATTTATATGTACCAAAGTATTTTATCTGTTTTACTCCTTACCTAAGGATATATTCACTGCTTTCAGAGAGAGGATGGTTGGGGTGGGGGGTAGGGGAGAGAGAAAGAGAAAGAGGAACATGAATGTGAGAGAGAGACATGGATTGGTTGTCACCCATATGTTTCCGGACTGGGGATTGAACATGCGGCCTAGGTATGTGCCCAGACCAGGTATCGAACCTGTAACTTTTTGGTGCCCATAATGGTGCTCTAACCAACTGAGCCACTGGGCCAGGGCTGTACAAAAGTACTTTTAAAATTTACCTTATGTATATAGACTGCACAATTACAGTATTTCTAAAATGAGTTTAATTACATGATATGTGCTTCTTATCAGTTAGGGCCACAAGGACGTGTGTGAGCCCCAATCTGGGTGGTGGCACCTCTTGAATTTTCCCAGACTTACAGCTGACTCACACTGGAAGTCTAGACCAAGTCATCTAACTCTATAATGTGGTAAATATAGTTCCTCTTTAATAGACGTTAGATGTAATAAATGTTTTATAACCATTCATGTTTAGAGATGAAAGGCAATAACATATTAATGAATTAAAACCAAAAAAATTGTTTACACAGGAGAATGGGCAATGATATTTTTGCTGCTGCTTAATTCTCCCATCATTTCTTATCAGCGCGATCCCCTCCATAATAGGCTGGTTAGACATTGTGGAGACTCCGTACAGAATCAGCCCTCTGGAGAAAGACTGCATAACAAGCTTAGAAATTCAGAAATGTGTTTTTTGATACTTAAACACAAGAGATTTGTGAAAAAATTTATAAGTAGATGATGTAGCCTTAGGTTTCTCTCTGAAAAGAATTTTTATATTCCTTTTTCTTGGTGACTTTCAGAAGAGAAGCAGGAAATCTCAAATTAAGTTATCCATTTTTACTTGGACTTCCTGGAGAAAGTAACACCTTTTACTGGTTAATGAGAGTATATGACTTTGGTAATGAAAGTATATGGCTTCAGCTCTGCTCTCTAGAATGTTTTTTTAACCCTACATATTTTGCTGAGAGTATTTTTATTGTTTCACATCAATAAATTAGATCTTGGCTGAGTACAAGAATTTGTAGGTCATGCTCTTTTCCAGACCTTGTGGACACTGCTACTTTGTGTTTAAGCATTCCTCGTTGCTTCTTGGCTCTGGTTATCTACTACTATGTGACAAACATGTGAAGGCTGGCTGGCTGCATGTCGGAGATGGATGGCTTTTTTACTTACATGTCTGGCACCTCATTGCTTCTCCACTTGGCCTCTCCACAGAGTAGCCTGGACATTTAACTTAGCAGTTTGTGATTCTAAGAGTCAGCAACCTGCCAGGCCAGTTAAGGGCCATACCCAGAACTGTCACCGTATCACTTGTTTTGCATCCTGTAGGTCAGAGCAGTCGTGTGTCCCATGCAGATTTGGGAGGTGAGGGGGAGGCACGGGGAGGGGTATAGCTTTCATCTCTTGATGGGGGAGTACCAGCAAAGCTCCACTGCATATGTGGGTGATAATTGTTGTCATCTTTGGAAATTACAGTCTCCCGGAAGAGAATTTGGAGACCATTGTGTTTTCATTTTCTTTTTTTTAGGTATCTTTTCTGCTAGGATGTTTGTAGGATTGTCTTTCTTTCTTTTTTTAAAACTTTATTATATTTTAGTTGCATATTAGCAGTTGAAAGTAAAACAGCAGTATTTAAGTTTATAATGAAAAAAAGCAGTGCCCTGCCCTCTCTCTCCCCATTTCTGGTTCCTGCACTCCAGAAACAATCATTTATATTTCTTCTAATTATTTCTTTTGATATTTGCTTCTGTATTTCTAAATAATATGCTTTTTACGTGATTTTTTGATTTTTCACTTTTAGGTATGTATTGACTTCTTATAAGAGATTTAGTTCTTAAACACAGTTTCTTCCCCATATTCCCTCCCCCAAATATAATTATATCATTTTTTAGTTTGAGAGATTATAGACTGGGTGCCTTAAACATCAGACATTTATTTCTCACAGTTCTGGAGACTAGGAAGTCTAAGATCAAAACGTCAGCATAAGCCCTGGCTGGTGTAGCTCAGTGGATTGAGTTTGGGCTGTGAACTAAAGCATTGCAGGTTCAATTCCCAGTCAGGGCACATGCCTAGGTTGCAGGCCACGACCCCCAGCAACTGCACATTGATGTTTCTCTCTCTCTCTCTCTTCCTCCCTTCCCTCTCTAAAAATAGATAAATAAAATCTTAAAAAAACAAAACAAAACACGTCAGCGTAGTTAGGGTCTGGTGAGAACTTTCTTCCTGGTTTGCAGATGGCCATTTTCTTGCTGGGTCCTCATGCAGGGGAGAGCAGACAGGGAAGCCCTGGTTGCTCTTCTCATAAGGACACTAATCCCATTCATGAGGGTTCCACCCTCATGGTATAACAGCCTCCCAAAGGCTCCACTCCTAATACCGTCACATAAAGGGTTAGGATTTCAACATAGAAAAGAAATTTTGTTGGGACACAGACATGACAGTCTATAACAGTCGTGCTTTTTGAACAAATCAATATTAAATATTTATAATTTTGTGAATAATATGACAACTAAGCCATATAATTATGACATATATTTTCTCTCTTCTCATGACTCTATCACTTTTCCTTACATTTAGTTTTCTCATTACCTCTCAGTATGTTCAGACACATGAAATATTCTGTCAGTTCCATTTATTTACTTAAAAGACATTTTTTTTCTGGATTTCTATCTTCTTCCTCTAGACTACTGGTTCTCTAGGCTTGCTGCACACTTTTCCTGGACTTCATTTCACCATTCTCCTGGTGAAAATTTTTGCTTTTCTTTTCACACTACAGTAGTTTCTTTACCTAGTGGGGAAGGAGGCATGCTCATTTTTGAGACCTCTCATGTCAAGTTATCTTTAGTCTGCCCTGGAAAGTTTTTTATTTTTCTTTGCATGGAATTTTAGGTTGGAAGCCATTTTTTTCTGAGAATGCAGGCAAGGACAAAAGGACAAAAGTAGCTTACAGTTGTGAGTACCCAAAATACAAAGTTTATTCTTGTATGATTATTTAGTCATTAATTATTGAATTTTTTTATTATTATTAACCTACTTTTGCCCACATCTGTATTGAAGTTATTGCTTCATTGTCTTAGAGGGTTCAGTGTTGTTATATACATACAACATAGCTAAATTTAATATATTTATCCTAGAAAATATTCATAGCTAAAGTTTTTTGCTCCGGTTACATGTCTGTCTTTTTTTACCATCAAGAATTTAGGCTGGTTACAGAAATTTCTTGTGCATAAAATGTCATACTCGTTCTTGGAAGAACTAGCCCCTAAACAGTGTAACCACCTATATCTTCTGTTTCTTGGGCAGCAACCTGAGTCAGAAAGTTCCTAGTCTTACAGTTATTGTCAACCAGCCTGGCTTCTCCGTATCTGACTTTTCATGAGTTTGTTGCCTAAAATTAATTTTTAATGAATCAGCAAGAAGAAGGTAGTCCAAGAGTAAAATTCACTTTCTGTATCTTCAAGTTATTTATAAATTTCTAATGAAATTTTACATTCTATGAAAGTAACTTTTGAGACCATAATATTTGCTTTCATTTTTATATGAGCTCAGGAGATATTTTCTTTACATTGTTATTGAGAACATCCTCATTCTAAAGAAAGTTGAGTTTTTGAGATCCCTAAATGGGTCCTTAGGGAGAATGTTTTGTAGCTTTTGACAAATTTGTAGGACTTTGGAGGGAAGCTTTAAAGGGAAAGATTGAATTCTATTTCAGGGATAATTTTTGTGTTTAATATTAAATAGCTCTAATGTTAAATCTAAATAGAATATATGTCCACTGCTCAAATTTTATTCCTTGCGAAGTGCTGTTCTCTGTATTTCTTCATTACATCACTGAAATTCTCTGAGAAACACGTTTGTTTTTCTTGGGTAGCTTTGTATGATCTGGAGATAATGGGGTAAAGTCATAAAGTCCAACATGCATGCACTTGAATTCATGTGCAGTGAATGTCATCTTTTGTACTGTTGCCCAGTTACGTTAGTTTCCTGGAATGTTTCACAGCTGAAGAAGCTTATTGTCTTTGTGACACATCTTCGCTTTTTAGGGTTCTGAGTATGATCAGTCTGAATGGAGTGTATTTTCTGATGGACTCCCCTGTTAGAGCAAGTAAGAAAGTAGAGATTTTGCTATTTTAAAGAAACCAAAAACTAAGATCTGACATTAACATTGGTTTTGTAAGAGAAAGTGTTTAGCCCTGGCTGGTGTGGTTCAGTGGACTGACTGTCACCCTGTGAACCAAAGGGTTCTTGTTCAGTTCCTAATCAGGGTGCATGCCTGGGTTGTGGGCTGGGTCTCCCAACTGAGCGCATGAGAGAGGCAACCAAACATTGATGTTTCTCTCCTCTTTCTCCCTCTCTCCCTCTCTACAAATAAATAAATAAAATCCTTAGGGGAAAAAAGAGGCAGTGGTAACCAATTGTGATCAAATACCTACTGTGTTCCATCTTTTGTGCTTAGACACAATTTTGCCCTTATCGCAGGTTTATATATTTTTTTAAACAGATTTTTAAAAATTCTGTTTAAAAAAAATAAGATTTTTTTAATAAGATTTTATTTATTTATTTTTAGAGAGAGAAGGGAGGGAGAAAGAGAGGGAGAGAGAAACATCAATGTGCGGTTGCTGGGGGCCGTGGCCTGCAACCCAGGCATGTGCCCTGACTGGGAATGGAACCTGCGATGCTTTGGTTCGCAGCCCGTGCTCAATCCACTGAGCTGCGCCAGCCAGGGTGCAGGTTTATATTCTAATGTATAGAAAAATATTACAAATTTTTTCTAAATGAAAGCCAGTTACCATATTTTTCGGACCATAAGAGTACCTGCCCCCCGACCCCCAAATTCCACCAAATTTGGGAGGAATAATGGTTGTTAATGCTGCTGTTGAGTTCTGTTTACATTTACATTGGTGAAATATTCTGTTATTTATGTTATTAAATATTTTACCACATTTTTTGCTTCAAAAAATTTTTTTCCTATTTTCTTCTTCTAAAACCTAGGTGTGTCTTATGGTCTGAAAATACAGGTAAATGCTATAAAGTGGGAGGGCAACGTTCAGTTGAGATTAACAGGGCACCTAATCTGGGGAGGAGGAAGGTATACATTGAAATTTGAAGCATGAATAAGAGCTTCGTTTTGCAAATGGTAAGTGTAGGGAGCACAGAGATAAAAGTCTGAAGTGGTTTTTTATGTTTATTAAAAATACAATTTGTTTTCTCAAACTTAATTTTTTAATGTATTTATTTATTTTTAGAGAGAGGGGAAGGAAAGGGAGAAAGAGAAGGGGAGAAACATCAGTGTGTGGTTGCTTCTTGCGTGCCCCCTACTGGGGACCTGGCCCGTAACCCAGGCATGTGACCTGGATGGGAATTGAACCAGTACCCTTTGGTTCACAGGCCAGTGCTCAATCCACTGAGCCACACCAGCCAGGGCTCAAACTTAATTTTTTTATAGAGAGGATATAGTAATCTTTACACAGGGTGTGACAGAAGTAAGGCCTGCTTGAGTGTGGTTGGTAGGATAGTAATATGGATGTAATAATTTATAGTTTTTAATTTGAGCATTTCACATAAAATGCTTGAGTATGATATTGTTATGTTGCAGAATTATATGTTTATGACTTTGTAATAAAAAGGGGGCATTATTTGTGCCAGACCCTGTATTTTTACATGAATGACACTTGGGTTTTTTGTTATGCTTTTTGAGGTTCTTTAAACAGTAGTGTAACTTGGTTTTTCTCTATCAGGGCTAAGTAAGTCCTGAGGATTGTGACTTGTATTAGTAGATACAAAGGAATATTCTAAAGAGGTGACTAGGTGCAAAACTCTCAGGCTTGTTGAAAATGTCAATAATAGCTTGCCGAGAGGTCAAGTTTATTGTGTCAGGGTCTCTGAACTATTACTAGGCTTCTTTCATTAAAGAGAGACTAATGGTGTTCTCTGCTACTCATGGTGTAGGGATAATTCAGTTGCCGTGATTAACACCTCTTTTTTATTGCAAGGACCAATTCAAAAATGTTTTTCCCTTCTAAATCTTCAAACTAAAATTACTCGAGAGCCAAAGCAGCTCCACCTAGGTTCTTTCCTGTTGCCCCTTTTATCCTAAGCCCTTCCTTGTTTCACTGCCCCCAACTTTAATAAACAGCTTTCAAAACTCAAATAAACAAATAAAATTACTTTAGAATATTACCCTAAGCTGATCCTGGGTTTTAAGCACACTACTAGTCCAGTGCAAGAAGCTAAGAAATTTATCATAGCAGTTACTAGAGAAATTTAGTAACTTGCTTTAGAACCTATGGTTGAGCCAACTGAGAACATTAAAGAATATAATTTTGCTAAGCCTAACTTATTTTTAGCATTTTAGAATGTAAAAGGTTACACAGAATAGTACAATGATTAAGTAGACTTCAGTAGAACACTTTGAATTTAAATCTTCATTACATAGGAACAAACTTAAATAACTTCAATTTGAAACATTACAAATTAATTAGAATTGTTTACCATGATTTTTGTCCTAAATAAGCTGTTAATGATGATCAATTATTCAGTATTATATATTAGGAATTGAGTTACTAAGAATGTTACATTAAGAAAAATCTACCCTGGCTGGTGTAGCTCAGTGGATTGAGCGCGGGCTGCGAACCAGGCATCACAGGTTCGATTCCCAGTCAGGGCACATGCCTAGGTTGCAGGCCATGTCTCCCAGCAACCACACATCGATGTGTCTCTCTCTCTCTCTCTCTCTCTCTCTCTCTCTCTCTCTCTCTCTCTCTCTCTCTCTCTCTCTCTCTCTCTCTCTCTCTCCCCCTCCCTTCCCTCTCTAAAAATAAATAAAATCTTTAAAAAAAAAAAAGAAAAATCTTAGTAAATACCTGTTATTCTCTTATTATTTTTCTCTTTGTCATACTTTTTGTAGTTATTGTTTAACGTTATTTTTATTATTAACACTAGTACAGATGTCCTCATTTTCCTCTCCTTTGCCCATCTCCATCCAACCCGCCAGCTCCAGGCCATCACTGCACTGTTGTCAGTGTCTGTGGGTTATGCATACATGTTCTTTGACTAATTTCTTCACCTTCTTTTATCATCTTTTAAATGAGAAGCATGGTATATTAACAGTGGAGATTAACAGCTAAAACTTTACATTTGCACAGTTATCTTTGTTATATGTAGACTTAAAATACTTTTTTCTCTTGACAGGAAATGTACAATTTTGAGGACGAGTTAACGTGTCCCATTTGTTACAGTATTTTTGAAGATCCTCGTGTACTACCATGCTCTCATACGTTTTGTAGAAACTGCTTGGAAAATGTTCTTCAGGCATCTGGTAACTTTTATATATGGAGACCTTTACGAATTCCACTCAAGTGCCCTAATTGCAGAAGTAGTATTGAAATTGCTCCAACTGGTATTGAATCTTTACCTGTTAATTTTGCATTAAGGGCCATTATTGAAAAGTACCAGCAGGAAGATCATCCACATATTGTCACTTGTCCTGAACATTACAGACAACCATTAAACGTTTACTGCCTACTAGATAGAAAGTTAGTCTGTGGTCAGTGCCTTACCATAGGCCAACATCATGGTCATCCTATAGATGATCTTCACAGCGCCTATCTGAAAGAAAAGGACACACCCCAAAAACTGCTTGAACAGTTAACAGACACACACTGGACAGATCTTACTTGTCTTATTGAAAAGCTGGAAGAACAAAAATCTCATTCGGAGAAAATGGTCCAAAGTGAGAAAGCAGTTGTTCTCCAGTATTTTAAGGAGCTTAGTGATACATTAGAACAGAAAAAAAAATTTTTTCTAACTGCTCTCTGTGAAGTGGGCAATCTGATTAATCAAGAATATACTCCACACATTGAAAGAATAAAAGAAATGAGAGAGCAGCAGCTTGAATTAATGACATTGACAACATCTTTACGAGAAGAGTCTCCACTTAAATTTCTTGAAAAAGTTGATGACGTCCGCCAGCGTGTGCAGGTCTTGAAACAAAGACCACTTCCTGAGGTCCAGTGTATTGAAATGTATCCTCGAGTAAGCCAAGTATTGAAAGAAGATTGGGACAGAACAGAAATTGGACAAATAAAAAAAATTCTCATTCCTGAAATGAAAATTTCTTCAAAAAGAATGCCGTGTTCCTGGCCTGATGATGTAAAGGGAGTTGAGTTTTTTAAGATTCTAAATGTTGTTATAATTACACTAATTTCAGTGATACTGATGTTGATCCTTTTTTTTAATCAACACATAATAACCTTTCTAAATGAAATCACTTCGCTGTGTTTTTCTGAAGTCTCTCTATTGGTTTACCAAAGTGTATCTAACAGTCTGCATGATTTACAGAATATATTATGTCACACTTTATATTTACTGAAGGAATTTATGTGGAATACAGCTTTTCATTGAAAATTCAGATCTAAATTATTTAAATAAGCTTATTCTGTACAGGGACTAACAACCATTGCTAAATGGAGAAATAGGGGTTGCATGGATAAATAGAATAGCAAACTAAACTTCATTAGAGTTACAACAAATATATAGAAATATTTTAAACCTTTCATGCTTCTGTTGGATAGAAATGTGTCAGAAATAAGACAACATCTCTGGTTTTCAGTCTGAAAACTAGAGTAGAATCTAATGATTTCTTGATTTGAGTATTATTATCCTATTTGTTTTTATTGGTTAGAGAGGTTGACTTAATAATGCTGGGACATTTAAACATTCTTGTACTAGTATTGTCTTTTAGCATTACTAGTGATTGGCTTTGCAGTTCTTCATGCAAATTAGCTTTTAGATTAAAAGATGGCAAAGACCTGGAAGTGCCTATTCCTTTATTTTTGATGTGGCTTGAAACTTTTTTAAAAAATTTTATTTATTTTTTAGAGAGGGAAGGGAGGGAGAAAGAGAGAGAGAGAGAGAAACAAACATCAATGCAGTTGCTGGGGACCGTGGCCTGCAACCCAGGCATGTGCCCTGCAACCCAAGCATGTGCCCTGACTGGGAATGGAACCTGTGATGCTTCGGTTCGCAGCCCGCGCTCAATCCACTGAGCTACACCAGCCAGGGCCGGCTTGAAAGTTTTGAATGGGCAAATAAAGATAGTGATGTTTAAAATCAAGCAGCAAAGTCTAAAATGGTAAGGGATTGCTTAAAGATGTTTGTTTTTTGTTCAAATCTTTAAAATTATATTTTATTTATTGTGCTGTCACAGTTGTCTAAGTTTTTCCCCTTTGCCACCCCCAGAAGCCCCTACTCCCTTGGGCAATCTCCTAAACATTTTTCATGTCCATGGGTCATGCGTTTAAGTTCCTTGGCTACTTCATTTCCTGTACTGTACTTTACATCCTCATGGCTATTCTGTGACTACCAATTTGTACTGTTTAATTCCCTCGTGTCTTCACCCATTTCCTCAAACATGCCTCACATCTGGCATCCATCAAAATGCCCTCCATATCCATGATTCTGTCTGGTCTTTTTTTTTTTTTTTTTTTTAAGATTTTATTTCTTGGCCCAACTGCTGGTCTCTTCTTGCAGCCACAGCACGAGAGCAGAGTACAAACTAAGGTGGCGGGAGTCATGGCAGGACAGGCATTTAGAAAGTTTCTGTCCCTCTTTGTGTATTGGTTGGAAGGTGTGCTGCAGAAACTGTAACCAAAGGAGGCGTTATGCTCCCAGGAAAATCTCAAGGAAAAGTATTGCAAGTAATTGTAGTAGCTGTTGGGTTGGGCTCCGAACAAGAGGGTGGAGAGATTCAACCAGTTAGAGTAAAAGTTGTTGATAAAGTTCTTCCAGAATATGGGGGAACCAAAGTAGTTCTAGATGACAAAGATTATTTCTTATTTAGAGATGGTGACATTCTTGGAAAGTATGTAGACTGAAATAAATCACTGTTGAAGTGGCATCATGTTATGCAGTCCCTTCCTTTGGAGTGAGTACTGAAATCTTTCATCATGTAAATAATTTCCGTGTTTCTTTTATAATAAACTAATGATATAAAAAAAGATTTTATTTCTTTATTTTTAGAGAGAGGGGAAGGGAAGAAGACAGGAAGAGAAACATTGATGTGTGGAGAAACATCAAATCAATCAGGTTGCCTCTCCTACACCCACAACCAGTGACCTGTGGGTAACCAAGGCATGTGCCCTGACCAGGGATTGAACTGGCAACCTTTCAGTTCACAGGCCAGTGCTCAATCCACTGAGCCAGGGCTATGTTCTTCTTTGCTTATTTTTTTGTTAGATTCGGTTTTTGATAGGTGTGTGTTTATTGCCATTTTCTTGTTCATAGTTTTGATCTTTTTCTCTTAAGTAAGTCTCTTTAATATTTCATATGATAATGGTTTGGAGATAATAAACTTTAGTTTTTTTAGTTTTATTTTTTTTTCTGGGAAGCTCTTTATCTTCTCTTCATTTCTAAGTGATACCCTTGCTGGGTAGAGCAATCTTGGCTGTAGGTCCCTGCTTTTCATGACTTTGAATATTTCTTGCCAATCCCTTCTAGCCTGCAAAGTTTCTTTTCAGAAATCAGCTGACAGTCTTATGGGAACTCTCTTGTAGGTAAATAACTGCTTTTCTCTTGTTGTATTTAGGATTCTCTCTTTAACCTTTGGCATTTTAATTATGATGTGTCTTGGTGTGGGCCTGTTTGCATCCATCTTGTTTGGGACTCTGTGCTTTCTGGACTTGCATATCTATTTCCTTCACCAAATTAGGGAAGTTTTCTTTCATTATTTTTTCAAATAGAGTTCCAATTTCTTGCTCATTCTCATCTCCTTCTGGCACACCTATGATGTGAACATTGATTGGTATGCTTGAAGTTGTCCCAGAGACTCCTTACACTAGCCTCGTTTTTTTTATTTTTTCTTTTTATTGTTCTGATTGGTGTTTTTTTTTTCTTTCCTTATGTTCCATATCATTGCTTTCTCAGCTTCATCCATTCTGCTGTTGATTCCCTGTAAAATATTATATTATTTTATTTTTTAAAAGATTGTATTTATTTTTAGAGAGGAGAAGGAGAAAGGGGAACATCAATGTGTGGTTGCCTCTTGTGCACATCCTACTGGGGCCCGCAGCCCAGGCATGTGCCCTAACTAGGAATTGAACCAGCAACTGTTTGGTTCATAGGCCGGCACTCAATCCACTGGGCCACACTAGCTAGGGCTGTAAATTATTCTTTGTTTCCGTTATGTCTTTCATTTCTGCCTGAGTCTTTTTTATGCTGTTGAGGTAGTCACTACGTTCCTTGAGCATCGTTAAAACCAGTGTTTTGAACTCCACATCTGATAGATTGCTTATCTCCCTCCCCCTCTCTATTTTCCACCTACCATTTATGCTACTTATTCTCTGTACCTTTTCCCCCTCTCTCCTCCTCCCACTCCCCCGCTGATGACCCTCCCTGTGATCTCTATTTCTGTGATTCTGTTCCTGTTCTATTGTTTGCTTAGTTTGCTTTTGTTTTTGTTTTAGGTTTGGTTGTTAATTGTGAGTTTGTTGTCATTTTATTGTTCATAGTTTTTGACCTTCTTTTTCTTAGATAAGTCCCTTTAACATTTCATATAATAAGGGCTGGGTGATGATGAACTCCTTTAACTTGACTTTATCTGGGAAGCACTTTATCTGCTCTTCCATTCTAAATGATAGCTTTGCTAGGTAATCTTGGATGTAGGTTCTTGCCTTTCATGACTTGTAATACTTCTTTCCAGCCCCTTCTTGCCTGTAAGGTCTCTTGAGAAATCAGCTGATAGTCTTATGGAAACTCCTTTGTAGGTAACTGTCTCCTTTTCTCTTGCTGCTTCTAGGATTCGCTCCTTCATTTTTACCTTGGCTAATGTAATTATGATGTGCCTTGGTATGTTCTTCCTTGGGTCCAGCCTCTTCAGGACTCTTTGAGCTTCCTGGACTTCCTGAAAGTCTATTTCCTTTGCTAGATTGGGGAAGTTCCCCATTATTTGTTCAAGTTTTCAATTTCTTGGTCTTCCTCGTCCTTCTGGCAGCCCTATGATTCAGATGTTGGAACGTTTAAAGTGTCCTAGATGTTCCTAAGCCTCTCATTTTCTTGAATTCTTGTTTTTTCATTCTGTTCTGGTTGAATGTTTTTTTCTTCCTTCTGGTCCACAACATTGATTTGAGTCCTGGTTTCCTTCCTGTCACTGTTGATTCCCTGTACATTTTCATTTATTTCACTTACCATAGCCTTCATTTTTTTGCGACCGTATTCAACCAATTCTGTGATCATCCTGATTACCAATGTTTTTAACTGTGCATCTGATAGGTTGGCTGTCTCTTTGTCGTTCAGTTGTATTTTCTCTGTAGCTTTGATCTGTTCTTTCATTTGGGCCATTTTTTTTTTATCTTGGCACGCCTGTTATGTTGTAAGGGGCAGAGCCCTAGGTGTTCACCAGGGCAGGGCAACCCTCATCCCTGCATTGTGACGCTGTATGTGGGGGAGGGTCTGAGAGGGAACAGTGCTGATTGCTCCACTCTCCGCTGGTTTTTGGTCACTTCCCCTGCTTCCCACAAGCAAAGTGGGCCCTTCTGGTGCTGGTTCCCGGGTGGGTGGGCTTGTGTGTATTCTAGGACCCTGTGGGTCTCTCCAATGACCTCCAAAGCCTCAAAACCTCCCTGTAAGGCTGGGAATTTCTCCCACTGCTGCCTAAACCCCCACAGGTGTTTTCAGTCAGAGGTTTTGAGGCTTTATTTCCCCACACTGGAGCCTGGGTTGTGCAGTCTCTTTCACTCCCCAGTTGTCCCTTCAGGTTTATATGCGTGTGAATGTGGGACCATCCAGTCTGAAATCCACTTCCTCACCAGGTCCTCCAGCCGCTGCTTTGCCTCGAGTCCTCTCCACTTGGCTGCCTGTCTTTGCCCCTCCTACCAGTCTGGATGAATGTGGCTTCTTTAACTCCTTGGTTGTCAGATTTCCATACAGTTCAATTTTCTGTCAGTTCTAGTTAAGTTTGTTGTCCTTGTTTTGGTTGTGCGAGGAGGCGGTGTGTCTACCTACGCCTCCATCTTGGCCAGAAGTCTTAACATTTTTAGTCTGACTTTTTTTTTTTTTTTTTTAAGCGTGGGACAGGGAGGGAGAGGACGAAAAACATGGGTGTGTGAGAAACATCCATTGGTTGCCTTCTGTGCCTGCCTCAGGGGACCAAACTTGCAACTCAGGCATGGACCTGGATGGAACCTGTGACCTTTTGGTTCAAGTGACAATGTCCAGTGGAGCCTCACTGGCTGGGGTATTTGATGTAACTATTTTGTCATTTGCCAGTTGTTAATAGACTAAAACTTTATTTTTTGATCTATGTGTTGTGTATGAATATAGTCAAGTACAGGCATACCTTGTTTTATTGCACTTTGCAGATTATGTTTTACAAATTGAAGTTTCATGGCAACCCTTCATCAAGCAAGTCTGCTCCAGAAAAATTACAGCTCACTAAAGCCATGGATGTTTTTGTTTTTCCTTAGCAATACAGCATTTTTAAATTTAGGTATGTACATTTTAAAAAAGATATGCTATTGCACTGAATAGACTGCAGTATGTGTGGGATAAACATAACCTTTATATGCACTAGGAAACCAAGAAATCGTGACTTGCTTTATTGTGGTCTAATGATGAACCTGCAATGTCTCCCAAGTTATGCTTATATACAAATAACTGATTCTTAAATGTGCTGTTCTCTTTTGCATTTTTACCAGATGGTAATATTTGAAGTACATATTCAAATATTTGTTTTATGCATAACAAAAATATATATTTCCATAAACTCCTGCTATTGAGTGACTTAAGGCACTCAGACTCAGGGGTGGTAACTTTGGGATTTTGATACAGATTGTGGGTATCAGGCATTATTTTAAAAAGGATTTTATTTACTTTTAGAGAAGGGGGAGGAAGTGAAGAAAACATCAGTGTGTGGTTGCCTCTCGCATGCCCTCTGTGGACCTGGCCTGCAACCCAGGCATGTGCCCAGACTGGGAATCGAACTGGTGACCCTTTGGTTTGCAGGCCAGCATGCAATTCATTGAGCCACATCAGTCACGGCTACTTTAACTTTTTAAAACTTAGTACTACGCTCTACTACACGGGTTATTAACACATTGCATACCACATAGAAATCTCTAAGACATACGCCAGGGACCACACATTTTGGGGCAAACTGCACGTTATTTAAATCATCATTACTACAGATCATAATGAACTTTAATGTTTTTCAATAATTATAACGTTTTTATTTACAAAAACAAAGTTCCTAGTACTTTTTTAATGTATGGTACTGCGTAAAACATTTTCCTCTATGAAGAGGGACCAAACAAAATTTACGTAAGTTCTAGATTTGCTCCTTTTTCCATGGGCGGCACAAACTTTGCAGGCTCTCACACGAATTTTTTTTTCTTTCCACTTGCTGGAATACATGTAGGTTCATTCTGCTTCCTATCACCTGACAACCTTTTGGGTGGATCTTTATGAGGTGCTCTCCTTGCACCCCCAGGGGAAGGGCTGGACAGATTTGTCTCTGGTTCTGGAGAGCCTTCATTATTGTCATCCGTTATCCAGTCTCTTGCCACCGATAGCAGAAACTGTTCTTCATTTCCTCTTGGCCTTTGTTGATAGTTTCTATTTCCTGTTTCATGTTGATATAGTTTGCAGTGAGCTCATCGTAGCTTCCCTGTAGTTTCTGGTAGCTCATTGAGCTTCCTGACAATCATTGCTTTGAACTCAGTATCTGATAGTTGAGTTGCCTCTATTTCATTTAGCATTCTTTCTGAGGCTTCCTCCTTTCCTTTCATTCGGGAATTGTTTCTTTGTCTTCCCATTGTTTGTAACACTCTTCTGATAGCAGAAACTGTTTATACTTCATTTTTGCTTGTGGATTGAGGCATGTGAGTTTTCTTGTGAGTGGTCCTTAAGTTGTTAAAATGCAATAAAATATTTAATTCCATTCCCCTCTACTCTCACCAATGAAAATGCACTTGATTATAATTATAGCCTTTCCTAGTTACTTCTACATAATCTTGATTGAAAACAAATGACCAGGGTGTGAGGACAAACGGGCTGCAACATCTTTTGCCAGGTTGATTCTGTTGATCTGGCTGGGCAGATGTTCCCTCCTCCCTCACTGCTCCATGTGTGTCCCTCCTCAAGCTGTGTGCACCTTGTCGAAGGCTGTGCTGCCCTGCTAAAATCTCCAGACAAGCTCTATGTTGTAGGACAACAGAGTAGTCAAGCTTCCAAAATCCAACACATCCAAACGAGGCTCTGATGTGGCAGTTTGGCCTTCTTTTCACAATGTAATTAAAATTAAACAAATAAACAAACAAAAGACCATTACTTGAGTTTCAGATCTTTATTTAAGTCCATGCTAATATACTTACATTATAACACAAATATTTGTTGGATTTTTAGTCCCTAAATAACCCATTACTGAATAATGAGCTAATTAACTCTTAAGTCCTCAGGATCATTATGTAGAAATTGAATAGAAAGGATAAAACCTTTCAACTCAGTACCCAAACTCCTTCTGACAACCAAGTGGTTTCCAACTTATTTACAGTAGCATATTTTTTGAGCTAATACAGTGTCAAAACACACACACACACCCCACGACAATTTGGTAGGAAACAGCCCTCTATCTTAACTTCCAATTACACTATGTAATTTAACCTCTGTATACTTCACTCTTTTTATGAAGTAACTATAGTGGGTATTTCTTTTCACTGTATGCAATATCCTAGTCATGTTCACTCACTGTATCAGTTTGCTGGCCCTCTTGCAATTGCTTTAAACATATATCACATTTTAGACAAGGATATAAAGTATTTAAATTTTCACCCTTATAATTCAGAAGACTGATTTAAAAAAAAGTTCCCAGTATATGAGTAACAAACAGTGACTGTCTAAATTAGTAAATTAATGGGAACACCTTAGGAATTTATAAACTAGTAGCTGGCAGGTTTTTCCACTGTAAGTCAAAGGTCCACAAGAGTATGCTGCATGTTGGTAACATGAACTAGTTTAGAACTTCAAAGGTAACTAAATTAACATACTTTAAACTCTGATGGGTAGCAATTTGGTAAAAAGGCAAGCAATCTGATCCTCTAGGTATTTTATTTTCTCCACTGTCTGCCCCTTACAAAATTGTCCGACTCTTACAATCTCCTAGAAGCAGGTAGAATATTTTATTAGACTTGTAACAGCAGAAACTAGAAGCAAGTTTACATGATCAAGTTTAGGAATATGAATTTTATACAGTTGTAATCCTTTACAAAGAAAAAAATCAGTAATACAATACACTGGATCTGTGTTGATTCAATTTGATGAATCTTCTGTATAAACAAGTTTAACAAAGTCCTTAGATGCAATTTCTTTTGGGTTTACTGCAACACTTTTTGTTATATCATATGTCTTGTAAATTCCAATAAGTCTATCTGAAATCTCAAACATATTATTTCGAAGAGAGATTATTATGAACTGGGCATTTTTCGTTTGTTCCTAAAGAGAAAGAGTTAGAAACATTAAGTATTGACAGATACATTGTACAATAAAGATCTAAGTGTTACCTCCCCACAATCTATAGGGTCTGGCACAAATAATGCCCCCTTTTTATTACAAAAATCTTTTATTACAAGACCACAGCCATGTAATTATGTAACATCATAATGTCACACTCAAGCATACCATATGACATTTTAGGTGAATTGTTCACATTAAAACTATAAATTACTACACCCATATTATTACCCTACCAACTACACTTAAGCAGGCCATACTTCTGCTGGACCTTGTATTTTAGGCTATAAATTTAACAATATATTGATAATTAACACAAACAGGAATGATGAGATGTATAATTTATGCAACAGTATTTGAGAGAAATTTGAGTATTTCTGGAAGCATGGTTGCTTAGAAGTCTTTTAATGGAAAAAAGTTCTAGGCAGGATATAGAAGATTCTAGCTGTATATATCTTTTACTAATTTATACAATCAATTTATATCTTTCTTTCTCCCAAATGGAAGTATTTGGTTCAAGTAAAGAAGTTTCTTTCCTTTGATACCCCAGGACATGGAGTTAGAAGAGAACAGTTTAAAAAAAGCTCAAAAGTAAGAAATAAGTCCAAGAACCCTGGCTGTGTGGTTCACCTGTGACCACAGGTTGAGCACCCACCTGAGAACCAAAGGGTCACAGGTTCAATTTCCAGTCAGGGCACATGCCTGGGTTGTGGGCCAGGTCCCCAGTAGTGGGTGCACAAAAGGCAACCACACACTGATGTCTCTCTGCCTCTCTTTCCCTCTCCGTAAAATAAATAAATAAAATCTTAACAGAAGTCAAAGAATTCAACCTGCAATGTTTGAGGAACCCATAAAATTTTTAAGATACGAAGCTCTAAATGATTACTTACATATATGTAAAATGCAACAATGGAAACGTTTTTAAAATCAAGGGCTGCATCAATCTCATCCATGAAGTACAGTGGAGTGGGTTTGTAGTGATGAAGAGCAAATACTAAAGCTAATGAACTAAGTGTTTTCTCTCCTCCTGAAAGGTTGAAGATCTTTTTCCAACTTTTCTTAGGTGGTCGAACACTGAAATAATAAAATCTCATTAGCTGAATTATGTGTAAAGGTTAATACTGTGATTTGTTTTCCACAATCACCTTCCTCAGGAATTTCTAACTTGCTTTTCACAATTGTAAGTTTGGGGGGGAGGGGTAATTTTATAAAAACATTATTGGAGGATGAACACACAGGAGCATCTACCCAAACTTTAAGATTTAAAAAGCAGGCTAGTAAGTACTTTTTGCTATTCTCCCCCCATTTCTAATGCAATTTTTACAGCTGGATGTTAAGATGGAAGCATTAGGTAAACACGCTTTGCCTCTGTACACAACTACAGCAAGAATTACACCTGGACTACAAAACAAATATAACCCAGATTTGTCAGAAAATCGAGCTGTATGGGAGTCCAACAACCAAGGATTTAAAGAAGCCACACTCATCCAGACGGGCAGGAGGGGCAGAGACGCACGGAGGTGGAGAGGTGGCACAACGGACAGCCTCACATTCACGTGTGGTGGATAAAAATCAGAACAGATACGTCTGGAGTGAGTGATACCAGCCCCAGACCAGACCACTCAGCCCAAGGTTCCAGCACCAGAAGATAAGACCCCATAACTTCCGGCTGTAAAAACCAGTGGGGTTTGGGGCAGCAGAAGAAACTGTGGGATTCTCAAGAGACTCCTCTTCCCTCTTAAAGAGCCTGCACAGACTTACTCAGACCTGCACCTTCTGGGATTCAGCACCAGGGCAACAGCTGGAAGGGCGCAAGTGGCATATGGGAAGAAAGTGAAGTGTGAGTGCTGGGAGACAGACAGCTTCCTCCCAGGCAATCTCCAGAGTCCAGGCAAGTGGCACTGTCCCCACTATGAGCCCTCCCCACCAGAGTCACAAAGCAGTTAAGACAGTTGCTCCACTGGCCCTGGTGATAATCTCAGGCCTGAGGGTATGGGGGTACTGGGCCAGAGGGGGAAAAAGGGGGAAAAAGTGGGAAAAATTGGGACAACTGTAATAGCATAATCAATAGAATATAATAAAAAAAAAGTGTTGTTTGTCCAGGTTTTATGCTCTAAACTGTCAATATGTAAATAATCTAGTATTTATGATCAAATAAAACAAGTTACACATCTTCAAACTTCACGTCCTACCTCTAAAAAATACTAAGAGTTTGGAGAAAACACAGAACTCTGTAATAGGAGGACCCAGAACTTAGGATCTGATTACAAACCTGAACATGATTCCTTCAGAGAAAGGATCCAAGCTGTCTACAAGCTCCAGTTCAGCATCACCTCCCAAAGTAAGCATTTGGTAATTTTCCTTTAATTTATTTGTTATTATATAAAAACCTGCCATGAATTCATTAAGCCTTTGTTTCCGAAGATCTTCATATGCCTGTCTAAAATTATCTCTTTCATGAGTAATTTTGTCCAATTCTGCTACCCGTTGTAAATATAATTCTTCCTATGGAAAGAATATCATGAGAATAAGCATCTATTCAGTTACAAATCTGAGATGACAACAATGCACATTATATAAAATCAGAGGCCATAATTGAGACTGAGGACTACTAAGAATTTCTGACTATGATACATGAACAGTTTATTCATACCTTCTTTTTATACTCTGCAATGGCACCAAGGTTTGGTTTCATTTCATGGCACTGGGCTTCCAAAAGTGCAATTTGATTTGTTATAGAATCTGGATTCTTGATGGCTTCAAGATCCTCTGGGCTCAGAACTGAAATCTCTTCAACAGGATTATTTTCTATGGGATGCAGTGATATTTTTGAAATCTAAAAGTTCAATTAGATGAACAGTCAGGGAGGGCATCGTATTATCATTCATTGTTTAAAAGAATCAAATCAACAACATGATAATGTACCTACCTACTATAACAACATATATCAGGGATTTGTAACTAATTTGTGCATCAACTACTTTTCAAAGGACCTCAAGAAAAATGACTTTTTTCAACTAAGAAAAAAACAACTATGGTGCATTTACACAATGGCATACTACTTGGCCACAAAAACAAAAACAAAAACAAAAACAAAAAACAGGGAAAAAAGAATTTTACGCTTTGTGACAGTATGGAGGAATCTAGATAACATTATGCTAAGTGAAATAAGCCAGTCACAGACAGACACATACCATATGATTTCCTTGCATGTGGAATCTAATCAACAAACTGAAATAACATGCAAAATAGAGACAGTAATACAGAGAGCAGGCTGACAGCTGTGGGGGTGGTGGGATAAGGAAAAAAAAAAGTGCTCATGGACACGGACAACAGTGTGGTGATTGTGGGTGGAGGTGCAGGGACTGGGTGGAGATGGAAGACAGGATTAGAGGGATAAATGGAAATGGGAAAAATACAATTAAATAATAAATAATTAAAAGAAAAGAAAAACAGGTGTGTATTCCAAAGTGTTCACATAGCCTTCTGTTAAGTCTCCCAAATTAGCCCTTGGATGA
Organism: Tonatia bakeri; assembly: GCA_004024845.1. NCBI lineage: Eukaryota > Metazoa > Chordata > Mammalia > Chiroptera > Phyllostomidae > Tonatia > Tonatia bakeri. The sequence goes on from PVIA01001605.1 coordinate 67,777, forward strand.
GTACACTACTTTTACTGCATATTGTTTGTTATATTCCCTCTAAACCTGGGAAGTCACTATATCATGGAATTAAGAATCATAACATACCTCACCACACAAATAAAACACCAAAAAACTAAATCATTTTTCATAAAGGACATTTTAAAGCTACATTTAACTAAATGGTAAAAATCTCACCTCTTTTTGCCAATATCTTATTTTAGAATTATGTTCTGCAATGTGACCATCTATTTGTTCAAGTTTCAATTTAATACTAAGTGCATCTTTTTGAAGAGCGTGTTCATTTTCTTGAATTACTTTTAGTTCTTGAAGTAGATTACGATGTTCTTTCTGGATTTCTGGTAAGGACTCCTAAAAACCAAGAATAATTGCTACAGATATGACCTTCCCAAATAAAAACCAGGTATTTTCCTATTACTAAGATGAAGATGGCAATCTCTTCCCCATGCTCCTTTCATTTTAAATTAAAACTTATTTACTCAAAAATTACAGCATTCATTTTTATTGTACAAGTTAATACAGTTAAACATTTTAACCTACTGAGCGTGTATTATGCGAGGCACTGATGTCATGTGTCCAATTACTTCAATTGTTTCAAATAACATTCTCTCCCTTCTCCAAGTCTTACCTCTGCAGCATTTGTGTTCTTTATGACCTCTGTTGCTTTTTCTTCAAGACTTTTTAGCTCTGCTGTTAAGTCACCTACTTCTTTCGTTGTATCTTTTATTTCTTTTTCTGTACGAAAGACAGAGTCTTGTGCTTTTTTAAGATTTCTGAACGAGCAAAATAATATATTAAAAATGTGATAATGTGTGACTAATTAATCTTTTTAAAACCTCCCAAATAATTTTTCATGACATACCAATGTGACATTTCAAAACCACCCCGAATTTGTTTACACATATTTTTGTTTTTGTTTACACATATACATATACTTGTGGATACTGTATATTTTATTAAACTCAGTACAAATTAATGAAACTTCCTTATATATAAGCTTCTAGTATCATTCAGTCTTACACTTTGAAGCACGTTCAATTATTATATTCTTTTGTCACTTGTCAAATTGGACATTCTTAAAGTCACTGTACCCATGAAGCTATATATTGAGATAAAAATTACCTCCCAGTTCAAATAAGGGCAACAAGTACTTCCAAAGGGATGTAGAGATGGGGGCACAGTGGGAGGAAGAACTGTTTTCTCCTTTGATAAAATTACTTCTACTTTGACAAATGTGTTTCTGCAAAAATCTGCTCCTAACAAATGGCTTATTAGCACCTTGTCTCTGAGCAAAAAGCACTTGAATAGCTTAGTCACCAGATAATCAATATGCAATCAATTTCTTCTAATTTCAAGAGACAGCTATTCACATTTCAACACTTTTATATATATACTTAGCCTTAATTCTTTTAGAAATACTTCAATAGTAATCTAAAAATTCATTTTAAAACATCTATGAATGGATAAAAAGCTTCTTGTGATCTGAGACAATCGAATAATCTAGTTAACTAAGAATTTAAATTACTTAGACAATTGTTCTAAGAGATCTCTAAGATCTAGATCTACTTAATCACCAGGTACTCCTAAGCCAGAGAAACAAAACTAATTTCTATGTCCTCACAACATCTGGGGAGTTACAGAACTACACTTTGCCAAGGTATACCTGTTTTATTAATTTAAAACAAAACTAGTCACATGATAAATGTTTATAGTGTTCCCCGTACTAAAGTCCTATTAGGTAATAACATGTCAGACAGATTTAGTAAGTAACAGTAATAGAATCATTCAATGGATATTAAGTATTAAGCCCCTTTCCAACACTGAGGCAGGGAAGAGGAAGACAGGTTAGGGTAGTACACATACTCTACCTGTCAGCAGTCTTGATTGCTACTTGGGCCTTGGTAATAGCAGAAGCACATTCATCTAATTGCTTATTTATTTTATCAAGTTTGTCTTGCTGGGCCTTGAGTTTATGATTATTAATTTCTACGATGATATTGTGTAATCTTTGAACCTCAGCTTCTATTTTACCAGCTCTCTCAGCCACCTTGTCATATTCTGAAAACAAAACAAAACAACAACAAAAAAATCCCAAACCCTTAATTCATGTTTCTAGATTGACAAGCACTTGTTGGATATAAATTTCTTCAGTCAATATGAGTAACCTGATGTATTTAAAAGAAATTTTAGACATTTGGGGAAAAGCATCTCAAAAAAACTTTTGTCAAGAAGAATGGTGTTATAATCACCCTGGTAAATTCTCTGGCTCAGCTCTGAACATAACCCATTTATTTCTCAGTGGCTTCATGTACTGAAGCTCATTTCAAAGATATTTACAACTTTTTCTTAGGGTACTTCCTTGACTATTGGTTTCATAGTGATTTTTACAATGAGACTATATGCCCAATAACTTCCCAGGGGTGAAGAAATTGTGGTCATTTTATTCCACTAACCTTAGAGTTCTTTTCCACATGTTATAAGAAGTGGGGGAGATGGTAAAATTGGCATTCTTTTGTGTGCTACAGAAAGCTAAGTTGCATTTCCTAGATTCCCTTGTACCTAGGATTCAGACATCATTTAGGTCCATTCAACCAAAACAAAAACATTGTTTGGGAGGCAAAAGTGATGAATCAAACATGTTTCTATAAGCAAGCAGTCACAGGGAAGTTCTTAAGTGGAGTTAGAAGTTCTGGTGTCCAGTCAAAAGCTTTGTGATTACAGGCAGTGACATTAACTTTGATGGTACAGATTATAGTGGGTGTAATGTGCTTCTGTTGTTGGTAAATTGTAGTGTTAAGGTTTCCAATTTGAGAGGCAGTATAGTTCCTTTGATAGTTTTGCAGAGTAGTTCAGGAAATTATTCTTGAATGTTCAACTTAGAATTTCTTTCTTTAGCCAGCCTAATGATTCTGTAAACAACCTACTATTCTCTTATGCACCCACACATGCCAGAGTGGATTCTGCTCTATTTAAATCTTAATCACAATATAAGATCAGAAGGATGAAAGGTGACAAAAAGGTAAGATGCTCAAGCTACCAAGAATATCTATATCTAGACAGGTAAACAAAAAACTGAGCTAACTTATGGAAAGAGATTCCCATAAAGCTCCTAGTAGGTACGTGGGTATCTGGCACAGGCGGAGATAGGATTTACTGAGAGAAAAGGATTAGATAAGAAAGTAACTATTGCTTCCTTTTTGTCTCTTCTCTATTAGGTAGGTTAGAATTTCAACCTTCCCTAAATCTCATAACTTAACCATTCCTCTCTCTTTGTTCTACATTATCAGGTAATTCTTTAGTCTGATCTTTCAGCCCATCTACTGAGTTAATTCAGTCAATTGTTTTTTAATATTTTTGAGATCACTACTCAGCTCCTGAAAAACAAAACAACCTGTTTTGTTTTTTTTTTGTCTTTTGGATCCCTCTTTATTCTCTAAGGATATTAAATGTACACATTTAATAGGTCATCTACATTGCCAACAGTAGTAATTTTCAGATCTAAGATGGTTGAAATTCCATTAGGCTGCCTATGTGCCAGGCTCACCTGTAGCTGCAAGTGGGGGCTGGCACCATGACTTACACTTGAGATGGGCCAGTTATGAGGGGCCAGATCTTTAGAACATTTTCTTCCTCATTTTCAAATATATACAATGCATTTCTTTTTTTATATCAATAGTGGCATGTCTATTAGAAGTAGGAGAAAAAAACTGGCATATAATATCTGTAATTTTAAATCACTATTCTATACCACGTTGCCCCCCACTATCCCTTCTTTATTTCACTGCACATTAGCCAGAGATATTTAAGAACTAAATCGGTGTAAAACAAAATATTTAATCTGCCCTGGCTGGTGTGGCTCAGCGGACTGAGGCCGGCCTGCAAACCAAAAGGTCGCTGGTTTGATTACCAGTCAGGGCACATGCCTGGGTTGCAGGCCAGATCCCCAGCTGGGAGTGTGGGAGAGGCAACCAATAGATGTATCTCTTATACATCGATGTTTCTCTCCCTCTCTTCTCCCTTCCTTACCCTCTCTCTAAAAATAAAATCTTAAAAAAAATTTAATCTTAAAGAAATGCTTGCAGAAATGGGTTTCCAGGAAACACTGGGCCAAAGTGTACAAAATATGAAAATTAAGAGCATGGGTTCTGGAATCAGACTGGCTTGAATTCTTATAACACCATATGCTATGTAACCTTGGACAAATTATATAAACCCTTTCATGCCTTGGCTTCCTTATCTGTCAAATATAATTCTCAATTTAATGGTGCTTATTTAACCTTAGTAGTACTTTATAATCTTGAGAATGAAACAACAGAAACCCTAAAACAGAGCAGTGACACGCTATTTTTAGCCTACAAACTATTATTTTAAACATTTCAAGCCCTGGCTGGCGTAGCTCAGTGGATTGAGCGTGGGTTGCGAACCAAAGCATCGCAGGTTCGATTCCGAGTCAGGTCACATGCCTGGGTTGCAGGCCATGCCCCCAGCAACCGCACACTGATGTTTTTTTCTCTCTCTCTCTTTCTCCCTCCCTTCCCTCTCTAAAAATGAATGAATAAAATCTTTAAAAAAACCCAAAAAACAAAAACACATTTCAAACATTAAAAACCCATTTTTTATGATCTCAAAAAAAAAAAAAAAAGGGGGAGGGGGTCTTATCTGTAAACATACCTGTTTTGAAAGCACTAACGTTTTCTTCTAGTAATTTCTGCCTTTTTTTGTCAGGGGCTGTAGCAAGTACATTAGCTTCAAGTTCCTTAACTTGGACATTTAAATACTCTTCTTGCTCTGATAAAGGCTACAGAACAGTTTTAACACTTAAGGTCAGTATTTTAACTCAGTAACATTTCCTCTAAACATTCTGAACTTAAAAAAAGACACTTAGAATCTTTAAGGACCAATATGAAAACAGAAAACATGAACAATTTATATAAAAAATAAAAATGGCCAACAAACATAAAATGATGGGTAAACTCATTACAAAGGAAAGTTAAAATTTCATTTTCAGAATATTAAAGTAGCAAATTTACAAAGTACTGAAGAGTACCCAGTGTTTTAAAACTTGGATAAATAATTATTTGTATATGCTGTTAGGAGTAAATGAATTAGAACCATCTTTTTGAAGTCACTTTGGTCTTATGCAATAAATGCCTTAAACACTGTATACATACTGAGTAGTAATTTTTATTTTAGGAATCTTACCTAAGGAAATAATTGAATGAGTATATACCTAACAAGGATATTTTAAACAAAACAGCACACATAAAAACATTTATCAAATCATATAAACAAAAAGCTCTAATGCAACTGCCAACTAAATTTTCATTGGCTTACACAGAAAACCACAATTTCTTAATTGAAGAATAGTATAAATCATTAAAATCCCACATGTATACTTAATATATATATCCATATTTATCACATGCATAAACATGTATGCAATGCTCAAGGATATACATAAAAATTGAGGGTAATCATCTTTTGAGTATTTTCTGAAAACCTCTTTTTTGGTTTTGTTTATAAGCATACATTGCTATTTTATGATTATGATAACATTCCACTTTGAAAAAAGTGAAAAAGGGTCATATAGTTGTTAAGGAAGACACATTTCTATGGAGTACTAATGGAAACCAGGAATAGCTGTGGCTGGAGCAACACTGTGATGGCATTTATCCATTAGTACTCAGGGAAACAAAATCATCAAGAGGCAGCCTTCTACCTAGAGATCTATCCCATCTCCTTCCTCCCTTATATTAAAATTGTAAGCAAACAGCAAAATGCTTCTGCCAAATTACTACTGAATTCCAACAGTTTCAGCTAATATTGACAAGAGTACCTTGATGCTTGCAGTAAACTTTTCTAGGGTATTCCTCATTTCTCGTTGACTGTGCTTTAACTTAACTACTGCTTCTTCCAGTTGTACTTTCTGTTCCTGGATTTTTACTGCTTTTTGAGAGTCTCTCTGCAACTGTGATTCCATTTTGTTTACCTACAAAGAAGAGTACCAGTTAAGTAAGTTTTTAATAAGAGTGTTTCAGATTAACAGCAAAGTCAGTTACCCTATGCAGATATTTAAGTGGAACAATATAAACTATTTCAAAATTTGGGGGGAAAAGTCAGGTATCCAGAACATCCGTGTGTGTGTGTGTTTTAAAGATTTTATTTATTTTTAGAGAGAGGGTAAGGGAGTTAAAAAGAGAGGGAGAGAAACATTACGTGTGGTTGCCTCTTGTGTACCCCCTCCCAGGGACCTGACCCACAACCCAGGCATATGCCCTGACTGGGAATTGAACCAGTGACCCTTGGTTCACAGGCCCACACTCAATCCACTTAACTACACTAGCTAGGGCCATGCATATATTTTTAAGGATAAAAAAATTAGACATAATGTTCTGAGGGTGATAAGAGAACACAATTTTCCCCATTTTGACATTTGCATATACTTGTAGGCGTATATAAAATATTTTGAAATAAAATTTGAAAATATCATCCGAAGTCTCTACTATAGTTACACCTTAAAGAATTACTTTGAAGTAGAAAAAACTAATTATGTAATACAGTAATAATTATGTGGGGGGAAAAAAACCAAGTTAAATGCCAAATAGTAAATAAATGGTTAAATAAATTATGAAATAGTCATATGATCCAAATGTAATAGAAAAAGTATGTTAAGCATATATTTTCTAATTAACATTTTATTTTTAGAACTTTAAAGAGTTTTACATAAAACTCCACATCTTATATAGTAGTCTTTAAAAAAAAAACTTATTTATTTTTAGAGAGAGGGTAAGGGAAGGAAAAAGAGAGGGAGAGAAACATCAATGTGTGGTTGCCTCTTGTGCCTCCCCTACTGGGGACCTGGCCCACACCAGACATGTGTCCTGACTGGAAATAGAACCAGTGACCCTTTGCTTGGCAGGCCCACTCAATCTACTGAGCTACAACAGCCAGGGCCTTAAATATTAGTCATTTATAGAAATCTGTTAAAATGTGAGTAGAGTATATTAAAATGGCTGAATTTTATAGTATGTATGTTATATATCAATAAGCTTTTTTTTTTTAAAGTATGACTGTAATTTTAAATATACCAACCTCTTCTTCAGAGATTTCAACAACTGAAGAACCCATTCTTCCTTTCATTACTTTGCTTCCACCACCAGTCATTGTACCTGGAGAAAAGAGAAGTCAGACTTTAGATGTCTCCTGCAACAAGATTAAATATAGATAGACTCAATATCAGGAATAAAACCATATTACCTGACTGTTCTATGATCTGTCCCTGTAACGTCACCACTCTCCATCTTCTATCTTTTTGATATGCAACTCTTGTGGCTTGATCTAAGTTGTCAGCTACTAAGGTATCTCGTAAAGCAAAGTAAAAAGCTTGGCGAATTTCCTCATCTTTTACTTTTACTAAATCAAACAACCGAGGAGTATGTTCAGGAGTTTGAATTTTTGACATTTTCTTTGCCCATACTGCCATCTAAAAATAAAATAAATAAATATATATATATACACATAAAAAGAATATATCGTTTGAAGGTCATAAATAATATACATAAAATATATGCAAGGTTCTAACTACCTGCATAATTGAGTATAGTAGCCCCCCTTATCTACAGGGGACATGGTCTAAGACCACCAGTGGATGCCTAAAACTGTGGACAGTACTGAACCATGCATGTACTATGTTTTTTCCTATACATACGTACCTCTGATAAAGAAGACAGTGCGAGATTTCACCACACTACTTAAAATAGGGTAAAATTTAACAAAACTTATGAACTGTTTATTTCTGGAATTTTCCATTTAATATTTTCAGACTGTTACTTCACTCTTATTATAAAAAAGAAGTTATTATAAAACTATCCCTATTCAAAAATGACATGATCTTACATATATAAAATTCTAAAGAACCTCCCACAAAACTATTAAAACTGATCATGAATTTAGCAAATTTATAGGATACAAGAATGATATACAAAAATTATTTGTATTCTTATACACTATTAAAAAACCCCGCAAAACTTATAAGTTTAAAGAGAAACATAAGACTTGTTTACTGAAGGCTATGAAACATTATTGTATGAAATTAGACCTTAATAAACAGAAAACATTCCAGGTGCATGGATTATAAGATTTAACATTATTAAGGTGGCAACACTATACAAATTGATCTACAGTCATTGAAACCTATATCAAATTCCAGTTACTTATCAAGGTTTGTAAGTTATATTAAAAAAATTAGACTTATCAAAATTAAAAAAAAAAAGTGCTTCAAAAGACACCATCAAGAAAATTAAAATAAAATGGGGTGGGTGGGCTGGATTGGGAGTAATGGGGAGAAAACTGTACTTGAACAATGATTAAAATAAAATTAAAAAAAAAATTAAAATATCTGCAAATGATATATTTGATGAGACTTGTATCCAGAATATATAAAGAACTCTTACAACTCAATAACAAATAGGCAAAGGATCTGAATAGATATTTCTCCAAAGAAGGCAACAAATAGCCAATAAACACACAGAAAGATATTCATCATTAGTCATCAGGAGATGCACAATGAGATACTACTTTATACTCACTAACTCGACTGTAACAAGTGTTGGTGAGGGTAGAAAAATTAGAATCCTCATGCATTGCTGGTAGGAAATGGTACAGCCACTGTGAAAAAGTTTGGTAGCTCCTCAAAAAGTTGAACAGTTCACATCTGACCCATGATCAACTGGGTCCATTCTTAGGTATCAACCCAAGAGAATTAAAAACATATCTGCACAAAAAACCTGCACTTGAATTTTCATAGCTATATTACCCATAATAGCCAAACACAGAAACAACACAAATGCCTAACTGATGAATAAACAAAATGTGGTATATCCATACAATGGAATATCATTCAGCAATAAAAAGAAATGAAATACTGATGCATAATACAATGTGGATAAACTTTGCAACTCTGCTCAGTTAAAGAAGGCATTCACAAAAGGTTCCTTATTGTATAATTCAATTTATATGAACTGTCCAGAATAGATAAATCTATGGTAAGAGACAAAAAAAGCTTCGAGGTTGCTTGGGGGAAATAGTGACTGCTAATGTGAATGAGGTTTCTTTTGGGGATGATGAAAAAAATCTGGAATTGCATAGGTCCAATTAAACCACCTTGTGAATATACTAAGACTCCCTGAACTATGTATGTTAAAATGGTGACTTTTATGGGACATGAATTATATCTCAATAAGATTTTATTTTTTTAAAGCAGTTACTGATGATGGAAATTAGAAATGCAAACTATCAGTCACTCTGACAGTGGAATGTATAATCCTTTAGAGGAGGAATTACAATATGTTTTTTTCACAATCATTTAACCCCAGAGCCTAACATAATCCTCAAAGCCTATCAGGTGTTCCCTAAATGACCACGAGGAAAAAGCTAGGGGGAAAAAACCCCCAAACACTCGGCACTTAATGAAATTATATGTAGCTTTTTATGAGTACCTACCTTATCCAAACCTATAAAGGTCGCAACTCCAATATTTTGTCTTTTAAGGAAGTTTACACATTCCTGGGCTGTGTCAATAGAATCAACAACAATGTAGTCTAATGCACGACAACAGGATGAAATAGCAACATCATATTTTTCATCAATTGCTCCTAAGTCCCCCTAGTATAAATGAAGGGGGACAAAATCAATGTACAATCAACAAGAAATTAGGCACAGGATCATCTCATAATTATTCATACAGATTTTGCAAGTGACTCTTAACTGAAAAACTATACTCACACATGGTTTTAAAAAGTACAAAAGGGGTACACAATGAAGATGTAGGTGTTCTTGTCACTCAACTAAAGGTTTTAATCTACCTTTTAAAAGGTCATGATTATGCAGTTTTAAATTGTTAAAGCACAAAATAACTGCTTTTATTGTATAAAAATTAAAATATGAAAATTTGAAACCTAAAAATAATAAACTTATAAAATTATAAAACTCTGAATTATTCAAAGCAAATCTAGGATTATGAAGAGTCCTAATGAAACGCATTTGCCTGCTTATTAATAAATTAGCTGTCGAGAAGCATTCACTGATTAGCTTTTTCTTTGAGAGAAAATGAGTATGAGGGGGACCCCTAAAAAACACCCAAGTTTATAAAAAATTGTGCATTTATTCTCTCATATTTAAACTTCAGTCACCTTCAAAGTACTTTCCATTTGATGGAATATACCTATCAAGGTGTTTGAACTCATCTATTTTGATGCCTTTTAGAACTTAAAAAAGAAAATATTTTATTTATTTACTCCTTAGAGAGAGGGGAGGGGAGGGGAAAAGGACAGAAACATCAATGTGTGAGAGATACACTGATTGGGATGCGAACCAGCAATCTTTTGGTTCACAGGCTGGTGCTCAACCCACTGAGCCACACCAGCCAGAGCTATTTTGATGCTTTTTAGTGTGCCTGTTTTTTGTTTCACCTCTTATGGATTGGCAAAACATTTCCCGTTGAGGACTTTTTCCATCCAGGGAAACAAAAAAAAATTACTAGGGATGAGATTGGGTGAATATGGAGGATGCGTCACGAATGTCATGCTGTTTTTTGTGTGGACAGATAAGCTTGTAAATTGCCCATGATGAAATGGTCAAAGGTGTTGAGTCTTCAAAAAAAATTCACTGAAACTGTGGATTGAGCGTGAGCTGCAAACCAAAGGGTCGCTGGTTCAATTCCTAGTCAGGGCACATGCCTGGGTTGCAGGCCAGGTCCCCAGTGTGGGGCGTGAGAGGCAACCATACATCGATGTTTCTGTCCCTCTTTTTCTCCTTCCTTTCCCCTCTCTCTAAAAATAAATAAATAAAATCTTCAAAAATAAAAATGCACTGAAGCTGAACTCAACCTCTCATAGCAATGTCAGCTGGTACACTGACACAGATGGGTTCCCAGAACACTGACCTAGTGGGGAAAGCCTGTACTACAAGGGTCAGCCTACCAGAAGATAACTTTTTCCTTTTTTTGTGGGGGGGGGGGGGGTCCTCCCTCACAGGATTAAATTGTGTATCTTTGAGAAAATTAGGTGGAACTCACTTAACATTTAGACACGAATCAACTATGCTGGGTAATTTTCATTTGCCCTTGTGAATCACTTTCTTCTGCTCCGTTCTCTGAAATACCAACTCAGGGATTGCATCAATTGAATGGGGTTGAAATACATTCCCCCCATTTCCTCCTGGCCATCCTCTAGCTGTAGCTACAGCTTCCTTCCCTCTTCGGTCTCAGGGGCAGAAATAGTCTCCACTATTGCTAGCCTTGGGTTTCTGAATATCCCTTGCTGATGTCCCTAAACTCTAGCCACATCCTTTGGTACAATGGTATAAAACCCAGAATATAATTTGTCAAATTCTTTTTTTACAAAAAGAATAGAATAGCTTTGTTAAGTTTATCACTACTAAAGTTTGTTTTTTTTCCTTGGAATTAAAATGATTACAATTATCCAAATTAAAACACAAACAAGAAACCCTATTTTTAATATGAAAGAATCCACATTACAAAAAATCTTACCATGATTGAGTATAAGAGCAAAATGTTTAAAGATGTGTCTTTTCAAACAAAACAACACAAAAAATGAATGTTATTTTATTTCAGTGACACTCAGTATACAGTTTCTTTAAGTCAAGGCAAGAAAATTATTTACGATGTTTTACTTCAGAAAAATGTATAGTCATGTCCAAATAAATCTACTTTACCAATCTTCCATATATTCCTGGAATCCTGCCAGCTTTTTTTTCTCGAATTATTGCATCGAGAACTTTCCCCCTACTTTGATTCATTGCTAAGGAACTCTTTGCCTCTTCAACTTTTTGGAAAAGATCACGAACCAAACTTTTGCAATTTATTTCTTCTTGTGTAAGTTTTTGAAGTTCCTTTTCTTTCTGAAAGTGAAAAGTAGAAAAAAAAATGAATCTCATAATTCTATGCCCAATCACAGCATAGTGTCAGGTGTAACACCTGAAAAAAAGGAGAAGATAGACCAATAATAAACACTCGAATCAGAACTAAGTGACCATTTGGTTTTGAAAAAATGTGGATGGATTTTCTCCTTTAATAAGGGAATAAATTATTTGGGTCAATAACAAAGAGCATAAATGCAGTATGGTTCTAGGAGCAATACACTGATATTGATAGAGCAAGTAGAGCTAGGGCTGTGCAAATCCCAGTTTGGAACTACAATTATGTATAAATGTGTCCTAATTCTTAAATTCTGCAATAAAGAAATAGACTCTGGTACAGAACCCTAGATATGGGTGACCAGGCAGGACTATGGTTTTACTATGCTTTGCTTTCTAAATAATAAAGAAAATTTATTATATAAAGAAAATTATTAAAGATTAAAATTATTAAAATTAATAAAGAAAAATTATTATAGAAATAAAAATTAAATAAAGAAAAAAACATCAAAAAAGCACAGCTCTGAAATGAAGGGGGATGTGATGAGCAAACAGTACTACTGCTATACAAAAATGTCAGGGTGCCAAAAGAAGAGGACCCACACACATGCATGCATGCACACAAAAACTCAAATTCTCAGGTGATCAATCTCCAACTTAGATCAGCCATTTTTGGTGACATTCTCCCTCATCTCCTGACTTTAAATTATCAGCTCTAAGAGCAGTCACACTGGTATAAGGAAAAAGCTCAAGTTATACCTACTATTTATCCAAAGATAATGTGAATTACTATAGGGGAGATAGAAGTGGTCACTGGATTCAACAAGTTTGCATTTAAATTTTACATGGAAGAAATTCCCCAATGACCAAAGAGTATACATTTACTAAACATAGAAAAACAAAACCCAAAACTATTATTTCTCTTCAGACTGCATTTTTCTATTGCCATCTATCTAAAGATGCTTTGGGGATTCAAGTTATGAGATTACTTAGATATATAAGTCACTCAAGTCAAGAGGGGCACCAAGTGGCTAAACTAGGTATGTTCATTAGTTCAAAACAGTTTGTAGTTCCAACAAAGAAACTACATCCATAAATTCAAAAACAGAATACATTAAGATAGCTGGCTGGCATGTTCATCCACAAATATATTTATGGTTTTCATTTATTTGTGCATAATTTGTCTACAGTTAGATTTAGGGAAACATAAACTTTATTTTGTTTAAATTATTTCCATGGGAAACAATGGTGCTGGTAACAGTATTATTTGCTGTTTGATACCAGTTTCTTGACAGTCTCAGTTCATGTCAGTTGGTATACTCAAATTTCAACTCTACTCTTTTGGGGAAGATTAATGCTAATGAAAAAAAAAAAATCTGTGCAGGTGCTCCTTGACTTAGGATGGTATTACATACCAAAAAACCCCATTGTAAGGTGAAAATACCATTAAACCAAAAAAGCATTAATACACTTAACCTACTGAACATTATAGCCTAGGTTACTTAAATGTACTGCAAACATTTACGTTGGCCTATAGTTCAGCAAAATCATCTAACACAAAGCCTATTTTATTATAAAGTGTTGAGTATCTCAAGTAACTTATCACACATATTGCTTTCACACAATTACAAAATTACAAAATCTTAAGTTGGGGACCATCTGTATACCAGTCACTTCAAATGTTGAGATTAAAAAAATATATACAAAACTTGGATTGACAAACAATGTTTAGTTGAAATACAGAAGCAAAGATTTACCTCCTTTAATTCGTGTTCAGTGTGAGGGAGTTTTGCCTCTATATCTGCAATTGCAGCTTTTCTTTCTTTGAGAGTCTCAGAAGCTGCAATTAAAGCTTCCTTGGCCTTACTTAACTGAGACACCGCAGTGTTATGCCCACTGAGATAGATATCAAGTTCTGATTGGGCTACATCCATCTTTGAACGCGCTTCATTTACCAATTTGCTGAAACCCATGAGTTCTTTCTCTTGACTCTGTTAAAACATGGTAGACTCCATTAATTCTGATATACTGTATTTTCAAGCCTAAACTGAAATAGAAGCCATGTATTTTGAATTCTACTAAGAGATTTTACAAATGGAATGGACTAATAGATTTTGCCTAGTTGCCAGTGTTCAATATATATAGTCTTTTCCCAACTGATTTCACAAGAGCTCAATGAGGTATATATCAATATGCTCATTTCAGAAATTGAAACAAAATAATAGTTAAGGGAACAAAAATTTAGGTCTAAACTCCCTATGGTCTTTGCATACTACATTACCTGAAATGCTAAGTAGTTTAAGGTCTACTCAGCAGAAAGCTCCAACACTAGTCATGTACTTGATGAGCAGAAATGTTGGCACACTATAATGGACTGTAAAGAAAAAATGTTAGAGCAACGGCGTAAGAAAGACCCTTACAAAAGTCTGACCCCCTTCATTCCACACATAAAGGAATAGGTCCAGAAATATCAGGCTCTGTGCAAAGTCATCAGTTTAAATGTTTGATGGTGAAAATCGTGAACACTACACATACACAATTCACTATATTCTAGACACTATTATAAATGGCTTTTATGTGTTAATTCCTTAACATAACAATGCTATGAGGTAAATACCATCATTATGTTCATTCAAGGAAAGTGAGATCAGAGTTTGAATAACTTGCTCAAACGCACGCACTCATAAGTGGCAAGGCATCAGTTTTTAGCTATTACTTCATGCTGAGGAATGAAAACACCTGGATGTCAGCTCCGTTTTTTTTTTTTTACACTAACAAAGGGTACAAAAGCAAACAGAAATACTCATGTGCATTAGATGAGCAAATGTGGCAATCTATATCCAGAGTATTCCATTATGAAAGCTGTTTTATCCATTGCCACTTTACCATATGGGTAAACAATTTTGTAGTGATGAACAACAATTAAAGTGATTTTTTTTTAAATGGGGGGGGTTGGCTGGAATGGGAATAAAAGGCAGAAAACTGTACTTGAACAACAATGAAAATAAAATTAAAAAGAATTTTGCAGTGTGACATTAGAACATGTCCATATTCTACAATAGAATCTATTATGTGTATAATTAAAAAAATTAAACTTTTAAGAAGCATACCGTATTTTTTGGACCATAAGACGTAACCCCCACTCCCCCCATCCCGTTTGGGAGGAATAATGGTTGTATGGTTGTTCATGCTGCTGTTGAGTTCTGTTTACATTTACATTGTGAAATATTATGTTATTAAATATTTTACCACATGTTTTGCCTCATCCCCCTCCCCCATTTTCCTCCTCTAAAACCTAGGTGTATCTTATGGTCTGAAAAATATGGGGAACTAACACACAGAAGTTGTACACACGTCAATTTAACTAAATAACCATGATCTATTAAAATATCGATTTAACATGTTCAATGTTCTCAAAAAGGCTGTGGTAAATATAAATGAAGACATAAAATTTGTGCTTATAATACTCTTGTTAGGTAGATAAATCATACCAATAGGACAACCACAAACTCATTACATTAATCAAGTGCTAAAGTAATATAATAGTTAGTATTTCTTAATTTCAAGGCATTTATGAGTGTGTATACACACACACATATTTTATTTTCACAAAGATTCATAAGATGGGCATTATTTTTTCACTGTTTTGAGGACTATGACTTGGAGACATAATCTGCATAAGGATCAGAAATAATAAGTCACTGATCTAGAATTTGAATCAAGAACTGACATAACAGCTGCAGTTTTAAACTATTACATAAAAGCTTCGAGAAGCAAAAAAAGGAGATGCCAACTTGTGGTTAGTGTGGTCCCAGGTTTTTACAGGTGGTAACCAATTAACTTACCAAGAAAATAACTCAAGATGGAAAAGAAAATTTGATGATGAGATTAACAGACTCAACAAAGAATGGCATATATATAACAAAGTATTTGACATGGTACATTTTCTACAAGCATTATAAATTCTCACTCAGCTTTTTTAAAATGGGAAAGCAGGAATGAAAAAGGGTATGGGCTATTTTTAGGAATGTTAGATTAGATATTAAAGTCCAAACTTTTTCTTCTAAAAGGTCAGTTTTTATTACTACAAAAACATTCAAGTTTTAAAAATCCACTAAAATAAACACCAAGTGATGAAAAAAATCTTACTTCTTTTTCTTTCTGAAGTCCTTGTGTTTCCTGTTTAAGGCTATCCATAACTTCCTTCAACTTTTCTTCTTCTTTCTCTTTTTCCTTCTCAAGGGCATTCTTTCTAGTTGTTGTCTCGGTTATGATCTTCTCACTCTTGGCAGGTATATTTTCAAATTCTTCTACCTGCGATTACAAAACAAAGTTGTAGGAGCACATGCCTTTAGGCTGTCTAGCACTACCAACATCTGACTTATTTAAAAAGTGTTTCATAGGGTCTTCCAGGTGCTTGTGGTTTTGTCTGTAATTAGATTTGAATTAGTTGGTTTCAGCAAGTACTTTTGTTTTTTCTGTCTCTTTGATAGAATTTATTTGCAAAGGGATACCAGCAAGTACAATACCTTCTTAACTATTTACTGAAATTTCTATATTGTCTAGTGATAAAGCTAATTCTATGAATTCTTGATTCCTTATGAAGAAAATTCTCCCTGCCTAGACATTAGGTCTTTCTTCCTTCTGTTCCAATTTCAGGTGATAATTATCCTTTCACCTATTAAAATGCTCTATGAGATTTCTTAAACTATCTGTCACAGTATACTACAGCTTACCACGAACTATCTTTGCAACCCCTGCCTTCCCTCAAATCCTAAGGTCTTTCATAACTTGACCCTTCCAGAATCACCATGTAGGACTAATATTTTATTCCATTACTATTTTCTGGTAATAACTACTTACATTTTTTTAAAAAAAGCATTTATTTATTTTTAGGCAGAGGGGAAGGGAGGGAGAAAGAGAGGAAGAGAAATATCAACGTGTGGTTACTTTTCATATGTCCTTCACCAGGGACCTGGCCTATAATTCTGGCATATGCCCTGATCTGAGAACTGAACAGGTGACCCTTCAGTTTGCAGGACAGTGCTCAATCCACTGAGCCACACCAGCCAGGCCTACTTCCTCACATTTGATGCCTAAAGGCCACTCCCTCTGTAACAGTTAAATCTGGCTATCTGTCCAATTTAGGGGTTACTCTCAAATTTACATGGTATATTTTTTCCCCCCAATTATCTAGTAATAGAGGTGGTCAGCATTTTCCTACATGGTATTCCTCAAATGATGATTCACGTAAGATTTGTTACTGTACCAAGCAGAAAGTATTTTGTGAACAAATGCATTTAGAAAGTGCTTTTAAGGTAAAGCAAAGCTTATATTATAATTACTATGAAGTTACATGGTAAAAAGCTGTTTGGGGGAAGGGGGTTTGTTTAGGTGTCATATCTATTAGAATCTGATAGAGGTTTGAACATAGTTTGAAAGATCCAAATTAATTTATTACAATCTGGCCCCTAGCAGTTAGGCATTCTTGTCCAAAGTTCATCTTTTGGTAAAACCTTGTAAATTACCAGATCCCCCTTCCTCCTTTTTAAGGGGGAGTGCAATTTAATTTTTGTAGGTGGGTAATAATTTTTAATCTATAACATATAACTAAAAATTGTTTTTGTTTTTAAAAGTTTATTTTTATTTTTTCACTATCATTTATCTATCCCCCTTATACCTCTCTCCCACGCACCCCACAATCACCACACTGTTGTCATGTACATGAGTTCTTTTACTTTTTTGCTCGATCCCTCCACCCTGCAACTGACCCCCCGACTACCCTAGAGGGGGGAAATTATTTTATCACCAAAACAGAATTGCTGATTTGGTAAATATTTCCCAACAATGTATATCATGGAGACATAAGCTCTAAAACTCAAAATCAATGAATGTTAAGACTTCTTCTTGGGGAAAATAATCAGGTTACAATGGAAATCTTAAAACACTTAACATTTGGATTTCCAATGCATTGTTAGGTAATATGGAGTAACCATATCTATGAAAAATCATAAAAACTAGATCTGATATGCAGACGTTAAATTTTAAGGATTTTCTTTAAACCTACCTTTTCTTTATCTTTCTGAAGTTGCTTCTCCAGTTTTTTTGCCTTACTTGAAGCATGTTTTAATTTTTCCCTAACTTGAACATCTTCCAAATCTAGCTGTGTAAATTTTTCCTTGTTCTCCTCAATATATTTTGTAATTTTATTCAGTTTCCTAACAAAGCAAGAAAATTATCGGTCACTATTTTTGATATTCAGGTATTTGAAGCCACGTTATATATCTTGCCTTGGACATTTCCTCTATAAATGTGTTCAACTTCTTGTAAGGCAGGACCCTAAAATAACCTATTTTCAAGTTGATCCTACCTTACCCTCATTTGAGGAAGCCATTAAGTGATTATGGAAGTTATTTTGTCCTTCTACACTGGATGATAAACACTACATTTTCCAGGAACTGTGTCTAAAATTACATTTTTCCAGGATGATGTGTAAAAATATTTTAGGTATAAAAAAATGTTATCAGCCACATCAATGTGTGGTCACCCCTTGTGCCCCCTCAGTCCCCCCTATTGGAGACTGAGCCTGCAACCCAGGAATGCACCCTGACTGGGAATTGAACCGGCAACCCCTTCATTCTCTGGCAGGCACTCAATCCACTGAGCAACACAGCCAGAGCTAAAAAAATTTTTTTTATCATAAGAGTGAAATTTATTTTAAAGAAAAATCACGTAAGAGATACTGGTTTCATTAAATACTGGCACAGAAAAAAGTCATAGGCAAAGTTTAAAAAAATCTAATATAAACCCAGTTCTACCTCTGGTAGGTTTGAGAACTATTCTTAAGGACAACCTGTCAGGTTACATGCTTATTTTTGCTGTGATGTTTTGTGTTATGGAGTTCTACCACAAGGGGGTAGTATCCTCCATTATTTTAGGATCACTGAGCACTTGAATCTGTACAAATGACGTACAGGATGCAGGGCAATTACATTTTTTGTTTTTGTCTGTAAAAGGAGACCATTTTATATGCTGGTAAATGTATTATACTTATGTGCTGCCAATAAGTTTATATAGAGACACACATATACTGGTAATAAAATTAACTGAATTTAAATACTTCTAGTACTTTCCAAAAAATTATTACTTCTCTACATCTTTTACAGCTTTATTCTTAGCTTTCATTTCGTTTGATAGTATACTGCTCTTCTCATTAATTTCTTTGGTATCTTCATTAATTTTTTCCTTTTGAGTTTCCATTTCAGCAACTCGTTTCTGCAGATCATGACTAGAGGGAGGAAAAAAAGAAATTAGAGATCCTAAAATGCCATTTCTAAAATTATGTAACTATTTTAGTAAAACCAGCTGTTTCTAAAAGATTCTTTTTCTTTAAAGTCACTTTACAACTGCCTGGGGCTATTGAGGGATGTGTGTAGAGGAAGGGGAAGACAACCAAGCCAGGGTCAAGACTAGAATTAGGGACAAAATAGGTTCCATATAAACAAAGTTAGATCTGTCACATGAATTAAAAAGTATGAAGTTTTTAAGCATAGTAAATAAATACGTGTGAACCCACCTCTCAATTTAAAGTAGGCTACTTAAAAGTAAACTTCAATGCTATGGTAAACAACCCTAATTTAATGAATTCATCACATAAAAAAAATTTTTAATTTTTTTTTTACTTCAGTCTTTGTATCTCTTTAATACAGGAAAAGAGAAGGGGATTTGGTTTAATGTCAAAATATAAAAATTAATTAAGGTACTTACATGTAATATTGACAAACATGATTCTTTTTTCTAAATATTTCATTTTCCAAGGTAAGAAATTCAATTGCTAAGTTTTTCTCTCCTTCTAAGGCATCTTTTTCCTTTTCCACCATCTTAACTCTGTTTAACTACAAAAAGTAATAGTGTGTAGATTGTTAAAATACACTTCAAATGTACAATCTGAATTTAAAATATGCCAACATTAAAAACATATAAACTATGGTTAATAAAAAGATAAAATTAAAAAATATATAAAATTCAATCTAAAATACTAAACATTTTCCAATAATTACTATCTATTATAATCTGAACATTTACTTCTGTAAAATCTGTTAATAAATCAAACATTCTGATTTACAACAAGTCTACAAAAGATTCACCTTCTCTCCTCTGTGTTCATTTAATATTTCAACTCTCCGACACAAGACTTTAATAGGTTCATTTAGCCGTCCACAACCAATTATATCTTCTAAATATTCAAGCATACCCTCATCTTGTTCAGTCTGGCCTTTTGGTT
Source organism: Tonatia bakeri (assembly GCA_004024845.1). NCBI lineage: Eukaryota > Metazoa > Chordata > Mammalia > Chiroptera > Phyllostomidae > Tonatia > Tonatia bakeri. The sequence goes on from PVIA01001605.1 coordinate 87,995, forward strand.
TCATCATAGCAATTTGTTCAACTTCACCCTTTAAAGGAAGTTACATTTTACATTCATTTTACATGTTTAGCTACATCAACCTTAAACTGAGAATTAGGAACAATAAACAAATCCAACATAAAAAATAAATGTTGTAAATGAGTAGTTTAGACATTTAACAAGATACAAATAAAAAATGTCCTCTTCAGTGGTATTTTTCTTAAGAGTTTCAATTTTATACAAGAAATGTACATTTACATTCTCTTACATAAACTCATATATTATAATATACACCCACATATATACACAGAAGTAAAATAAAGGAAGATTCCCCATCTAAAATAGTAATTCAATATAAATAAAACTATTATCTTTTCTATTGCAAGATTCAGCAAGATTATTCATATAATTGGCAACTCAGTTATTGTGGCAACATTATCAGCTGTTAATAACATAATTAGACCTCCTGTCTTAAAACCAAGAATTTTCTAAAAGACCCTTCCTGGTTATGGCATGGTAGGAATCGTATCTCTAGGTGGCTAGTATTATTATTAAACCTTCTCTATATATCTGGTATTATGAGTTGCTCAATAAGTGCTGGGCTCCATAAGGATGCCTCAAACCTAATGTTCTAACTTTCTAAAAATAAAACCATTAATTGGAAAAGGAAACTACCTATTTCTCAGGCAAGAGAAGAAATCCAAGTGACTGAAAACTAAAGGCCCTGATACATGACACTGAAAAACTTTTGTTTGCAATCATTAATATAAAGTACACTGTAATTAATATTATGTTTTAGTATTTTTTGCCATTTATTTACAAAAAGAAAAGAGGAAAAGAACACATAATCAGTAACCTTTAAGACTGATTTCCAGGCAGCCATTTGTTTGATGGTGGAGAAAATTTTATGTAAATATGCTCAGGCAAAATGCTGCTACTTTACTTCACAGAAGTAGCCTGCTTGAATTCTATACTATTACAACAGAAGAAAGGGGGCAGACAAGAAGGAAAAAATAGAGAAACCTTTCTTTCAGGAAAACAGCAAAAATGAAAAAAATTTACACATTAAAAAGAACACACTACTCTTTCTCTCCTTACATATTTAAAACATTTCTTTATGAACAAACCCCAAGTATTTGCAGAAAACTTGCTCATGATAAAGTGTCGTGATTACCAAAAGCTCCAACATAATTATGAAAAAAATTAAAAATAAAACCTCATTTTTAATCTACTCATTGAAAGGCATAATTTTTAATATTTATATATCATCATCACAGTTTCTACTGGCAACACTCTAGTACACAATCATCAAATACAAAGTGAAATGTTATCCAAAAAACCTGTTTAGATTTTCTATAATCTTCAGTATGCATGAATTAGTGTTTCCTAAAAAAATTAGCGTTTAAACTAAAATATGTAGATATCTCATTCTGCTTTCAATGATCAGTTCTTTCTAAAATTTGCAGTGACAGTTTAAATTCTAGACAAGATTTGAGGCTGGAAACATACCTAAAGCTTTTGATTACAACAGGGTGAATTCTACCCATTGAAGAAGCCAAGTCCTATTCAAAATTGTTATCTAGACAGGGTGTACCAGTAGTGACATTGCATGCTAGACACTCTGTGTTATGGGGAGCTGTGCTGAGCATCTTGGCATGTTTACTAGCATCTCCCTCTCCCAGCTATAGTAACCTAAATTGTCCACTGCAAAACCACCCTCAGCTGAGAACCACAGATCTCTCTGCCTAAGTCTTTTAGGTTATCCAAGTAACAAATATAATAGCTGATATTAAAACTATGCCAAGAGAACTTATACATGAGTCAAATGGTCGTATCATTTAAATACAGTATACATTTTTCAGATAACCAGAAGTTAAGATCCAGTATACCACTTTACACTGATGAAAATATTCCTGGCCTAATTACTTACTGAAGAGATGACATAATGGATATAGAGCTGTAATTTCTTTTCATTCTAACAAGCTTGACCAGTTAAATAAATATTAAACTAAAAAAAAACAAGGGCATTTATGAATCAAAACAGTTCCATCTCAAGTCCCACATAACATTCAGCTTTAGATCGTTTATTACATGGTATTCAAGGAAGAATTTTAAACCAGTTATTGTCAGATTAGCACTACTGAACCAATAAGCTATTACTATTAGAACACTTAGGCCTCCCCTTGTAGCATGACTGTTAGGATTGCTCTGGTACTCCAATGACAATCTGGGACCTTTCCTCTGACTGTTCCTTTATGTCCTTTGCCTCCCTTTACCACCTGTTCCTATTTGCTTTCTTGCTTTTTACATTTTGTACCATTTCATTAAAAATCTGTGAATTGATAGTCTGTGCTCAGACAACCACATCTTTATTTTTCAGAAATCTTATGTAACCCGTAGGAAATTATTAACTATAGTTTTAATTTAGGGCACTAAGCTCAATACATTTCAGAGATAATTATAAAGCATCAACCTGATTTAAAGTCACCCTTCTGTATCAAGGCTCACAAATAGTGGTTACATAATAACAACAACAAAAAAGTTTCAAGTTGCTGCAACTCTAGCATCTGAAGCTGACGAAGTTCTATAGGCCTCCGTTCTGTTATTGCTAGTTTCTACATCTTACATATACTAAACAAAGTTTTGAACAAATTTTTTGCTGTTATTTACTACAGACTATGTTTTAAATTATGTTTAAACTATACCAGAGACATTGAACAAGTGTGGAAAATATCAACTACGGTTTTTAAGAGTAACACAGAAATAACAATCACACTTCAGGAAACTATAATACAAAGGCTTAAATCTTAACTGAAGTGAGTGGAAAAACCAGGATATTGTGATTCAGCTCTATCATTTTTTGATAACACAACTTACAGAAATTCAACATAAAAACCTAAGAGGAATGAATGGATATGATGCTGTCTATACCTTATTCAATAAAATCTAAATTTTAGCAAAAGAACCATAAAACTCAAGTATATAGTAATAATACAAATTTTTCCCTAATAAGGCCTAAACTATTCTCAAAATATGGATATTTGCATAAAAATTAAATGGCCCACAATTACTGCACTTTAAATTTTTATTTTGTCTCAGTCTTTTTATTTTCTCCATTTTCATTGTAAATTATTATCCTTTACCTTATTCTAACGAATTTGATTCTAATTTGCTCTTTGTGAGCTCCAGGGGCCAAAAACGGAAATCACCAAGGTTAGTAGTTAGTATCTATCTTAAGTAAGTACATAAATAGGATAATGCTTTAGGGCAGCAATTTTTCAACTGATGTGCTACAAGAATATTTAAAACATGCAATACCTAACTATTTAGTCAGGAGCACTGACCTGTTTTCCCTTAGATTGTCAAATAAGAAAAAATGACAGCAGCCAACACAATAGCTGTCCAATGTGAATGAATCAAAATTATACCTATTTTTTTTGGGTCAGTTCAGCCAAAAAAAATTTTTTTTGGTGTGCTGGAGAATTTTAGTAATTAGCTTATGTGTGCCACGAACGAGATGAAAAACGCTGAACATTGTTGCTTTAGTGGGTGGATGACTTGGTCTCTCTTCTGGTCATTTATGGGTGGCCTCCTATTTTCTTTCATAGTTGAGGCCATTGAACAAGATACTATTGAATAATTAAGGTATTGTTGATAAGGTAAAAATTTCTTTCCCCTAGCACAGACTTACTTCTACAGGCTAAAAGACTAGAACTCAAAATAGTTTGTATGGCATGCTAAGCTTAGGAGAACTATACTGGATAAAAAGAGATGGACAGGTAAAAACTCAGACCTAACTTAATTTAAACTCCAAATTATTAAACAGTAAGAAAAAACATCCTGGTTTTAGTTTGAATTTTAATTCAGATTTTATAATAGAAACACAAGGCATATGAAATAGAACACTTAGACAAAACTGAAATTGCATTAATAGTTGTAACTTTTCAGGTGTTTATAAAAACACTCCTGAGATAGCAATCATCAATGCAACTTTGAACTATAATGAAAGCATTAAGGGTTAGCATTCTTCTAACCTTGAATGGAGCAAAAGCATCCAAATCAACTAAACCTAATTTATACGACACTGTCACCCTGAAGTGCTTTATGGGGCTAAAAAACACTACTAGTTGGCACCAATAGTTATTGTAATGGGACAAAGGATCCCAATGAGGTATATAGAAATGAATAAATGTATAAACAAGAAAAGTACAATGGTCAATTATAATCAAACACTCTTTGAAGGCAGTTATTAGTGCCTCTAAGGACAGGGTTTAACCATCTTTGTACCTTTTATAGCATCTTAGCATAGTACCTACTGAGGTACTCATTTGAGTGGTCAACTGATAAAACGTACCCTCACAGACTTCTGTTTATCACAACCACTGGCCAGTCTATACATTTTATTCAAAGTAATCACTTATGTCTTGGATGGTGATATTATGATGTCTCCATGTTTCCAGCCTCCCAAACCATAGGTAGTTTTTAAAATAAATGTTATCCAGTGGGAGAGAAAGTAATAAAAACCACATTCTTACTTACCTCCAAATGCCTTAAATTTCTAGTGCAGAAGTCTAAGCTTTTGATAAGGAATTAAATAAAAATCCATAGAAACCACTGCAACTCTCCCTCTAAGTTTTAAATGGGGCAGCATTAGTTCTACCTAGTCCAATCCCTCTTTCTCCTTCCTAACAGATGAGTTTCTGAAGTGCTTACCTGTAAATTTAATCAAATGGAATTTAATCTGTTAACTTGGACAGTTTAGCTTAGTATTAAGCATCTTGGGTACCTCAGAAGCACATATTGATATAAAGTTGACAATTTTAAAAGTTATTCTTATTTAGTTTTTTTGGAAGCTGTTGCTTTATTTTGCTTTCATTATTATTGAATTATGGAGAAAGAGGCTGTACCACATAAAAAATTTACCCTTACAAGGTTAAAATGCAGTCCACTTAATTTTGATGTCTTTGCACGTGTGTAAAACTTTGATTGTCCCAGGATAATATTAAACAGCAAATTATAAACAAAAGGTAAACACAAGTATAGGTTCTTGCAAAATAGTATCACTACCAAATTTAGTATTATAAAGGGATATATCTTTTTATCCATAATTAACCAAACCAAATCTCCTAACATAATAATCATCCATAAAATATCCCCAAAATGATTTTGTAAAAACCCACAAAGCTTTAATTCCACATTTGTGTTACCTCAAATCTTGTTTAAAAATATATCTAGAGCAGATTCACCAACATTGTTTTTAAAAGAAGTCTGGGTTATATAGAAGCATTACAAATGTACTGTGCCTGGTAGCAGAAGGTATTAATGTAAGTCATTTCAGAATAATAATTATTTACCTTGTACATATACTATGCCTGTCTAAAAGTTAAATTTTCTTAAAAAAAAAAATAGTTGAGGAACAAAGAGAAAAATAAAAAAATAGAAAAGACTTTTTAAGTTTGTTATTGGGAACATTCTGTCATCCTAACAAAACTTTTAGTATCAAATCAAAATTCCCAACTTAGTGTAAAATCAATAGGACAAGATACTAAAGAATATTAGCAGCTATTTCTATATCACAATATAGTTTTGCTTTTGTTATGATACCCTTGGTGATTCTGGGCAGGAGACAGGAAAAGACAGCCTTAAATAAAAAAGGAATTTTAATATGTCAAAGTCCTACTTTACACTAAAAACTTTTTAAAAAGGTAACACATAAAGAAGAAAAGATAAAGGATTTTTCTTACCAAGTACTACTAGTAGAATATATCCTTACTCAAAGAATACAGGGTTTCTAATAAAAATCAACTTAACACCCAATAGTTAAATTTATGCCCCTTTAAAAAAACCTGAAGAGTTCTAATGTTTTAGAATGAAATATCAGTTATTTTCTGATTTTCCAATAGTGGTTAAGTAGTCCACTCTAACCAAAACAAAAACCAACTCGAGCAAGCTTTTAATTAATAATTCTAAGTGTTAAAAACGAGATTAAATTAAATTAGGTAAGTGTCCAGGTAAATTTGGCAAACACCAAGTGTACAGAATCTTTTATTTTTTTTTGCTATACATTATTAGTAAAGTTAAGAATAAGAACAAAAATAAAGAAAAAGAACTATTAGGAGATAATGAATCTTATTTAAAATGTTATCTTAAAAGGAAATAAAAACAAAAATGATAGTTGCTATATCCCTGTCACACTAAAGCAGCACAATAATATTGGTGTTTAATATTTATTTCACTACGCCAATATTTACGTGCTGCTAGAGTGGAACAAGTATGTCAATCCATCTAAACAGGAGCATCTAGTGATGGAAATATAGTTTTGAATGAATTTCCTTAAATTTCTAGAGCAGCAAATAATGATTCGCATCTTGACTAGAATGTAAACCATGATGTGCTGCTACAGTACTTTAAGGCCTCAAAAATACAGGATTCCTTCAACAGGGGAACCACCCCTCAAACAATAGAAAAGAAAAGTAACAGGAATATGAGAACCTCTTAAGTCTTTAATAAACTTACCTGCAAAATTAAAAATCTATTATGGTCCAAGTCAATGCCATGGCTTCGAAGAAGATTTCCAACATCCTTAAACGTGGACTTGTTTCCATTTATGTGATAGGCAGAAGTATTATCTCTGTAGGCCGTTCTGGATACATAGAAGTTACTGTTAGGAATGACTTCATAATCATCCCCTTCCTGTTTTAAGGAGAAACAAAACCAGAAAACAACTGTTGGTACTAAGTTACAAGTCTGCTCCAAATTTTACTCACTTCATATTGAAAATAATTCTGTGGATTAAAAATGTCAAAGAACATACACATAAACTGGGAATAGTTTCTCAGAAATAATTTTCTTAGCAAAGAATTGATACGGTTCAAAGTTGTTTGATTCCTTCCTCATAGATCACAAAAACCAAAACACTAATCCAAATAAACAAAACAAAAAAACCCCACGCTCAAACAAGCCTAAAAACATTTGACTGAAAAGAGTTGATGAAGGGGGACAAGAATCTTACCATATTCAAAACAAACTCACAGATTATTAAACCATGTTGAAAGACCAAATTACTAGCCCACTAAAAAAAAATGCTGTAAAGGATGATTCAAAAAAAGAAGGAAGGCAGTCTAACGAGGTGATACGGCTTAGGTTTTTTGTTTTTTTTTTGGTTTGTTTTTTGAGGTGTTGGAAGAGAAAAAAATATCATTCCTCGAAGGCAAAAAGAATTGTAAAAAAATAATTGACAACTACATTCCTCACATTTAGAAAGAATCAGATTTAACTGAAGTACAAAATCTACTTTATCAAAATCATAACTTTTTACTTCCCCTGAAAAGTATGTCATTTTGAAGTTATGACTTAAAATTTACATGAATTAAATCTGATTTACTAACAAACTATTTTCCAATTTAAATTGTATAAGGACTTAAGAAACAAAATTAAAATAGATGCAACTGTGTAGATTTATAGCCCTTTATATTAAAAAAAATGAAAATAAAACCTACAAGCCAAGTCACATCCCCTTTTCATTACATAATTAGTTTTTTCAAGTTTCAGCCACTCATTTTTGAACCATGAATTCCAAAGTTAATTATTAATCGGGAGAAAAAAAAACCTATACCAACAAAACGATGTTATTTGCCTCCTTTTCTAGAAAACAAACATGTAAGCTCGACCCTTCTTGTTTTAAAAGGGTAGTCCAAGCTGAAGCAAAGCACTTGCATATCAGATACACAGGACTACTAGTGACATTAAATTTAATATGAACTGAAATAACAGATGGTAAAATTAGTCAACTGTTACATTTTCAATTTAGGTAATTTATCTGAAGGCAATAAAAATATAACTTTAAAAATGAAGCCAAAATTTATAGTAAAAGAATGCCTATTTGGCACCCAGAATACTAAAACTGCTTAATGTTTTAATTCCAGAAAGGTAAGAACTAAGTACTATGGGCTACTTAAAATTAACTTCCCTGGCTAAAAATTTCAATATTTTAAGTTTAACAGCCACCACCACCACTCCTCAAAAAGAAAATATGGTCATGGAGGTAATTAAATCAATAATCTGTTCTGCTTTAACCATATATTAATTTTTAAAAGCCAACTGAAGCCAAAAATAACAACATGTGCAATGTATTAGAATTCTTTGTATTCCTTACTTGAAGTTGCAAATGACTAAATAGTCAAAGTCCCTTACCTTATCAATTATCTTTTGAAAATGAACTTCCACAGTACAACTCTGAATATCCTTGTGTTCATCAGAATTGTGTATTAGTACCGAGAGCTTTTTAGATCTTATTTTTTGTGCTCGATAGCCAAACACAAAAAGCATAGAATCAATAACATTGGATTTGCCACTGCCATTTGGCCCAATAATACAGGAAAAGCGCTGCATAAAAAGAACAGGAAAAAAAAAATTAAAGTGAAGTTTAAAAGGTCATACTATGATTATAGACTGCTTGATTTTTTTTAACTTGCAACAAATTTACAAATATTCAAAAGTTTTCACTGCTACAAGATAACTCAACTTAATTCTTATTTGTCACAAGCTTCAATGCCTTAAAAGACCACATTCTAACTTTTTACCAAATTCATTCTAACAGTAAAGAGAAAAAATACTCTCTTCAAACCAAAAACTCACCAATACTATTCAGTGAAAAAAACTTTATAATAGGTAAAGAGGTACCAAAGATAGTCAGAAGAAACAAAAGCTAATTTGTTGTCAAAAGCAAACATACTATGTGTGTATCAATCAGGATGTTACAAAATCGAAACATCTTGTATAAAGAATCATTATCTTCCAGTAAGTATTTAAAATGGTCAAATACCTTATGAAAAGGTCCCAGAATTTTTTCCCCAGCATAGGATTTGAAGTTCTGGTTTACAATATGAGTTATCATAAGTCGAGGAGCGCCAGCTTCATTGGTCATTGCTGGAGGTGGGGGAGGACGGATGCTATTCAAAATCTCTTCTAAACTCCTATTATCAATGTCTTCACTTGGAGTTTCTAAGTCAGTCAAAGGAAAGGGAAGGCAAGGGGGGGGGAAACCTGCATTAGTGCAATTCGTTCTGCGGACTAGCAGAGCCTGCTAATCTCTGGAGAGATGTTATTTAAGAAACCTAGGAATCTATACTTTCCACTTAAATAGTATTATCCTAAGCTCACATGGGACGAGAATCTTTCACCTTGGTTTTATTTAAAAAAAAAAAAAAAAAATCTTTAACGAAATGCCACCAGTCACAAAAACCTATAGAAACATTACTCTTAGGAGTCAAAACTCTACATCATAAAGCAAATCTGGGAAAACCACAACTACCTGATTCCTTGTTCCATGCCTAAAGAGGTGGTTAAATTCTAAAGCTCTAGATCCAATTCTCTCCACATCTTTGAGCACCTGGAAACAACTTCGGAAACTTCCAAGCTCCACCAAAACTGTCACAGTGATTTCATAATGTCATCCAATTATCGGACTCACAAAAGGTACGATGGTTTCGAGTAAATTATCATCTCTTTAATCGCACTTTAAGACCACGTAAGTGAGGTTAGGGTCAAGCAACTTTTCATTATATTAACATAGTCACAGCGATGCTGTTTGAAAAAAAAAAGTCCACTGGCTCTTGGCTGACCGTGCCGATTTCCGCGGAAATAACAAGGCCACAAACAGAAATTCATAACTGAAACTCGCCCCCATCTCTCCAGCACCGTTTCAACGAAATTGCACTTGGAGTGCAATTAGACTTGGAATCTAATCTCTGAAAATCGCCAAATCACTTTCCCGAGCTGACATAACGGGCTGACACTCGATCTTCAAATGTCAACCCTGCAGCCCCTCTGGCCCGAGCCAAATAAAACCTGCCAGTCCCGGGCTGGGCGCGGACCCCCTGGGCTCCCCGAGCGACCTTTCCCGCCGAGTCTCGGCAGGCTACTCACCTGCGGCAGCAGGGGCTGGGCTGCGGGCACGGCCGGGCGGCGGCTCAGGCTCCGCGTCGCTGCTGGTGCCGTTCGAGGGCCGCGGCGGCCCTTCTTCTCTGCGCCGGGCGGTTGAGGGATGGTTGCCTTTACCGGGCATGGTCGCTGCCGCCGGGTGAGAGGCCGGAGTTAGACAGCCCACCGGCCGCACGGCCCTGCGGGTACGGACGCTCCCCGCCGGACCCCGCGGCGGGACGACGCAGCTTCTACCCCACCCGGATCGAGGATAGACTCCGTCCACCCGCTTCCGAGAGCCTGTTTAAAAAACCCCGCTCAACTCCAGCGGGTCCTGGGGAAAGAGGGCACAAAAAAAACAAATGCTAAGGAGGCGGGATTCGTGTTCTTAAAAAAGTCCTAAACAAATGGGGAAACCTAGACGTGCCTGGGAATCAAGCAACGATGGAGGAACTGCTTAAGTAATTTTTATTTTTAAATGCCTCACCCCCTTCGCCCATAGTATATGTGTATAAGCAAATTTGAATGTAATTTCTGAACAAAGTCATTTCCATACGCTGGCATTTACTAACATTCCCACGCTCTCGGGGCCAGGGATGCGCAGACTTCTTAGAGGAGTTCGTATTAGCTTTAGCTTGGAGGGCTACAGAGCAGAAGTCTGACGGACGACTCGCCGCCCACTGTCCTCTCCCCGCCTTTTAGGTCTTGGGTGCCGCTGAAGGCTCGGGGACTTCGAGGTCTCTACTGTCCGACAGGGAAGGGCGGACGGAAGCTGGGGTAGACAACTCGAGACTTCCAAATCGGACGCCGGCGGCGCCTGCTCCAGGTTCAATCATTTTGGGGTGACTGGGGTTTGTCCCTCCGAGGCCCGCGGCAGAATCCCGTTGGATAATAAACTACGAAAGATCACAAGTAAGGGCTAAGACCCGGCGATTAGTCTCTTGGGAGAAGAGAGTAAGGCAGGGGGCAAGGGGTAACGCCCTTTCCCCGGCAGACACCAGGATTTCTGCAATCTGCAAGGCTCAGAACCCCTACCCCACACCCCAAGCGACGCTTAAGTAGCTCAGAGAAGTGGCGCCCGGGAAAAGCGCGCGGGAGCCCGGACTGCGGAGGAGCGGCCAAGGGGGGGGAGGGGTGACAGCGAGACAAATCTCCCGGCGACAGCCTCAGCGCAGACTTCGGCTTCTCTAGCTCAAGGCCTCTACATTCAGGGCTCGCGCGGACGGGGTAGGAAGTGAGAGTATGACAACCTGATCAGAAAAAGATGTACTTTACCTGCGGGACAGTCCACTCTCACCAAGACTGGAAACGGCTGTATATAGCCCCCTCTTCTACCGGTGTTTCGGCTCCGGGTCCTTCACTCGAAAATGGCGCCTAAAATACAAACTCGAACGGAAATTCGTTACAAATGTGCGCAATGCTTTCTGGGAATCACTAATTTGAAAAAAAGTGCGGCGATTATCACCGCCATCTTCTGGTGGCTTACACACATGCGCGAACTACTGGACGGGGAACACAGGAAACTGGGGACATTTCTACTAAGTGAAAAAGAAGAGAGAAGTAATGTTTTCCCTGTGACCCACGGGCACAGCACTTTTATAAGGATATTACAATCTCCCACCCTCCACCATCCTGGGGAATTTTGAAAGAGGGAAAAATAAAATAAAATAAAAGTAGGGCTACGCCCACAGCTGGAGGCGGGACTTAGTCGTCCAGTAAGGTCCCTTAAAGAGAGGGCGGGCTCTCTAAAAGGCGGAGCCTTAGGCCCGCTAGCGTGACGCGCCGTGGGGAAGTATCGCGGGAAGAGGGAGGGAGCAGAGCTCCTTAGAAGTCGCTATGGTGACGGGGAGGTCGGGAAGCTTCTTGGTAGCTGGTCCCTGCTGTGCGAGAGCGATGTGCTCCGCTTTCGTGCAACTTAAGGTAAATCTCTTCATCTTAGGTGGTGGCGAGGAAAGGGTTTGGAAGTTGTGGCCATCACTGGGTCTCGCTTTTCCTGCTTCGAGGGTGTTTGCGGCGTGGAGCATCAGTTATTTTCTCTCTCCCTGGGGTCAGTGGGGCTCCCTGGACGTGGCTTTTGGGATGCGACGGAGGAAGCCCTGCGTTTGGAGGTAGTCGAGGGACAAGGAGAAGATCCGGATTGGTGAATGATCGTGTAACACACATGCGAATAACAGTAATGATTTCGAGTCATTGGTGATAGGTCGTTAGTGCTAGTGAAGGGGTCGGGGGGGGGTGCTTTTGAAATCATTTGACTGAAAAACTCCGTCAGGGAAGAAAAGATATGCCGATGTCATATCTTTATGAGAAAATTATCGATCAGCAAATATTTCTAAAGTTGATATTGTATACATCGCACTGTGCAGGACATAAACAGGATTATTAAGCAAGTATTCTTGTTCCTAGAGAATTCAGTTATGTGAGTTTTTAACCGGGGGTTTGTGGATTGGACTTAAGGGGAATTACTAGCACCCCCCCCCCACCCGCCCCCAGAAATAGTATACAAAATTTTGTGTGTTAGTGTGCCTGTCCGAGGAGTTAGTTTTTCCAGAACTGGATCAGATTCTCCAAAGTGGTCTTAATCACCCAGTAAATATTTATTTAGCAATTTTTATGTACTTGACATTGAGAACTAGGAGCCTCTTAAAAAAAAGAACGTTTGCACGCTTAGGGTCTGCATACTAAAGCACCAATCAGCTCTATGAATGAGTTTATATTGACATTCTAAGTAAGTATTATGACTCTTGTCCTGAGGAGCATACAGTGAGGTTTAGTAATTCTCAAAGAGGTGTGTGGACACTCAACACAAGTGTATGAATCTGGTGTGCTGGGGAGACTGGTGTGGTTTGAATAAGCATTGGCTTGATATTGTACCTTTGTACTTATTGTTTTTGTAAGACAAACTACATAAAATAAAGCTAAAGGGAAAAAATTGGCTGTAGGCATACAAAAAGATATAAGGATTCTCTGAAAGCTTCTGAAATCTTTTGAATTTTTGAAGTTTGTAAAACAATGCAAAATATGAGTTGGAGAGATATTGACCCTGAAAAAGGTAATACTAGACTGAGTTGAGTGGTGTAAATGGGGGACAGCACAATGTAGAAGAAAAACGTAACAGGTAACAGAATCCCAGATCCCATCACTTTTTAGCTATATACTTGGACAATTTATTCAATTTATCAGTTTCTCTGAGAGTATTTATTTATAAAACCAGCATATAAAACCTATCTCATAGAATTGTTTATGATTGTTCGTATAGCACACACACTATAAGCTTTTGATATGCTAAGAACATATAATGGGATGTCAAGTTACAAAAAAGGTTAGCTTATGAAGGGTCTTGAAAGCTAGGTCAGGATTTGAGATATGATATGGATGAAATATCTATTAGAAAAAGTTTGTGCTAAGGAATGACTTGGTAAAAAAAATAATAGTTACTATGAGGGATGTGTTAAAGGCAAAAGAGACATATCAGGCATGGCTTAGATTATTACTGTACAGTCCTCCATGGGTGAGGTCAGAAGTCCCTATGTAGCAGAATGGGAAAAATCCTGACACATTTGGAAGAACTAAAATCTATAGCTTTTATGTATTTTAATGTATGAAGTTAAGAGTGTAAACTCTTAAAGTCAAAGATTGTTCTTTGTATGTTTGAAATAATGGTGAAGGGATAGGAAGAAAGGTAAATGACAAATACTAGTTTTACTGCCTTTGATGATTGTTCTAAATAATGGTAGGTCTTAATGACTGATGAGAAAGAAATGTAATTTCAGTAAATCAATAAAGTAACTGATGGCTTTAGATTTAGATGAACCTAACATGCCCCACTTACAACAAGTATTTCAAAACAGGCTTTAACCAGATTGGATAATGAAAAGAAGACATCCGGAATAAGCAGCTACAGATTATACTTAAATCTAGAGTGAAAATAGGACTCATATTAAGAAGTGATTTGAGAAAAGATTGGAGTCACAAGAAATAAAGACTCGATTAATCCCCGCCAATACTTTGGATACTTCTCATGAATTCAACACCATCTAATTATAAGAAGAGGCTCGTCCAATTGAAATGGACTAGTTTATAATCATTTCAGAAAGTATAAGTCTCATCTTTCTGGTCCAAATTATCTAACAACCATTATCTATAATTTCAGGCAGACAGGGATGAGAACCCACACATTTTACATTTTAAAAGTAAAATTGTACTCCACAAGAAGAAATAAGTTCAGAAAAAAGTTGGAATTAGAATTAAAACCCACATTTGCAATTCTCTAAGTGCATGATTTTGTCATTATTACAGTATCTGCTTTGTCTGCCTTCCAATGTGGTCACATTTCATAAAGTGAAATTAGTTTTCTGGGTAAATGTTTAAAAATATTAGTCAAGTTTGTGTTTTTAAATATTTGAATTAATTAGATATTAACTAATAAATCAAAATGAATAAACATGAGCTTATATAAGTGATGTATACGTGCTTAGAGACTACTGTTTAAGGTTAGTAAATTGGATATAGACAGGACAGATAGTAATGACTATCCCTCTTGATAATATAGGTCCCCAAGCACATTAACCTTGTTGAAACTCACCTAACTTAATGCAGAAAAAATAGAAAGTGAAGAAGCAGAATAGATTTTCTGGGAAGAACCATTTTGAAAGATGAGTTGGTTTTTTTAAAATTCATGTTTGTTAGGATTATGGAGATATATGCATATATCCCATGGGCAGTAGCAGTAGAGAATATATATAGCTCAGAGAGAAAATAGGATGAGATAATGTTGTAAGAATAGTTGGAACACTAAGAATAGACTAGGTTTTTAAAGTTGTGAGTAAAGAGGGGATAACATCAGAAAATTGTCATTCTTAGAATCTAGGAAAAAGAAAGAATCGTAGTAATGTCTCTGGTAGGACTCTAGATTACATGTGACAGAAAACCCAATTCTGTTTGTCTTAAGAAAAAAAAAGTTGGCTCCCGTAACTAAAAATCAGGTGAGCATAACTGGATTCAGTGTGCACACAAAGACAGCAGGGTTTGGTTTCTATCTTTGCTCTGCTTTGCATGCCATTGTCTTCGTATTATTCTCAGGCTCCACGTAGTGGCTTTCGGCACCTCTGGGGCGAGTCCCTGCTGTGGTAAGATAGCTACAGTATCTCCAGCCTCAAATCTAAAATTAAAGACTGGGGGTAAGAAGAGTTTTTCTTTCCCACCATTTATTTGAATAAAAGTCCTGGGCCATTTTTGAAGAAGTTTTTGGGCAAAGGGAATGGAATTCTCTAATTGGCTGAAGTCTGGGTGTCATGCTGGCTCCATTCAAGCCACAAGAGTTAAGAGTGAGGAAGTCTGTGTTCCATGAGAAACTCCTTGTAGCTCGCACAAGAGTGAATATATATGCAGGGTGACAAAAACCCCAATTTGTACCATAAATAGGTAACAATGCTTAAGTTTTTACTATATTTCATCTTCTACTAGACATTTTATGTACTTACGCAATCATCATAATAAATCTGAAGTAGCTATTAACCCCATTTTAGATAAGGAAGAAAACAGTGTACAATATGTGCAAGGTCATTAGGACAGGGTCACTAAAAGAAAGGGGTCAAGTGTAGTAGAGACTGCAAAGAATGGGAATGGTGATCTTATGAAAAAATAACATTGTGTTTTTTAAAAATGCAGAAATGCATAAAGAAAAAATGTAATTGGGCCATAATCTTATCACTCACTTAATTCTATAATAAATATATGACTGTATAGATAAATAAAATGCTATGAACATGTTAAAACCTCAAATACTACAGCTCTGGCTGGTGCGGCTTAGTGGACTGAGCACCGGCCTGCAAACCAAATGGCTACTCGTTCGGTTACCAGTCGGCACATGCCTGGGTTGCAGGCCAGGTTCCCTGTGAGGGGTGTGCCAGAGGCAACCACACACTGATGTTTCTTTCTCTCTCTTTCTCCTTCCTTTCTCCTCTGTCTGGAAATAAATAAATACTTTAAAAAAATAGGAAAACTTCAAACACTACAGAAACATGTACAATGAAAATTAAAAGCTGCCCTTCTCATCCCACTGCCCCTGTTTTCACAGACATCTCCATTGTCTTGTATATATTACCAGAAAAGTATTTTAGTATCCAATAGCTTAAATATATATCCCTTTTTATTTACATGAAAGGGATTGAGTTATATATTATTGCTGTATACCTCTTGCCATTTATTATAGACATCATTCTGTATCAATATATACACATTTCATCTCATTTTTTAAATAGTTGCATAGCACTCTGTGTATCAGTTGAGTGTGATTCTTTTGTGCTAGTTGATGAATTAAAAAGGTGAATTAAAGATGACTAATATTTCAATTTTTGAGTCACAAAGTTTATTAGCTAGAATAAAAATAAACATCCTGCATTTATTAGGGCACCTAGCAAAAGGATTATAAACAAACCAATGAAAATAATATTAAAGTATGATTGGCAAGAACTAGCTATAATGATAAAGTTGCAAGGAAATGTAAATATCACAGTATATACTACACTTTAGCAAATGCATATGGTAATTGGAATGGGGTAGGGGTTGGAAGTCTTTTGTAATTGAACTATACTGCCATTTGAAAACCTGTTTCCTTTGCTTGTTGTGTCTTTGAATCTGTCCCTGGGAATGGTGAGCCTTCCTCTCTCTTTCCCAGTCATACAAGAGAATTCTTGTATAGTTCTATGATGTGACCAATCTGAATAAAAGATCTACCTCTCTTCCTTTTCTTCTTTTCTGGGAATGAGACTGAGAAGTCTGATTAGAGCTATCAGTTAAGAAGACTGTTGATAAAAATTGCACTTTTAAAAATAGGACCTTGGGTAGTTACAAACAAACCATTAATTTCTACTATTAATATCAATACACAGGGTTAGCCAATATGCAAATGACCTAGAAAGAACTTGGAATTAATGTGCTTATGATCTAGCTCTTGCGTTTCTCATTTATCCCTCACATTCCTGTTCACTGTTGAGACTTTTCTGCTGCTTCTTATCTGTAGGTACAGTCTTGTTGACAAGTCATGCTTTCCTGCTGAAACTTTATGCTTTTGTTAGTGTTTCTATCTCTATTTTATTTCTTAAGTATAATTTTCTGGGTTTTTTTTTTGTAAACTATTGCAACGATTTTTAAGTCTACAGTTCAATGGCATTAAGTTCATTCGTATTGTGCTACTGTCATGTCCATCCATCCATAGAACGCTTTTCATCTTGCAGAAGTGAAACTCTGTACCCATTAAACAATAACTTCCCAGTTCTCCTTCCCCACATCCGCCGCAACCACCATTTTATTTTCTGTCTGTATGAGTCTGACTACTCTAGATACTTCATACAAGTGGAATAATATAGTATTTGTGCTTTTGTGACTGGCTTATTTCAGTTAGCATAATGTTAAGTTTAATTCTTAACAATACTTAATTCTCTTTTCTTAGTTCTAAGTATGTCCCACATTATAAACACATATATCCATAACATGAACCCTAATAGGGCTCTCCAGAGAAAGATTTGATATTGTAGTCTTGAGTTTTAAAGCTGAAAATTCAGGCAAAATTTCTTTTTTCAGTCTGGAAGCAGAATTCCTTCTTTGGGAAACCTTGGTCTTTACATCAACACTATATAGTACCTAAGAGACCAGTTCCAGGAAGGAGGCTACAGTGTAAATTGATTATCCACCTTCCCTTAAGAGACCACTGGGACTATTCTGTCATACCTTACACCCTGGTTTTCTTTTCCCAGAAAACGGGTATAAGGACTCTTAATTCAACACTCTTAGTTCCTTGCATTAGTTGGTTAGTAGGTTTAGCTATTGGTGACAGTAACTTAAACATGATAAAACTTTATTCTCAACAGTATCAAAATAAAAAGAAAACCAACTGTATGGGAAAACATATTTGCCAGTGATACCTCAGACAAGGGTTTAATCTACAAAATATATAAAGAACTTACACGAGTCCACTCTAAGAAGACAAGCAACCCAATTAAAAAGTGGGCTAAGGACTTGAACAGACACTTCTCCAAGGAGGACATACAGAGGATCTAAAGACACATGAAACAATGTTCAATATCGCTAACTATCAGAGAGATGCAAATTAAAGCCACAATGAGATACCACTTCACACCGGTCAGAATGGCCATCATAAACAAAGAGACAAACAACAAGTGTTGGAGAGGTTGTGGAGAAAAGGGGACCCTAGTGCACTGTTGGTGGGACTGCATACTGGTACAACCACTACGGAACGGAACTTCCTCAGAAAACTAAAAATGGATCTGCCTTTTGACCCAGCAATTCCATTGCTGGGACTATAGCCTAAGAACCTTAAAACACCAGTCCAAAGGAACCTTTGCACCCCAATGTTCATAGCAGCAAAATTTGCAATAGCTAAGTGCTGGAAGCAACCTAGATCCCCATCAGTAAATGAGTGGATAAAAAACTGTGGTACATTTACACAATGGAATTCTATGCCGCAGGAAGAAAGAAGGAGCTCCTACCCTTTGCAACAGCATGGATGGAGCTGGAAAGCATTATGCTAAGCAAAATAAGCCAGGCAGTGAAAGACACATACCATATGATCTCACCTTTAACAGGAACCTAAACAACAAAACAAAGAAACAAGCAAAATATAGTCAAAGACACTGAAATAGAGAACAGGCTGACAGTGACCAGAGGGGAGAGAAGAGGGAATTTCAGGGGAGAATGGGAAGGGTTTACAGGAACAAATTTAAAGGACACATGGACAAAAACTAGGGGGAGGGTGGTAATGGGAGGGAAGTGGGGAGGAATGGGTGGGCGGGATGGAATGGGAGTAAAAGGGAGAAAACTACTAGAACAATGATTAAAATAAAATTAAAAATAAACAAACAAACAAAAACTATTCTCTATCACACAAAATTCTCAGTAGGTAGTACAGGACTGATGTGACTCTCCAAGAGGCCAAGAGTCTTGGTTCTTTCTATCCTATTACTGTGTTATACATGGCCTTGATGGCACAGCAAGGAGAGTGTAACTCTTATTTTCTAAGTTTTTATTTTCCACTTATGCTGAGATTTTAATAACTTTTATAAATAGCTTCCTTAAAAAGTAAATGAGTTACTTGTGTGGGCCCATTACTTTTGAGCAGTGTTATTTACCCCCACAGAATGTAAATCCCAGATTGGACCCCTAGGTTGATGATGTTGTAATATTCCCATGTGGGCTTCAGGATTGTTAATGTCCTGTGTGGCAATACCTGGTTCCTAGGGCAGCTGGAGAAACAGGTATGGTGGCCAGGTATGTAGCAAAAATTCAGATTTTTCTATCACATCAATAGGGATAAATGAATATTGGAGGACAGTCACCTATTTTGACCATTTCCCACTAACTGTTCCAAACTCTGAACTCTTTCCGAACTAAGTCCTACCACTCGCTCTACCTTTTGGAACTCATAGTGTATCATTAGCCAAATCTGTGTGCTCAACCTTTACTCCAATTTATTTCCTTACCTTTGTAGTCTAACTTAAATCTGGATGTTTCCTAAGGAAACTGCTTTCCCCACGGTCCTCTCAAGTGGAGGCTGTTTTGCCTCCAGGCCTCCCTTGTTCACCGTAAGTGTATCCAGACAATTGATTCTTTTTCCCTCTTCCTCTCTAAAATCCCCTACTCTCTTTGAAACGAGTCCTACCAGAATAGATCTTTCTCTGCCCTGCCTTCCTGCAGTCATTTGCAGATCTCAGGTGTTTTTCTTATTCAATGAATATTCTGTCTCTGTCTTCACCACTATTCCTCTCCTTATTCTCAATAATTTAATGTCTACAAATCAATCCATCCCAGTCCCCGGCCTGTCAGTTCCTTGACTTTGGCTACCCACTTTTCACAGTCTTAACCCACCTCATCATTACCAATACCAGCACTCCCAGATCTGTCCTAAGCATCTGATTATGTGTCTCCACTTGTTTTTCTCTGGTTTACTTCCTGTAGCATCTTAATGCAAACAATACTTCAGACTTCAGAAGGACTTCTAGGCCATTGAAGCAACCACCTTTTCACGTAGCTGGGAATTCTCATCCATTGCTTTGAACATGATCTTTATGCTGACAACTTTCAAAGTGATATTTCATTGTTATCTCCAGCTCTGTCATCTTCCTTGACTCCAGACTTTTACATCCTATTTATCCTTGAATTCTCTGTTCGGGTGTCTAATGGGCACCTTAAACTTAACATACCCAAACCAGAATTTTTGATATCATCCCTTCCAACATTTTCCTCATTTCAGTAAATGGCAACTCGATTCTGCCTGTTTAAGCTTCAGCGTTCTATTTTATTCTTCTTTCTCTTAAACCCAATTCATCAACAAATCCTATGAAATCTTATTTCAAAGTATATTCAGAATATGACCACTTCTTATCAGTTGTACCAGTACTGCCTTCCACATCCAAGCCACTTTCCAGATGCTTGAAATCTTAGCTGGCCTTTCTGTTTCCAGTCTTGTTCATCCTTGCTTTGTTTTTTATTTATCTATTTATTTGTTTGCTTTAAGTGTACTTATCCATACTGACACTTTAAAAATGTCAACTTCCTGCCACTCCCTCACTCCCTCTGTCTTAACCATACTCGCCTTCGTGATCTTACTTAACCTTAAAAGCATGTAGAAGAGTTTGAAAAGTGTAAGTGTAGGAGGAGGAAGATCAGCTCTGGGGTGACTGCAGTAATCAAGGCAGAGGATGACGGTGGCTTTGAACTATGATGGACGTGCTGAACAGTCACATTTGGAGTATATTTTGGTAGCTGGACTATTGGGGTTTGCTGAGCACATTTTTTTCTCTTAAGCCTAGTGAATGTTGATCCACACTAGACAAAAGACAACTTATAAATGATTTTTGGTAGCAAAGGCGTAGTTGCTCCCATGTACTCCCTATACAAGGTTGTGAGGTAGATCAAGTTATCTATATTCAAGAAACTTTCTTTTT
The DNA here is from genome assembly GCA_004024845.1 of Tonatia bakeri. Taxonomy (NCBI): domain Eukaryota; kingdom Metazoa; phylum Chordata; class Mammalia; order Chiroptera; family Phyllostomidae; genus Tonatia; species Tonatia bakeri. The sequence continues at coordinate 108,856 of PVIA01001605.1, forward strand.
ATTATTCCCCTCTCCCCCAGCCCACCTCTGATACCAGACTAGTCAGCTCTTTTGTAACTAATGCCTTTGGGCAGATAAAAATGCCTCAACACAGCCCTCAGGCAGCTCTGTGCTTCTCCAAATTGGCTATGTTGTAATACTATATTTCCATTATTCCTCTATTTTGTTTCACATCTGAATGCACATATGCTTCATGCAAATCATCTCAGCAGAATAGGATGTATGGGGAAGATCTTTCTGAGCAAGGGAGAATATTCCCAGTGTTAGAATGCCACCCTCCTCTTTCTGTAATTCCTTGGCATCTTGTTTCTGAATGGTTGCAGATTCCTTTTTCATAGAAAAAAAAATGAGAAATTCTTCCTAATTATTATGGATTTCATGTTTGAGGTATTTTGATCTAGATTACATCATGCCTTTTTGTCAAAGATCTTTTAAGTTTCTCGTTGAAATGTATATTCAGATTTTATCTATATTTTCTTGTGTTGTCATTTCCAGAAGCAACAGTTATCTGCTGTTATTCTTTTAAAATCCTTATAAACTGGGTGAATTTGAATTACTGTGAAAAAGCAGAATTTTATAAATGTATTTACTCTTTTTCCCTCTCTAATTAGAAGAGATCTGATGGAAGGGAGGAAAAGTTTTGAGAAAAATGTTGAAGCTCCTACGGACCAAAAGCAAGCCTGTGAAGTGTGCCGGGGAGATTGTGTTCTTTCTCTGGCTGCTGTACACAGTTGCATACCTCTGGAGTTGAACAGAAATCTTTCTGAGTGAACTGGAAGAGAGAGGTCTTCTTACTCTGGTTGCATATTGGCTGACCATGAAACTTCAGATTTTTTTCTGTGGTTTTAACAACGTTTTCCTCCCAATCTAACAAATTTACAAGTAGAATAAGTGACAAAGGCACTTTGAAATGCAGCTATATTTAGCACCTTGCTGATCTAAAAGTCTTCCTGGTCTGGGGGGAATGAGAAGTTATCTGAGGGAGGCCTGCTGAATTCTTATCAGCACATTCTTTGATCTAGTTAGCAGTAATTTTCTAGTTGGTGAAGAGGATTTTGTTCTTTTAATGACTCTTATTTAATTAATTTATTTTCTTATTAGGTTAGTGATATTCTCAGAAAGAATCTCATAACTATAAATTTAGACATTTAGCATTTTCTTGATTTGTATCTTTTGATGACTTGGTTATTTGGCAGGGGGTGGGGGTAGGGGGGATGTTAGCCTTCTTTTTCCAAATTTTTATTTGTCAATTATATGTGATTTTTATATAACTTTTAAAGGGATTTATCGCCTCTGCCTTAAATAACTCACTTTTTTTTCACATTGCCACTATGGCAACCCTAACTGTTGGGGCGGTTTATCTACCTCCAATAGAATGTAAATCTCAGATTGGACTGCTGGGTCAGTGATGTCATGATATTTCCAAGTGGGTTCTAGAATTAAGACTCTTAATATCTTAGTCCTCGATCAGATCTTGGGATGTAAACTAATGTATTCAACAGGATCAACATTGATTTGCCATTGAGAGGATTCCCAGTTTATAGAATCTTTTGATTTGACCTCAGGATAGCTTTTGGAAATAATTTACCTGACCAGATTTAGTGGTGTTCTGCACTTGTAGGACTGTTTTAGGCATGGTGTAGTGGGCCTCTGGGGTCCAACCCAAGCCTCCAATCACCCCTTGGCAGGATTAGCACACTGACTAGTTTTCTTCCTCTTTTACGTGTTTAATACCAGCAGGATTGAAAGTGTGTTTCAGTGTCCTTGGGGTGCTAAGGTGTTTTGCTTGCCTGCATTTATTTTGTGTACATGTGTTTGTTTTTAATGCAGATTTTCTATTTCCCCCCTAACTTTTATTTTTTACAGTGAATATAGTCAAGTTGTGTTTTAAAATTTTGCCAGAAAGTGGAAACATGAGACTGAAGATATCTCTTCTAAAAGAACCAAAGCATATCCTTTTAATAACCATATTGTGATCATCTTACTAGAGTATTGTTAAAAGTTTCGTTCTATTTTGTATTCTACTTGGATAATTTTTTTCCCATTCATTTAATGGTAGCTGAGCTAAATTGTTTTGAAATATTGAGATCATGTGTTGCAGGTAATTCTCCAAAGTAAACTATTTGCTCTAAATCTTACTTTCAAATTCTTATTGACATTTTTCTTACTTTACTTAAGTACTGTGCTTAAGGACATAAAAAACACAGTTTTGTTTAGTCTAGTAAGATCTTAGAGAAGTTTTTCTTTTTAACCAAATAAAGTTTTCTTTGCTAGTGTGAACTAGTCTGTTTTTAAATGAGTTCTCTATTTATTCATACTCGTGATAAAGTGGAGAATGAGCTGGGAAAATCTGACCTTTATTATTTCATGCAGGAAAATGGCAGTTATAAATATTTCCTCGCCCTGGCTGGTGTAGCTCAGTGGATTGAGTGCGGGCTGCGAACCAAAGGGTCGCAGGTTTGATTCCCGGTCAGGGCACGTGCCTGGGTTGGGGTCCAGGTCCCTAGTTGGCGGAGTGTGAGAGGTAACCACACATTGTTTCCCTCTTTTTCTCCCTCCCTTCCCCTCTCTCTAAATAAATAAATAAAATCTTTAAAAAAAGAAAAAGCAACTGCTAATCCAGCGGGACAGTGCTGAGCTGATTTGATACAGAGATTCGTGGGGGGGGGGCTTCAAACAAATAAATAAATAAATAGAATTTTCTCGGGCACATGACCCTGTAGTTTGTCATCAGGATTCCCAGTTATGTTTCAGGAACATGTGGGAGGCCCCTCTACTTGCATTCTTATTTATACCGCTGCTTCTAAAAGTAGGATCTGCAGACTTGACTACAGGCCTATAAACGGATAAGGGAATTGAAAGTAAGAAGTAAAAAATTTTTGTAACAATTTGACATTGTGACACCATCCAAATATAAGATTTTTTTTAGTAATTCATTTTTATTTTATCTTACAAAATCTTTGAGACAGATTTGAAATCAAGAAAAATGTGTTCCTTCAGAGATAGAAAAGCACTGATTAACATTTGATCACATCTTTTGAATTTATATTGTCTGCTTGTTTTACCTTTTAAGTGAAGATATAATCCCTCTTATTTCTACTTAAGTCATTTTTACTGCTTTTTCAAAGTGTGCCCTCAGGTGTTCATGCCATATACAATCATACCATACACAAGATTCATGCCATTTACAAGATTCTGACTATGTCCATTATCTGTGTTTACCTTTCTTTTCAAGCTTGGAGAATAATAGTCTCATAGCAGTCTTTTTAGACTTTCTTAATCTGGTAGTCTTCTCATTTCCCTCATAGTTGCAGTTGTCCTATTAGTTTGAAGATACATCATGCACATCTGATGTGTATCTATAGCCGTTTATGTAAGGAGAAGCTTCATGTGTTATGTTTTGGTGTGTGTGTTGTTTTCTCCTTTTCTAAATTTTACCTAAACATTCTCCCTTTCTAAAGCTCTTACCTAACATTATTTAGGCTCTAGCCCTGACTGGTGTGGCTCAGTGGGTTGGATGTTGTCTGGCGAAGCGAATGGTCACTGGTTCCATTCCCAATCAGGGCACATGTCTGGCCAGGTCCCCAGTTAGGGACGTGCAAGAGGTAATCAGTTGGTGTTTCTCTTACACATCGATGTTTCTCTCCCTTTCTCCCTCCCATCCCCTCCTTCTAAAAATTAGTAAATAATTTTTTTTTAAAAAGCATCATTTAGGCTATAGAAATTTTTTTAGTAATGGTCTAAAGATATCCTTTGTTTATTTATTTAATTTATTGACTTTAGAGAGAGAAGTAGTAGTGGGGGTCACATAGATTTGTTGTTCCACTTATTTATGTAATCATTGGTTGATTCTAAATGTGCCCTGACTGGGGATTGAACCGTAACACACAACCTTGGCATATTGTGATGATGCTCTAACCAACTGAGCTACCTCGTCTCTTTTGTTTAGATTATATTTTGAGTTACCGGTATTCCAGTTCCACTTTGTTACCTATTTATTTTTAGGCTGATATTATCTTCCTACAATTTCTTTTAGCTTTTTTTGGTCATTTGCTTAATCTGCCATGTTTTGAAATCTTAAAAAATCTTAGAACATCCCAGAATAATTATGGCACATTGTCTCTTTCTCCTTGAAGTTTTGGAATGCTCAGATAAGCTAATAGAAAGCACTGACCAGAAGAGGAGGAAGTAAAAGGATTGGTCAAGAGAACAAACAACCCACCTAGGAACGATCTGTAATACAGGATTCCAGATATAAGCAATAGAAAGTATCCCTCCTAAACAACAAACTGAAATGCCTTCTCTAGATACACCGTTCTGCTAGGATAAGCAGCCCGTTCTGATGGAGGAAGTGAGGGCTTCTTGATTTATCAGAAATCTTTCAGATGAATCAGAGACCAAAAATGGGTTAAATAAAGTAAGAAATTTAGGGTTCATATCTTATCCAGCACTATACACTTTATAAATGAAGTAAATTCTAATTGAACTACTTCGTGAACTTAGTGTGAATAAGTTTGGAAAGATTATAGTTTCAGCTGTTAAGCTATAGGTTTTTTCCTAGGTAAATTGTTATTATAATGTGTATTTGGAGCAGATATTTTACTATTAGATTTCAGTACTCTATTAACACTTGATTTTTTAGAACTTATCAAAATAATACATGCTTAATTTAATAACTTAAATGATACAAATATATGTAGATAAAAAAGTAACCCCCTTTTCTCCCTATTTATTCCCCAGTAGTTTAGTGTATATCCTTTCATACCTTTTGATCTGTTCAATGTCTTTGTATATCTTTCGGCCTTATTTATGGAATATCTTGTAACACAATTTTCAAATTTCGATGTAGTCATCTTTTTTTTTTTTCGTTTGGCATCTGGTTTTCTTAACTTGCTTTCCATTCTTACAACTGTTTTGATTAGATGCACATTTTCCTTTAAATGGAAAGTATATGAAGTCATAAAATGATAACTACATTTAGAAGCTTGAAATGTTTCATTCTATTTTATACTCACTTTATAATCTGCATCTGAAAAGTCTTTTATGATTTAAAATTTAAGACTTGTGTGTTTTATGTCTCCTTAACATGGTGACACATCAAGAATTAGTAAGCTGTGTGGGCTGGACTACTGCTGAAGAACTGTATTCATGCAGTGATGATCACCAAATAGTGAAGTGGAACTTGCTAACCAGTGAAACAAGTCAAATAGTGAAGCTTCCGGATGATATTTACCCAATAGATCTTCACTGGTTTCCAAAAAGTTTAGGCACAAAGAAACAAACTCAGGCAGAAAGTTTTGTCCTCACAAGTTCTGATGGTAAGTTTTTGATGTTACTTGCTCCTCTTTGTATTTAAAAGACATCATGTTAATATGACTTTTATGCTTTGAGCTGTTTTACAAACTGGAATTTGTGGATCTCTTTGCCTTCATCCACACATTTTGTCCATTTTCTGTTTGGTCAATTGATTTATGTACAATACAAGCTATACAACTATTGTCATGAAAGAATGTGAATTAAACTGGTGTATCATGGGGTTGAATCTGAACCTTTGGCTTTATTTTCTCTGTGCTCTCGTACTAGTTATTAAGCTGTTACCAGTTTAGGTTTCTAATTTCTTCAAATTTAACTTCATGACATAACTACACTAAAAATAAGGACACAACACATACTGATTTAGTAAGCTATCTTTATTTTCTAGTACATGTTAATTTCTACTTACAGAGTTGGAGATTTATTTAACTTGATCATAGCTTTATTACTGGTGCATAAAAAACATGATTTTCTACTTTTTAAGGGAATATTTTAATTTTCTTAGAAACGATTTGAATTGTTGGTCCTTGCTGGTGTGGCTCAGTGGACTGAGCACCAGCCTGTGAACCAGCGACTTTCCAGTTCGATTTCCAGTCAGGGCACATGCCTGGGTTGTGGGCCAGGTCCCCAGTAAGGGGCGTGTGAGAGGCGACCACACATTGATGTTTCTCTCCCTCTCTGTCTTCCCTTTCCCTCTCTGAAAATAAATAAATAAAAATAAAATAAATAATTTGAATTGTTATTGTCTATATGACACTTTACCCACTATGTCAACTAAGAGTACATTCATCAAAAGTAATAGGAAGTGACTCAGCTAACACTTATGCACAGGTGTAGTTTTTTGGTCCACTTATTAGCTCCAGGGATAGATCTTTAAGCACAGCTGCATCAGGCCCCTGTTCTCACCATGTCTTACATAGGCTGCCCCTACAAAGTGAGCATCATTGCAGCCCACAGCCCTAGTCTTATTCTACTAGAAAAGAAATATCAGCAGAGAGAGTGCTTCTTTCTAGATATTTCTTGCAGGCAAGTAGTAGAGAAGGTGGTGGGAGATCATGGGGTCACTTGCCCATCATTTAGTGAATCACTTTAGTCAAAGGATGAGGCACTGATTGAGCACAGCAGGCTTCAGGCCACTGTGGAAAGGGAAGCAAAGGGAAGAGGGCTTTTGTAACTAGAACGGAGAAGGGGTGTTATGGCAGACAAGCACATCAGATTCCATGACTGTCACAGACAGAACTTATTTTAGTGCCTGGTGCTTAGAAGACCGGACCACAGCTAGAAATCAGTTTACCTCAGATGGTAAAATAAAGCATTGGCTTAATAAAAAAACTTTTAATGTTTATTTAATTTCACATTCACAGAAAAGTTGCAAGAATTGTGTGAGTAACTTTTTCATATCCTTAATCTAAATTTACTAATTGTTAACATTTTGTTCCATATTCTTTATCATTGGTTCTCTCTCTGCCCACTCCCCCACATTTGGAAGTAATTTATAGACATGCCCTTTAACTGTAAATACTTTAATGTATTTCCTAAGAATAAGAATTTTCTGTTATCTAACCACACTACATTGATCAAAATCAAGAAATTTAACATTGATTCAATAGTATTATCTATCTAATCTATAGTTCATATTAAAATTTTAACAATTGTCCTAATAATGTCTTCTATAGAAATTTGTTTTTTCTGGTACTGAATAATACATTGTTTTTATTATGTTTCTCTAGCCTCCTTTAATCTGGAGCAACTCCTTAGTGTTTTCTTTTTTAATCTTGGCAGCTCTGAAGAATATAGTCCTGTTATATTTGTAGAAAAGTTCCTCAATTTGTGTTTGGTGGCTGTTTCCTCATGATTAGATGTAGTTTACACTTTTTTAGCATCAATACTTAGGGTATCATATTGGGAGATTCATGATGCTGGCTTGACCCATTTTTTGTGATCTTAACTTTGATTACTTCAAAAGGCTTATTCACTAAGTCAATCTACTATAAAGTTAACTACTTTTCTCTTTTAATAAATAATTTGTGAAAGAACACTTTCAGACCATTTAAAAATATTCTTTTCCTCCTCTCCTCAAACTTCCTCCCACTATCTTAGGATCTATTGATGATTCTTGGCTGAGTTATTACTGAGATAGTTGCCAGTTGGTAATTTTTAAAAACTCCATAATTCTTTCTGCATTGTTTAGTTGGTTTTCTGCTGCAAGGTAGAGCCTCCTATCTCCCCGCCATTTATTTGTTTGCTTACGTCATTTAGATTCATAGATTCTTATTTTATTTCTTGAGTATACTGTTACCATTATTTTTTAATTTTGACATTAACATTGTCCCAGATTTGGCCAGTGGGAGCCCCGTTAAGCCAGCTTAAAAATTTGTGGTTTTTTGGCGGGGTAGGGTATTTGTCTTCATCATTTTTGAAACACTTCTTTGCTGGCACAAGGCGTTCTAGGCTCATCTTGCACCTTTCCAGTCCCAGCACCCAAATCAGCCACTTCTCTTGTTCTTTTTTGGGGGGTGCTTAGTGGAATTTAAAAGCTAAGATGAGAATGCTAGATGTGCTCGTTTCAAGGAGTGTGTATACTTCAAGGCCCTTTCAGAGGACTGAGCTAAGAATTACAAATGTAAATGTATATTTAAAAACATATCTACAGCTGTTTCTTTCTCTTCCTTCCTCCCTTTCTTCCTTTCATTTTTTTTTTTCATGCTAACAGCCATGAGTTAATTCTGATGCCACCAGTTCTAATTCAATACCACAGGGTTAATTCTAGTGTCTTTTTCTCCATATTTGAAAACAGTGAGAAAGCCTGGCTTTCATTATTCTCCATATACAGGGTCTGGCAGAAGTAATACCTGCTTGAGTGTGGTTGGTAGGGTAATAATATGGGTGTAATAACTTATAGTTTTAATTTGAACATTTCACCTAAAATGTTATATGGTGTGCTTGAGTATGATATTGTTATGTTACAGAATTACATGCTTATGATTTCGTAGTAAAAGGTTTTGTAATAAAAAAGTTGTTATTTGTGCTGGACCCTGTATTTAGTCATTTGCTCAATACTACAATACACAGTAGGTTGTTTCAGAGTTGCCAACCCATACTGAAAAAATTAATTCAAATTCATTATTTGTTTCCTGTTGTTTTCTTTACACTGAGGCTATCAAGTCAAAGGCCTGTGTTCAAAAGTTACTTGTATTTCCCCTGCTTAAGTGCTGTGTCATTCATTTAAAATACAGTTAAGTATGTTTATTTCTATTTGCTTTTCATTTAAGGTTTTCCTCCCTCCCATTCTTGTTGATTTGATTATTTTTTGTGTATGTTAAACATTAACGTGGGTGGTTCCACAAAGTCAAAACTGTATTAAAAAATATACTTACTCAGAGCAATATTACTACCCTTACCCACCCAATCCCATACATCTTGTTTCTGTTTAGCTACCTCTGGGTAGCTAATCTTTTTGGTTCTGGTTTATTCTTCCTGGATTTCTTTTGACAGAAATAAACAAATGCATGTATGTTTTCTCATTTCACCTTTTTAAAAGAAGTTACACAGCAGATGGCATATCATATATGTTCTTTGCATTTTTCTTATTAAACTCAACAGTATGAGGATTGAATTTTATCTGCTAAATATGAATAGTAAATCTAATTAGTCTTGATAATTTCTGTTGTCTGAGTGTTCCCTAAATTATTAAGATTACTTAATTACACTTAACTAAAGAATAATTGCTTGGGTCTTTATCTCACATTGGCTTTAGATAAAACACTTTCTGATAGGAAAAAAAGTCTAAAAAATGTAATTTAAGAGATAAATCTGCAAGATTAAATAAGGGAAAATACATTATGACTCTTGAGAAACTAGAATGTTTAATTTTATTTTTGGGTTTACTGTATAAAAAAACAGATAAGGTAACATGCTGCAGCTAGCTGTGGGGCGAAGAGAGAACCAGAGCAGAGTAGTTGAGTATTTTCTCCTGGGCTGGGCTGAGGAGTATCTGGGGTCTGATGAAACAGAAGGAAAAGGACGACAGATCAAAGAAAAGAAGTGGAAGGGTAAGACAAACCAACATCCAGAAATGAAAAAGAAACGTTCAAGTGGAGAAGAAAGTGGGTGATGTTAGGAGGTGGTCAGGGAGTTTCCCGCCAGTTAAAGACCTGAGGTGTTGGAGATATCAGTGCCATATTCTGTGTTAACCCAATACTTTAAGTAAAAAAACCACAACAACCTATTATTCTGGTTTTCAAAAAAGCCCATATAACACGAGATCTACCCTCTTAACAAATTTTTATGGGATCATGCATCACAGTTAACCATTAAAATAATGTTGTACCATAGATTTCTAGGGCTTTCTCAATTTGTGTGATGTTATCCTCATACTTTAAAAAAAATTCTCTTCAAGATTTAATTCATTGTCTAAGAGGTTTTCTAGTTGCCACCAACTTCCTCCTCTTACTTTTTCCACCTCTACCCTGTGAGAAAAGATTACAATTTTGGAGTTTGTCTGTCCCCCTCCCTCTTCTGTGGTCTTACTGGTGATGTTCAGAAGACATCCTTGGGTTTGGGGCAGGTCCTGAACGTAAAGCAGCCCTTTGCCAAGTATTTTGTCTGACCAGTAATTCTCTCTTCAATATTATTTCCTCTTTTTGAACATTTCATGCAATTGTATTCCACTTTACAGAGGAGACATTCTTTAACAATGTGTTAAAAATTTACATTTTAAAAAGAATTGAATTATTTAAAATGCATTAGGGGAGCTGCTATATTAAGGAATTCTGGTATAAAATCTTGTAAAGCCAGTAAACACTCCTTAAATTATATTTAGTGAAAGTTGATACTTTCCTATGTTGTATTAGATATCTTATAATAACCCCTGTATTCTCTTTAGTAAGAGAATTTAGTTAGTACGTCTGTTTTAAAACCCCACTTTAAAAAGAATTTGTGTGTTTATTTCTTTTTATCAGTAGTTAGCAGTTACTGATCTCTGGCTTTTTGCAACCATCTGCCAAAACATTTCTGCTATTGAGCGTTCTGCAAAAGTGCTCATGTGCCCTTCTTTCCTAACACCCTATTCCAAGCCTTCTTCGGTTTCCACAGACATTTCTTAAGGCATTTCCAATTTTAAAAAATGTGTTCCATATAACTTTAATCTACTCCCTCTGTTCTTTCTTTTTATAACATTTTCCTCTTTCTAGTTTATCTGTAATAACAAGAGATTAATTTTATACCCCAGAATTTAAATACCCATCTTTCTATCCAAATTATTCATTGTTTAATAAATTCATAAATGAATCATATTGGTTATATTATCTTCCCAACCCCACCCCTAGCAAATAATTGGAAATAAATTAGTTGATCTCTAGTTTGGGGCTTGCACTTTTAAAAAGTTATAGAAAATCTGGGGACAACAAGAACCAAAAGAGTTAAAAATGAGTGATTATCAGTTTTAAGTATTTGATATATGTAACATATTTATGCTTTACTCTGAGGTATGCTATTCAAGCAATTTATAATAATCAGCCAATATACAAAGGGCAAAGACTTATTAAGTGCTAAATCTCTGCAAAGAGCTGACCCTAGTTATTCCAATATACTGTATTTTGCCATGTATAATGCTCATTTTTGGCCCAAAATTTTTAGGGAAAAATAAGAATGTGCATTATTACACATGCGTATAAGGATTACATACCATGGGTACAATAATGGGTATCATAATACGTGTATAATGCACACAAAAACATGGGTGCACATTATGCATGGGAGCACATTATACATGGCAAAATGTGGTATATCATCTGTGAGGTCTTGGGAAGCAAGAATAATTTTAGCACTTGTTAGAAAGTCAGTATTTGGTATTTTATAATAAGAAATATCATTGACCAAAACACATTTTTGAAATATGGAATAGATTAAAAGGAGATTTCTGGACCCTTCATTTCTAGTTAAAGAGTTTGGATAATTTCTTTGGTGATGGATTTATTCATTATGTCCAGTAATTGTGTAGTATGTGGATATTTTGTGCTTGGCAATATGCTAACATTTAGTGAAACAGACCTGGTTAAGTAAATAATGGCCACAGGATTAGCCTTCCATGTACTATATGTCATCTTTAGTTTCCTCTTTGAGATTTCCTCCCTTGTATGTTGTCTGCAATTTTAAGTTGGTGTCATAAAGAGAATGGTACTACAGTTTAATTCAAAGTAATTATTACATTGAAAAATGACCCAGAGGTAATTATAAAATTAAAAGGAAGGTGTGGGGAAAAGTAGATGGTGTCGGTGGTGCTGGTGGGCGGTTGGATGAAGGAAAAGGGTGGATTATCGTTGAAGCACTAGAAAATGAATGAGAAAGAAAACAATGTCAAAGCAGTCCATTTTAAAAAATTGTTTATTTTTAGTTACTGGGTATGGTTGCTGAGTTGGTTAAATTTAACAAATGCTGATTATGTGAAAGAATATTGCAAATAAAAAATGTGACTAAGACATGGCCCCATGCCCTGAAACGAATCACAGCCCAATAAAAAATGATGCAGCAGAGCTACAAATAATGTAAACTGTGTGTAAAAAAGAGGGAAAGACTTGGCTGGTGGGAATGGATAGGTGGTCAGTGAAAGAACCACAGGGTGCTAGGTGTTAAATGTTTTAAAACCATCTGTATTAGAGTTCTCCAGAGAAATGTTTTAAAGCCATCTTAAGCATCTGACTTAAATGTATTTTTAATGAATAGTTAGTATTAAGCCAGATCGTGAAAGCCTTGAGTTAAAAATGAATTGAAGCAAAATAAATCCTCTGAGGTAGAATTAGTTAGGCAACCATGTTATTCTTTTACTGCCCCCCCCCCCAAATTATACCTGTATGCACAAGTTTATATACGAGGTTTGTTTAGAAGGTATCCAGCCATGTAATGTAAAAAATAGAGACATTTATTGAAGAAGAGACAGATATAAGAAACATTGTACGCAGGATAATGATGCCTCAGTCTCCTTCAAAGTAGTCACCTTGGGACCTCACACAGTTCTCCCAGTTGCCATCAGCTGCCCATCCTATTTTCCAGAATCTCATTGTCGATCTGAAATCTGTTCCCTTTTGAAGGTGATTTTAGCTTTGGGAAAAGCCAGAAGTCTCGTAGGGTGCCAAATCTGGGCTGTAGGGGTTCTGAGTCACCTGGGTGATTTGATATTTTGCCAAAAAACTGCACAAGACTTGATGCATGAGTGGGCACATTGTTGTGATGAACCTGCCAGTCACCAGTTGCCCGTAGATGAGGCCTTCTGAATCATCCAAATAGTTTCTGCAGAGGAGTGTTCAAGCTTAATGTAAAACTTGGTGCAGATTCATTGCTCTACTCAGTCATTTTGAATGTGATAGTCACACAGTACACATGCTCACTCTATGGCATCTACGGCCCCCTCTGACTAGCACAGTGAAGTCATTATTTAATGTTCACACATGCACATTCCAGTCCACTCTCCTTGGCTGCCAGGTTAGATCGATGTTGTGCAAACCGTTCTTGTTATATTAACAATGGCTAGGCTTGTTTTGGACAGACCTCATATATATTGGTTTGGGTAGCATTTCTAATTTCATTGTACTTAATTAATTTACCTAATAACACAATCTGTGTGTTATTAGACTTCATGATCATTCAAAACCAAACTGATCTTTTCTCAGATTCCTGTAATACTTACTATTTGCACAGTTGATTTATCCTCTTGACATCTCTTATATACTTGGTTTATGTACTTTAAAGATGTAGTTTGTTAACTTTTTCCCTGAATATGGGGTTAGGCCAAAGTAGGTATATAGTTGTGGGTATATGAAACACAGAGTTTATTCTTGTATTATTAATTATTAATTATTGCATTATTTTTCATACGAACAACTGTAAACTCACTTTTGGCTCACTCTCTGTGAACTTTTTGGGTTGGGAACCAGATAGCCTGCTTTTTTAGTTTACCTGGTGCCTGCCACAATGTAACATCATATAAGGCAAGTATTTTAAAATTTGGGATTATTAATTGTTAAATTAACTAAACAAGGAGACCATTAGACTGGGTATCAGCCCACATGTGCAAACCAAAGTCTAAGCCTGTAAGTGCTTAAGTTTACGTAATTGAAACCTAAGGACACCCAGACATGAACAGCCAACTAGGCTTTAAGCTGCAGTCAGTGATTCCCTTACTGTGCTTCTGCCTCTTCTCTATAAAAGCCTCTCTCTGAGCTCCTGTCAGGGGAGTGCCCCTAACCACTTCTGCTTTGGTGCTCTGCTTGGAATCAAGTTTTGCTCATAGAAACTAAAAATTTTAAAATATGCCTCAGTTTATCTTTTAAAACCATTTTACTATTCTTGGTTCCTCTACACCTTTTCCTGCTTTTCAATTGCCTGTAAAAAAAAAAAAATGCAATCCTGCAAAACTGCTAAAATGGAAGGCTTTCTGGACATTTCTTTGAGTTCCTTTTGACCATTTGCAGCAAAGTCTTATTGTCCATGTGAATTATCATAGCATCATTTATACATTTTCTCTTACACCATTTGTTTCAAGGTTTTATAATTTTGTTTTCGTGCCTGTTTTCCAATAGATTGTGTGTTCCTTGAGAGTAAGAATACTTATATTTGTTGCTCTTTTGTCTCCAGTGCCGAGCACTCTGCTAACTATTCCAGTAGTTGGTAGTCGACAGATGTTTGTCGATTGAACAAATTCATTTAATAAAATAGATTTCTCAAGTATAATTTCTTTCAGGTAAATTTCATCTGATTTCTAAGTTAGGAAGAGTGGAAAAAAGTGTAGAAGCTCACTGTGGAGCAGTACTTGCAGGAAGATGGAATTATGAAGGAACAGCACTGGTTACAGGTAAGTTGTCTGCAAAAATGACAGGCTAAATGAATTTTTTAAAAGAAAAATTTTCAAAGGAACAAAATATTTTCTTAGAAACAGTCTTTCACTAATAGTAAATAATCGGCAGTAATGATCCAGACTACTATATAATGTTAAAATTCAGAATGTCATATATTACTAGTTTTCTTTTATTTAATATATTTGATTGATTAGTTGCCATTACAGTTTTCCCATATTTCCCTCTCCTTTATTCCCCTCTGCTCTGCAACCCCCCTGCCACCAGCATTCCTCCCACCTTAGTTCACGTACGTGGTTCGCATATTTGAGTTCTTTGGCTTCTCCATTTCGTATACTGTTCTTAACCTTCCCCTGTCTATTTTATACCAAACATTTATGCTTCTTATTCCCTGCACCTCATTCTTCCTTCTTCTCTTCCCCACCTGTAACCCTCCATGTGGTCTCCATTTCTGTGATTCTGTTCTTGTTCTAGTTGCTTGTTTTTTTGTTTTTTAGGTTCAGTTGTTGATAGTTATGAGATTGTTGTCTTTTTACTATTCATACTTTTGATGATCTTCTTTTTCTTAGATAAATTCCTTTAATATTGCATGTAATAAGGGCTTGGTGATGATGAACTCCTTTAACTTGACCTTATCTGGGAAGTACTTTATCTCCCCTTCTATTCTAAATGATAGCTTTGCTGGATAGAGTATTCTTGGATGTAAGTCCTTGCCTTTCATGACTTTGAATACTTCTTTCCAACCCCTTCTTGCCTGCAGTTTCTCTTGAGAAATCAGCTGATAGTCTTATGGGAACTCCTTTTTAGGCAACTGTCTCCTTTTCTCTTGCTGCTTTTAAGATTCTCTATCTTTTTTCCCCCAAATTTTTATTTATTTGTTTATTTTTAGTGAGAGGAAAAGGGAAAGAGAGAGGGAGAAAAACATCAATGTGTGGCTGCCTCCTGCATGCCCCCCACTGGGGACCTAGCCTGCAACCCAGGCATGTGCCCTGCCAGGAAATCGAACCACCAACACCTCGGTTCACAGGCCGGCACTCAATCTACCTAGCCACACCAGCCAGGGCATCTCTCCTTATGTTTAACCTTGGGTAATGTAATTATGATGTGCCTTAGTGTGTGCTTCCTTGGGTCCAACTTCTTCGGGATTCTCTGAGTTTTCTGGACTTGCATGTCTATTTCCTTCATTAGATGGGGGAAGTTTTCCTTCATTATTTTTTCAAATAAGTTTTCGATTTCTTGCTCTTCCTGTACCCCTTTGGCACCCTATGATTTGGATGTTGGAATGTTTAAAGTTGTCCTTGAGGTTCCTAAGCCTCTCCTCATTTTTTTGAATTCTTGTTTCTTCATTGTGTTGTGGTTGAATGTTTATTTCTTTCTTCTGTTCCAAATTGTTGATTTGAGTCCCGGTTTCCTTCTTTTCACTGTTGGTTCCTGTATATTTTTCTTTATTTCACTTTTTATACCCTTCATTTCTTCCTCTATTTTGTGACCTTACTCAACAATTTCTGTGAGCATCTTGGTTACCAGTGTTTTGAACTGTGCATCTGATAGGTTGGCTGTGTCTTCATCACTTAGTTCTAGTTTTTGAGCTTTGATCTTTTCTTTCATTTGGTCATTTGGGCCATACTTTTTTGTCTCTGCAAAGCCCTGCATTGTGGTACTGTATGTGGAGGAGGGGTCCTGGAGGGAATAGTGCTGCTTGGGGACTCTGGCCA
This sequence comes from Tonatia bakeri, assembly GCA_004024845.1. Lineage (NCBI taxonomy): Eukaryota > Metazoa > Chordata > Mammalia > Chiroptera > Phyllostomidae > Tonatia > Tonatia bakeri. Next base: position 124,733 of record PVIA01001605.1, read on the forward strand.
GTTTTCAGTCACTTCCCCCACTGCCCACAAGCAAATTGGCCCCTTCTGATGCTGATTCCAGGGTTGGTGGGTTTGTGTATGTTCTAGGACCCCATGGTTCTCTCCAATGGACTCTCCCATGAGGTTGAGAGTTCCTCTCACCACCACAATGCCCACAGGTTTTTCCAGTCAGGTTTTGAAGCTTAATTTCTCGTGCTGGAACCCTGGGTTGCATGGTCTGTCTTGCTCCCCAAATGTTCCTCCCAGTTTATTGGCACCTTGCCAAACGTGGGACTGCCTTGTCTACCAGCTGCCACCTTTCCTGGCTGGTCCTCCAGCCATTGCCTGGCCCTGCGTCCTCTCCTCCTCTCTTACCAGTCTGAATGAATGTTTCTTCTTTAACTCCTTGGTTGTCAGACTTGATACAGGTTGATTTTCTGGCAGTTCTGGTTATTTTTGGTTTTTCAGTTTGTTGTTGTCCTTGTTTTGGTTGTGTGAGGAGGCAAAGTGTATCAACCTACAACTCCATGTTGGCTGGAAGTCTTATTACTAATTTTTCTACATGACTTATGGAGAGTATTCTATCAACAATACTTTTGAAATGCTCAAATAGAATGTAAATAAAAATTATAATTCTTTTTTTCCTAAAAATTGTAATTATTTAAAATTTTAAAATTCAAAATATTCTCATTTAACTGACCTTTACCCTCTTCTATATCTTTCCCATCTCCTGCCCTACTGCAAGGATTCTCTTCTTCACCTATTGTATTAGTTATCTATTGTTTTATAACAAATTACCTCCAAAGTTAGTGACAAGATAATATACACGTATTATCTTACAGTTTCTGTGAGACAGGGAACAGTTTAACTGGGTGGTTCTGTCCCAGGCTCTTAAGAAATTAGACAGGGCTGCAGTCATATGAAAGCTTGACTGGGAATGAAGGATCTGTTTCGAAGAGAGCTTACTCACATGGCTGTTGGCCAGAGTTCTTAGTTCCTCTGTTGGCGGAGGCCTTAGTTCCTCACCACATGGGCCTTTCCATAGAGCTGCTCGCGTGTTCTAACAGCAAGATAGCTGGCTTCTCCCCACGTGAGTGATCCATGAGAGAACAAGAGAGAAGCTGCACTGTATTTTATGACCCGCCCTCAGAAGTTGTACTCCATCATTTCTACCATTCTATTAGGAGCAAGTCACTAAGTATAGCCCACACTGAAGGAAGGAGAAATTAAATTCCACCTCTTCAGAGGAGGAACAACAAACAATTTGTGGATATGTTCTAAAATCGCCACACCATCCCCCGGGCCTTCTGTCAGACTTTTCTCAGTGAGTTGTCACTTTCTCTTACTTGTTTCTTCAACTTCTCCTTTTTCAGTGGTTTCTTTTTCAGTGCACAAGAGTGTTCAGATGTCGTCCATTTTGAAAGTTGAGAAGAAAGAAGTAAAAATCCTGTGTTCACCAATAACTCTCTTTAGCTACAACTTCCTCTTTCTTTTTAATCCTTCAGGCAAACTGTTAAAAAAAGTAGTCTACTGCTTCATCTGTTGAGTCCCCAGGTCATTGGAATTCAGCTGTAACTTCATCTTATTACACTGAAAGTACTTTTCTTAGAATTCTAGGATGGAGATTTCAGTGAAAATGAAAGCATTATTTCAATTATGTACTCATAAGCCTTCTAATATTAAAAAATAACAATTTTTATTATGGAAGGATACTTTGATAAAATTTCAATTAAATCTTACAGTTATGAAGCACTGTTATTTAATTACAATGAATTTTGACCAAATTTTAAATATGCATTAATATAGATACCACTGATTTTTACATGTAAATTTAATACTTAAGTTTAAATTTATTTCTCATAGCTAAAAATGTCAATTATCATTTTCTCTTTACAGTGGGAGAAGATGGGCAAGTAAAAATCTGGTCAAAGACTGGAATGCTAAGATCAACTTTAGCTCAGCAAGGTATGTATTATAATAAATAAAAATGTCTTAGCATTTTACTTTAACAGTAGTCTAATATCGTTTCTGAGACTGATTTTGGTCAGTTTCAAAAGCTGAAAATCTCATTTCTATTTACACTTCTTCCTCTTATTTTCCATGTTGCCTGATGAACTATGGTACCTATGTTACTCGAGCCAGGAAGTATACGAAATACTTGAGCTTTTTCTTGGTTAGTGAATCCATGCAAACATGGTTAAAGGCTAATGGTTCTTTTATAAATAATTCTGAAGCATTATGAACGTATCCCATCTAGAATAGGGTTTAGTATCTGCTTAAGTGGATAATAGTAGTAGAAAATACTGTTTCTCCTGACTTAAAAAGTCCTAATAACTTCACAGTATTAGCACCCTTTCTAAATTATGTTGTATATTGGATTGCTATGGAATGGAGGGGAGCAGATGCCCTGATGACCCAAAACTCGGTAAAGCTGCAGCTACTTAGAGCAGCGTCTCGGTTTCCATGTTAATTGGGAAGAAGTGCCTTAGAGTCAATGTATAACATGGTTGTTTCTGTTGGGGTTTAGGTGTGTAAGATTTTTTTTCTGTACAGCAGATTTATTTTCCTAATTACATTTACCTAGGAACAATAAAGCAGATTTAATGTTGACCTGAGAATTTATCAACTGATCTTCAGAAACAGGTTGCCAAAAAACTGCTTGCAGACTGTTCTTCAGATTATATGATAAAATCATACTGTGAAGCATTTCCAACAACTGACTAATAAAAATGTATAGGTTTCATTTTTTAAGCTGTTTATTCTCAGGATAACATTAAAATAGTTGTTTCTTTTAGTTACCCATTAACCAAATGTTAGCAGAGGAACCAGAGTACTAGTTAGGACTTACTCCTGAGGTTAAATCTTCCCTACAGATAATCTCCAATTAGAATATTTATCCATGTGTAGAAAATTTAGAGCTTATAGATGCATTCATGGGTGAATTTTAGTTAAAAAGAAAAAGTCAATTTATTGTTACTTGAGTAATAAAATGACCCTTTAGAAAATAAACTTTATTTTAGTCTTCTAGTGGGTCTGGCGATTTACTTTTGGCTTCATACTTTTGTTAGGGCTAATTATTTGGCATTCTCACTTTACGATGTCTGACATATGAGCAGCTGACAGAATTCTTTCAGAGATCACCGCCCTCTTGGAGCTGGGGCTGTGGTTCTTTTTAGCTACTGCTGCAACATATCCTTTTTTCCTTTCTTTTCTCTTTTGCTAAATTTGTTGTCTACAGAAGACACAGATTTTCAGGGAAATTCTGAAAGCTTATATCACTACCCACTATATCTGAATTCTTGCCTAAGATCCTTCATCAGTGCACCCCTAAGGCTCCTTCTGTTTCAGTCAATTCTTCCCAGACATCTTCTTTTTACTACCCTTGGATCCTCTGTTTTTGGACTTTCCAAAGTCTAAAGTTGAAACGTAGAATCAGTTGTTTAACATAAACATTGTTAATCATAGATAGTAGGTGACAGTACTGTAGTTTACCTGTGTAATGGGTCTGGAAACCAAGCTGCTACTTGTTTTACTGTTACTGAGAAAATGCATTTAGAGGCCTCAAATTGGCAAGGCTGTTGGAAACACAGTATGTTCATAAATTAAAGACTTGATGAACTAGAGGTCACAAACAGGTGGCTTTTGGGGTGAATCTGGTCCACTAGCATGGTACAGACTCAATATTACAAATCAGGACATTTCACATACAAATTTGGATTTCTAGTGTCTTGAAAAACTGGAAGATCTGACAACATTGGGCCTGCTTTTTGGAATGAGTACAGTAAGCTGGAGTTCAGTAGTCGCTGTTCCATTTTTAATTGGATTTTAAACTTCTCATTTTTCTTACACTCATTTCACTCATTATATTACATAGGAGAATACAACATAAATCTGAAAGTATTTGAGTTTGAAACACGCTGCTTTTAATTAGTGATCATTAATTTTGATTGGTAGTATGTACCTTTCAGGGAGCACTTAAATCTTTTTATTTTATTTTTAAGTATTAATTTTTAGTAGATAATACAGTCACATGCTTCAGAATTTAAAACATATGAGAGGGGATAAAGTTGCCTTTTAAATGTTGTTTTGATCTCTCATATTATCCTTGTCCAGCCACCCAACAAACATTCCCAGAAGCAACTGGTATAACTTTTTCTTGTGTAGCAAATCTGCTTTTATATATTCCTTTTTTTCTTTTACAAACAAGTGGTTGCATACTGTCTACTACAGTGTGCTCTTTGCTTATTTTTACTTGAGTCATGAACTATCTTGGAGATAGTTCTATATTAGTAAATATAAATCTTGAAGTTGTTTTCCAAAGTAAATGTACCATTTTATATTCCCACTAAAAATATATGAAGGTTTCCATTTCTCCACATTATCAACATTTGTTATTGGTTGTGTTTTTGATTATAATCATTCTAGTGAGTGTAAAGTGGTATCTCACTATAGTTTTGGTTTGCATTTCCCTGATGGCTAATGATATTGAGGATATTTTTCTGTGCTTATTGGCCATTTGTTTTATCTTCTCTGGAGAAATGTCTGTTGAAAACTTTTGCACATTTTTTATTGCTGAGTTGCAAGAATTCTTTGTATATTCTGGTTAATAGACTGATTTGGTGTATATTTTATCCATTCCATGATTTTTTTTAGACTGTCTTGATATCTTTTAAAATAAACAAGTTTTGATGAAGTTCAGTTTACCCATTTTTCTTTCATTCTGCTTTTGGTGTCATATCTAAGAAACTGTTGCCTAATACAGGGTCGTAAAGACCTACACCTATGTTTTCTTCTAAGAGTTCTGTAGTTTCAGTGCTTGCACTTAGGTCTGTGATTCATTCTGAGTTAGTGTTTGTCTGTGGTGCTTATTCTGGAGAGGGATGGGTGGTGTTCTTTTTTTTTTTTCCTTCCTCCAAACTACATGGGTAAATAGGATTCTCGAAAAAGCCAAAATACAGATTATATCATATAATATAGGTAATTTTATTATATATTCATATCATATAATGATACTTTCCAGTGACATTCCAAATAGCTATAAATTTCTTAACATCAAATGACTGTGAAAAGGCCAATCATTTTTATCCTATTTGAATCCTGTTTATTCTTTTCAACCTCAAGACTTATGTTAATTATAAAATTAATGCACACAATTAAATTATATTTTCTTATTTTAGTTAACCTCCTGGTATTTCAGTGGGGCAATCTGATTATCTTTTTCTAGGTTAAGGATTACAAATTGAGCATAGAACCATGCATCTAAATTTTAAGTTTTAGTCATTGGTGCAAACCATACTTCTCTAACAAGGCACAGAGTTTCCCTGTTTCATCTTTGAGAAAAATTATTAGAGAAGTTAAGTTATAGTGACATTAACCTCAAAGGAAGAATTCCTTGTTATTTATAAGATTTGTTTGATTTATTAGAAACTACAAGGTTTGAGGGTTTTTATAAATTTGAATTACTGCAAGCTGGATGCTAAAGGCTCAACTAAGGTCATGTTAGGTGGGAGTGGGGGACATCTGTCTCCTTTGAGGAAAAAAACCTAAATTTTGGCATAAAAATGAAATAAAATGAGCCTGAATTATTATAAGACTTGGAATTTAGTAAACAATGTTGAAAGCATTCTTGTGATCTTTACTACATGTTTATGTTAATTATACTCATTTCTTGATAAACACAAATTAATTCCTAAATTAATTTCTTTTTTTATTTTAATTGTTGTTCAAGTAGTTTTCTGTCTTTTACTCCCATCCCAACCCACCCCCCCAGTGTTCCCCACCTCCCTCCCATTTCCACCCCCCTAAATAAATTTCTTGATGATTGGAACCAGATAAACAAAAAGGAAAAGTCACAGTCATTACCTTCTCCTCTGATATAGAAGGATTAACCCCAAGTTTTGGGGGAAAATTTGACTTAGTTTAAAAAATGATTCTTACTGATACCTTCGAGGAGCTTTTTTTCCTTATTAGAGAAAAATAATGTGTAGGCCGGGGGTGATTATAATTAAGCCCTATCATGTGTTATGTTATATAGTATTTTAATTATAGAGTAAAATTGGAACAGAGTGTTGCAAACCTTTTTCACACCACATTCAAATGGAAGAGTGCAATGACAAAACACGGAACCGTCCATAGTGAATTTAGTGAAAGGAGTTCACCGGAGATGCAAAGAACTGTGATGCAGGGGGATGTGCTCATCGCTGCAAGGTGCTGTGGGAAGACGTGGGAGGCAGAGATCAATCCTTATGGGGGAGAAGGTATCCGAAAAGCTTCCTGGGAAAAGTTGCAGCATCTTTTGGCTGGGCTTTGAAGGATGAAGAAATTAAGTAAGGAAGTGTATTGTTTCTGCGGAGGACGTTAGATGATTAGAGGCGTAGAGGTGACCAGCCTAAGACATGGCAGTGAGGTGAGTTGAGAGTGAGAGCATACCCTTCGGGCCAAGGTGTAAGCCGTGAGGGACTGCCTGAGGGACTGCCCGAGGGACGAAGACACTGATAGTCTCAGATGCTTCTGGAGGGGTTTGGAGTTTATTTCATAAGCCTTTTATTCTAAAATCTTGAAAAAAATTGAGCATGAGCGTAATAGATAAGGATGTCTTTTAGGAATATTACCTTAATGATAATATGCAGGATAAATAAGAGGAGTTAGAGATGAAATAAGGGTGGCTACTAAGGAGGTTACTGAAGTATTCCATGCTAGTGTGGATTTAGGTTTAAACACCAAGGCAGTGGTGATAGTAGTAAAAAAAAAAAAAATGAATAGTTTTTCATGGCTGAGAGGAATGGATAAGAGGTAAGAATTCAGAGGGAAGAATAAATGAGGAGATATGTGTGGAGGGATGATAGCTTCGAATATGTAGAGTTTGAGTTCTGACATGTCTTTGGGGCAAGTAGAAATATTGTTAGAGCTCAGAGGTAAAGGCTGAAATGTTAATGGGAGAGTCAGTTACAGAAAGGTAAAAGGTGAAGCTAAGGGGGAAACTGAGGTCCCTAAGGGAGAGGTGGCTGATGGAAACTAAAGAAACAAAAGCCTCCCTTTAAACTTTTTCTCTGTACTGACCCAGTCACTTACATAACTAAAAAGTTCCTTTTTTTAAAAGTATATTTTATTGATAATGCTATTACAGTTATCCCATTTATTCCCCTTTATTCCCCTTTACACCACCTCTCACCAGTATTCCTCCCATTCAGTTCATGTCCATGGGTCCTACATGTGAGTTCTTTGGCTTCTCCATTTTCCATAGTTTTCTTAACCTCCCTCTGTCTATTTTGTACCAGCCTATTATGCTTCTTATTCCCTGTACCTTTTCTCTCATTCTCCCCTCCTCCCCACTGATAACCCTCCATGTGATCTCCATTTCCGTGATTCTGTTCTTGTTCTAGTTGTTTGCTTAGTTTGTTTGTTTAGGTTCAGTTGTTGATAGTTGTGAATTTGTTGTCATTTTACTGTTCATAGTTTTGATCTTCTTCTTTTTCTTAGATAAGTCCCTCTAACATTATATATAATAAGGGCTTGGTGATGATGAACTCCTTTAACTTTACCTTATCTGAGAAGCCCTTCATTTGCCCTCCCATTCTAAATGATAGCTCTGCTGGATAGAATAATCTTGGATATAGGTCCTTGCCTTTCATGATTTGGAATACTTCTTTCCAGCCTCTTCTTGCCTGTAAGGTTTCTTTTGAGAAATCAGCTGACAGTCTTATGGGAACTCCTTTGTAGGTAACTGTCTCCTTTTCTCTTGCTGCTTTTAAGATTTTCTCCTTATCTTTAATCTTAGGTAATGTAATTATGATGTGCCTTGGCATGTGCTTCCTTGGGACTCTCTGGGCTTCCTGAACTTCCTGGAAGTCTGTTTCCTTTGCCAAAATAGGGAAGTTCTCCTTCATTATTTTTTGAATTAAGTTTTCCATTTCTTTTTCTTTTTCTTTTTTTAGATTTTATTTATTTATTTTTAGAGAGGGAAGGGAGGGAGAAAGAGAGAGAGACAGAGAGAGAAACATCAATGTGCGGTTGCTGGGGGCCGTGGCCTGCAACCCAGCTATGTGCCCTGACTGGGAATTGAACCTGCGATGCTTTGGTTCGCAGCTTCCACTCAATCCACTGAGCTACGCCAGCCAGGGCTCAAGTTTTCCATTTCTTGCTCTTCCTCTTCTTCTGGCACCCCTATAATTCAGATGTTGGAATGTTTAAAGTTGTCCTAGAGGTTTCTAAGCCTCTCCTCATTTTTTTGAATTCTTGTTTATTCATTCTGTTCTAGTTGAATGTTTATTTCTTCCTTTTGCTCAAAATCATTGATTTGAGTCCCAGTTTCCTTTCCTTCACTGTTGGTTTCCTGTATATTTTTCTTTATTTCAATTTGCATAGCCTTCACTTTTCCCTGTATTTTGTAACCACACTCAACCATTTCTGTGAGCATCCTGATACCAGTGTTTAGAACTCTGTGTCTGATAGGTTGGCTATCTCTTCATAGGTTAGTTCTGTTTTTGGAGCTTTTATCTCTTATTTGGGCCTTATTTCTTTGTCTTGCTGTGCCTATTATGTAATAATGGGCAGAGCCTTAGGCATTTGCCAAGTCAGGTCAACCCAAGGGGCTGCTTTGTGGCACTGTATGTGGGTAGGTGTCAGAGAGGTAACAATGCCACTTGCTCAGCTCTCAACTGACTTTCAGTCACTTTCCCCCCTACCCACAAGAAATTGGCCCCTTCTGGTGCTGATTCCTGGGTGGGTGGGTTTATTTACATTCTAGGACCCTGTGGGTCTCTCCAGTGAACTCTCTCGTGAGGCCAGGAGTTTCTCCTACTGCTGCAACGCCCACAGGTTTTTGCAGATAGGTTTTAAGACTCTCTTGTCCTGCTCTGGAACCCTGGGTTGCGCAGTCTTTCTCGCTCCCTGGTTTATCCATACGCAAATGTGGGACCTCCAACCACAGCCTTGCCTGCCTGGTCCTCCGGTTGCTACCTTGCCATGCATCCTCTCTGCCCCTCCTACTGGTCTGGATGAATGTTTCTTCTTTAACTCCTTGGTTGTTGGACTCCTATATAGTTTGATTTTCCTGCAGTTCTGATTATTTTTTGTTTTTAAGTTTGTTGTTGCCCTTCTTTTGGTTGTTCAAGGAGGCAAAGTGTATCTACTCTACACCTCCAACATTTTGTCTGGAAGTCCAAAAAGCTCCTTTTTTAATTTTATAAATCGCACTTGATTACCAATTGTTAGTACTTGCCCATACAAATAGAATAAAGGGAAATAATTCTTGGTTTTTTAATTTTTAATGATTTGGTAACAACAACTAAAAAATTGAGAACCTACTAGCCACCATAAACAACGTAATAAACAAATGGTTGCTTATGGCATTGCAAAGTAATTTTAGTAGTAGTCACTAACAGATAGTGCTCATATAGTGCCAGACTCTGCTCCAAGCACTTTCCTTATATTCATTCAATGTAAACTTATATTGTATTCAAGGCAAAGATAACTAATGCTTCATTAAAATAGTGAAGTGTCTGTTTCAAAAGCATTCTTAAAAACATTCAAAAACAACATTTTTAGGGGATACCTTTTAGTATGAATGTGAAAAACAGGGTATGTTTGACCAGGTACTTCCTTAAAACAATTGAAATACATATTTGTCTCCTCTTCTGTGGTTTAAAATGCCTTCAACAGGTTGAAAGAATTTAGATAATTTGTTTTACAGAGAGATAAGGGTCTGACATTTAACACAACCCCAGGTGCATGTGGTTTCTTAAAAAATGTCAAAAAGGTCACATGGTTATATTGTACAAAGTCAGAAAAACAAGATATTTTTGAGTGTCTTAACTGAAATGGAACATAAATAAAAATTCCCAATATAAAAAGCAAACAATTTCTTTTGTTTTTGTCTGTTTTTCTTAATTATGAAATTAAAAACATTTTATTACATAATTTTATAAACATTTTGGTTTAAAGTTATTCAATCCTAAAAGCTAAATTTATTTCCATGCTGACTTACAAAGTGAAGTGTAGCACTAATAATTCAGTGCTTTAATAATGTGTTTTAAAGCATTTAAAAGATTATAGATTTGTTTCAAATGTTAATGATATAGATTTCATCATAATAGAAATAATTACTTTTTTTCTGAAACTAATTAATCTACTTTCAGTAATGATCCATGTTGGAACCACCCAAATTGGAAGTTATACAGCAACATGTAGTACATCTCCTTTTGGAAAAGAAAACACTCATCTCTACAGTAGTTTCACACTTAATATTTTATTACAAATAGAAAGGATGACTATATGAAGACTTCTTCTTAGTTCTTAATGTTTTATCCATTTTGAATATTGATGGTTAGGAAGACTAAATTAATGCAACATAGCTATTGATCTTACTGAAGGTTATTTATCATAAATAGCTCAGAATTTGTTTTTTGATTGAAGGAATGTGGTTCAAAATCACATGTTATAACAAAGGAGTTACTTTTTCTCCATAAGCTTATTTTGTTTTAAGCCATAGTTATTATATCTGTTTCTTTAACATTATTATTGTCTAAAATATTGTTTTATAAATAGAAAATGAATAATCTTAATGTCCCAAAAGGGAAACTAAGTATTCTGAAGATCTATAAGCTTTATCAACCAGGAAATGGTGACACAGCTGACTTAATGGGGCCACAGATTCAGTGCTAAAGAGGACTGAAGCGTCCGTAGCTGCTCATCCTATACCCGCTGTGCCTTTGACCACAGCTGAAGGGCTCGAGTCACATCCTGTGTAACTCAATGGGAGCTGTAGTTACTGAATTATTTCCTTGGGTATAGATGTTTGTTATCGTTTAGCATGTACTCAGGAAAGTGTAATTTTACTGAGTGTATTCGTGAAGATTTGATAATCTATCATTAAAATCTATCAATTTAATATTTTGCACAATAATTACAACTATAATAGTGAAAATAGAGAGGGCACCTATAATGCTACCTGTTTATCAAATAAGTTTTCCTCCCCTGTTCCCTTCAGTCCTCATCCAAGAACCACATTTGAGATATGTGAAATTTTAATTTACATTTCCTGGGGAGTTTATTAGCATTTAATTCTGTTCATTTAGAGATTTACTTTTTAAGTTCTGGTCAGCTCCTGGCTACTCCAAGAAAATATACTTATTAAGTACAGAAAAAGGAGAAGTGCCTTCTGAGTTGGCCACATCATGGGTAGGTTCCTCTGATGACAGAACAACCCTCGATGTCATTGACTGAATAGGATATTTAGACACCCAGTACACCCTCCTAAACTGTGGAGGGTGTGCTTCAGGATTTTTTTGGATTAGATTTAAATTGAGACTTGCTCACAGTTGTGTTTTGGTTGGGAAGAAAATGGCACAAAAGAATAGGGCGAACGCAAGCTTTTACCTGATATATATTTCATATTTCATAGATTAATTTTATAACCTGATTCACTTTCCTAATGAACAGGTAACTGAATCAGACAGCAGGATATAGATTTTTAATGCTTTCCATAGATAAGGTGTTCATTTTTTAAAAAAACCTAGGCTCACAAAAAGTATAGCCTTCCAGAAGATATTAGGTAATTTAGAAAGTAATTGAGTTAGAAAATACTACCCCTAAATTTCTACTCTAGGACATTGAAAGCAGTATGAAATTTAATGTATTGATAGTTTATGGTATGATAGGTAACTCAAACTTGTATCTTTCCCCTGGAAGTGGAGTCAACTTTGTCCTGGTTATAGGCTGTTTGAGCCCTTAGCCCAGCTTTTAGGCTAAAGCCACACTTGATTGATAGCAAGACTTTTCCCGATCTGATATTTAATATGCCATTTGTGATTTCATAGGTGGGAGACATAGGTCATTTGGGGTTTTGGTGGTTTCTATGCATTAGGCTACTTCTTAAGCAGTGCATGAGGGGAAGTTCTGTTTCCTGTAGCAGCATCAGGAATGGGACTTATCTATAAGGTGAGTATACCACATGTATTTTTGTGTGAAAAATTTAAGTCAATTTATGCATTGAGTCAGTTTAAACTGATGGCTGTTGATGATGGGAAATGATACCTCTTTATGTATTAAAATAATGTAGTATATTTATTTTATGTATTCAGTAGCAAAATATTTTAAATTCCTAAAAACTCCATCTTTTCTGAGCAAGACCAGAGTTAGTTAAAACTATAGTTTGGCGGTTGTCAAAGCAGATTTTCAATGGTCAGTGTTAACCCAGTCGGTATTTCAATATGAGGCTCTACTCAAATTTAAAAGGGCTTTTGAATTAGGAGGAAATGAAATGACACCCCAAATTACGTTTTTGATCCTCTTAACAATCTCTCTTTTTAAAAGACATAATAAAGTTTATCGGGTTTGTTTTTTTCTTTCTTTTTTACAGGAACACCAGTGTATTCAGTGGCATGGGGCCCTGATTCAGAAAAGGTTCTTTATACGGCAGGCAAGCAGCTGATCATTAAACCTCTTCAACCCAATGCTAAAGTTTTACAGGTACTTCTCAGGCATTTGTAAATTGTTACCAGGATTTGCCAGACTGTTAAGTGAGAGGTCATTTTCTTAGTAGTCCCTTTCTTCTGGGTGGTCTTTTTACAGTCTGAGGATTTTCGGTGTGTGGTTTTATCAGCCTTTTTTATAGAATAGGGAATATTTGGTTATGTTTCCAACGAGGTTCACTTCCTCCTTATTCCAACTCACAATTTACCAGTAAATCGTAAATGTGTTTTGAGTTACCAAATTGTCACATGATTTGGCACGATTGGCAATTTAGCACAACCAGTCTCAAATGTATAGATTTGAGACAAAACAAGACAAAAATCATAAAACTTTAAAAGTTTGTTTAGACTATTTTTTATCATCATCACTGTCGTCTTCCTGCTTCTCCTCATCTATTCAATACTCTTGGGGTTTCTCTGAGACTCTGGCATTCTTTCAGTATTTTGGGAATGGAGGTGTAATCAGTGTAGAACAATGTAGAACAAATTAGGTAATTTTACCGATTACATAGAAGCAAAACAATGGTGGCAGTTAAAACAGGTTAGCATAGGACAAATTAATGGAAAGCCTTTAAGCCTATGTCCAGAATTTTGATCTTTGATTCCAGTGTTAAAAGGAAGAATCGTTTCCTTTATTTGTTGATAATGACACAGTGTAGTGTGGCGAATAAGAATGCAGGCTTTGGAGTTAGTCGCCTCGGTTCAAGTGCAAATTATGTCTTTGAGCCTCAGCCCTCTTGTCTTAGTTGTGGTACTTGATAAGATTATTGTGAGGATTAAATGAGATAAATTACAGAGTGCATAGGATAGTATATACAGTAAGTGTATTGAGTGCGTACACTAAGCATTCAATACAGAGGGATTGTTATTGAAGTTGTCATTAACTTAATCTCTACCTTTTAGTCAGTCCCTAATACATTAGAGCAAGGAGGCCAGAAAAAGATGTAGAATGACTAGGTCCTGGTGAAGGGATTTGGAGCTGGAGATTGATCTGCTACAGCAGGTTATAAAGGTGTTTTAAGAAAAAGCATCAGATTTAACAGTTGAGCAGGTACAGATTTGGGAGGGTAAGGAGATCGAAATGACTTTGAGATTTCATATTAGTAACTTACTTATAGATTGTGCTATATATATCATGTGGTCAGCATGCATTTACATTTTTCCTACATGCAGAACAGTCTGCTAAGAACTGTGGGGCAAACAAGAAATAAAAGATATAAGTTCTTCCTCTTAGATAAGTAAGGAGAAGAATTTGGGCACAAGGAAAAAGCTGCAAAAGAAAACTAGTTCTGACTGTCTTTAGCCAAAGTTCTTCCCTACCACTTACACTCAGAAAATCTGCTGTGAAATGATATAGCAAAAAACAGGCAAGATGAATCTTTTAGTTCATAATTATGTGATTGGAAGATGCTTATGTCACCATTGATAAATAAAAGTATAATTTAGTGGTTTGGTAGAGCCTTCGAGCTGGGAAGTACTGGAGGGAAGGAAAAGTGTCTAGTGGCAAAGTTCAGCTAGAGAGAGAGGAGGAGTTGAAGTGTGGTCAGTAACAGTGCAGATTTTCTTTTTAAAACAGTGCAAATCCTTTAGAAAAACTAAAGCTGAGACAGTGCTCCCTGAGCATAAATATATACTCAAATTTGGATTGTCCAGAAAAAAAGAATGCTTAATTCTCAATTGTAGAATACAGTTCAAAAGTATATATCTCAGTTCCCATAAGAGCTCTCTGGACTTACAGAGACCCAGAACGCGGTTTTATAGTGAGGAGACATTTTCTGTTAATCAGTTAGTGAAAATGTAGTGCATAGCCACTGTATACCAGGCAGTGTGCTAGCTGTGAGATATTCAGTGAGACAGAACATTCTCTGGTGTTAAGGAGCTTGTTCAAAAGAATTTCATAAAATGGCCAACATTGAGAAATAAGTGAAAACTGTACATTGTATAAAATAGTAATATATATAATAGTACATATATGTAGTACATAAATTTATATCCTAAAGCATAGTAGAATTGACCTTGAACAACCCAGGGGTTGGGGCACTGACCTTTGCACAGGTGAAAATTCAGTTATAACCTTTGATTCTACAGAACTTAACTGCTTATAGCCTACTGTTTACCAGAAGTCTTACCAATATCATAAATGGTCAATTAGCACATATTTCGTATGTTATATGTACTATGTATTATATTAAAATAAGCTGGGGGAAATATTAAAATCATAGGAAGAGAAAATACATTTATAGTATTGATTGAAAAAAATCCTCGTGTAAGTGGACCCATTCAGTTCAAACTCATGGATCAACTGTATAAGGGAACTTTAAATCATATTTTGTTTCTAACTTTTGAATATGCAAAATTAATTTTTGTAGCTTTAAAATGAAACTCTCAAGACTCATGTGTATATCTAGCTATATATATATATCTATATATATCTCTGTAGCTATATATATATCTATATATATCTCTGTCTATATATTGTTATTTTTGTCTTTGCAGTTTATTTTAGGACATTGGGTTAATTTGGCTGGAATTTGTGAGAATTACTGCTTTTTAACATGTGTTATCAAAACATGTTTTTGAGAGAGTATATTTTTATATACCTTGAATAAAACAAGCTATGAATTATTCTTATTTGGGCCTAATTTAATATTTTATTCTGAACACATTAAGAGTAATAGATTGGGAATGGTGTATAGAAAGAGCCCTTAAAATTGATCACTCTTTGATATGAAGTTAAATGGCTCAGACATTAATATGTACCCTAGAGGCTTCAAGGAAAATTAATTCTTTTTCAGTTATATTGTTCTGTCTAAACATGGTGAAAGATAGTTTTTAATCGCATGTGTGGTAATAACTAAATGGATATGCGAATTATATTTAAGGACAAGAAAATATCCATGCGTACTTTCTGGATTGCCAATTTCTGGGTCACTTATATATACTTCTATATCTATGTGTGTAGAATATATAAATGTCTGTGGCGTACATCCTTTTGTTTTATGGTAAATGCAGCAGAAGACCCTCACAGTTGTTCAGTGACTGCTGTGGAGACATGAAAGTAAAGAGAATGAAGCTTAGGGGAATATGCAGAAGGGAATGAAGAGAGGACTAAAGAAGGAGGGGTGCGGGATTGAGAGTGAGAGGTGGGGTGGGTGGGGCTGGGGTAAGTGGTGGCAGGAAAATGGAGACAACTGTACTTTAACAACAATAAAAAAAGAAAAGAATAAGTTAACAAGAATGAAAGCAGTATCAGTAACGGAACCAGCTGTACAAAGGAGAGCAAGCTTTGAATTTAACTTAAGTTTTGGAGTACATAACATTCATTCCAGTCTTATCACACAAATATCAAACTTGGAATCGTTCAGCAGCAAGTGATTTTCCATCTGGAGTTCAGACATCTGAGGAAATTTTTAAGGATGTAAGCTATACTTGGACGTCAGCTATATAGTGGATGTCACAGTGCTAGGTACTTTCATTAGTTTAGGTTAGAAATGAAACAAGCAAGTGAGGTTATGCGTAATGGCTACGAAAGGAAGATGGGAATCTCCAAGGAGACCACAAGAGAATCATTAGAAAGGGGCAAAACTTTTCCTATTAAAAAAAAAACAACTTTTCGGTGCTTTCGAAGTTATAATTAATATCTTTATTTTTTATAGTGGAAAGCTCATGATGGCATTATTTTAAAAGTAGATTGGAACTCGGTCAATGATTTAATTTTATCTGCTGGTGAAGACTGTAAATATAAGGTATGTATGTTTGAATTAACCACCTGGTTGTAAGAGTCAAATTTAGGAGAAAAGTGCTTAGCATCTAAGAATACTCTTTTAGTCCTTCATTTTAACCATGTCACTTAACTCTAATAATTTAGCAAGTTATTTTATCATTTTAATTGGTATTTTAAAGTGCTGATTTTCTCATTGGCCTACCTCATTGACCTATAGAATTTGATTTAGTAAGTACCAACATAAATACAACTTCTAGTTTTAGTGACTCAATTTAAAACAACTCAATTTAAGATTTTAAAAATCAAGATTATTAGTTACCCTGGCTGGCGTAGCTCAGTGGGTTGAGCGCGGGCTGAGAACCAAAGCATTGCAGGTTCGATTCCCAGTCAGGGCACATGCCTGGGTTGCAGGCCACGGCCCCCAGCAACCGCACATTGATGTTTCTCTCTCTCTCTCTCTCTCTCTCTCTCCCTCCCTTCCCTCTCTAAAAATAAATAAATAAAATCTTTTTTAAAATCTTTAAAAAAAAAAGATTATTAGTTAAACATTATTAGCTTCAGACCAAAATAATTTCGGGGTGGGGTGGGGAGAATAAAATTTAATGTAACCGTAGTAAGAGAAAGTTTAATTTAAATAAATGCTTTTAGAGAAAGTTGATAGAGCATTTGTTGGACCCAAAGCATTTAAGCAAAAAGGCAACATCTCAAAACTTTATTACATTTAAATGGACTTAAAAAAGTGGGTTTTATGATTAATCAGAGATTTGTTAACATCTGAAAATTATCACATTGTTATCATAATATATATTTTTTGAGATATTTAGGTTTCAAGAAATATACTTTTTACCCCTTTTGTGATAATAAAGACATTTAATTGTTAATATTGTAAAGCAATGCTTTCCAAGTCTTAACTTGATACCTCACTGTAAGACAAACTCGTTTGAAATAATGTGGTGGTGACTGTTTTCAAAGATTTTTTAAAATTTGCTTTTGTAGGT
This sequence comes from Tonatia bakeri, assembly GCA_004024845.1. Lineage (NCBI taxonomy): Eukaryota > Metazoa > Chordata > Mammalia > Chiroptera > Phyllostomidae > Tonatia > Tonatia bakeri. Next base: position 141,904 of record PVIA01001605.1, read on the forward strand.
ATGGGATAGTTATGGCCGTCTTTTGTACAGTTCACAACCTCATGAGCATCCTATTACCTCAGTTGCCTGGGCTCCAGATGGAGAATTATTTGCTATTGGCTCGTTTCATACCTTACGCTTGTGTGATAAAACTGGGGTAAGTTATAGTGGTGAGTAGTCACAGATGTGCTGTCATAAATGTGGTAATGCACAGCACACCTGGTTCTCAATCATTTTTTTCCAGTAAATTGCTTTTTAAAAAAATTTTGTATTTTTTTCCATTACCATTTATTCCCCTTAGATAGTCCTCAGTCTTTAAAAAAAACATTTTCGATGATTGCATTTGACTGAATCTGCAATTCTGATTTGTCTTCCTAATATACTGGTTCAATTAATTCCAGATTTATGGAACCAAACTCTTTAAGTTTAAAGAATAGGTATATTCTCTACAATTTGCCTTTCTGGAAATACTTATTTTAAGCGTGATTATAAAAGATGGTAAAGTATCTAAAGTATTAAAATTCATGCCCTCAGTATGTAAAGTTCAATTATAAACTTTTTTTCAAGTGTCAAATATGTTTCATACAAAAATTTTGGTTTCATATTTTTGGTAAAATATGGTAAACTTAAAAACTGGTCATTTTAAAACCAAAGGACTTTTTTTTTGTTAAGAGTTCCGTGTTTGAATGCCCGTGAGACTTTCTCCTCGCGAGAGAATACGCCTTCTGTCACACTCGTTCTGTGCAGCGTTCCCGGCTGTGCGTGCAGAGGAAGCCGTTCCGTCCGAGTGCTCCAGACGCAGCCGCGCTGTGTGCGTGTGCTCTTCTGTGCTGTCTCTGACCGAGGAAACCGCATCATTTGTTCTGTGGCTTATTTTCCTCCATCGCAAAATAAGACTGTTAACTTAGAATTTTTAGCACTTTATAAATGATCTTTTAAGTTTTCTGGTTACTTGTTTTTTTATTACATAAAAGATGAAGTGCTCTGCCTGGCTTTACAAATTCTCTGAAACCTGGTGCCATACAATCCATAGTCTTTCCTTCTCACAGCTCCCTAATTTCTGTCTGCCCAAATCAGGTCCAGCACTGACTCACGAATCCTCTGCGCTCGCTAACTTTCTCAGTCACTTTTCCATGGAATGCTGTCCCCTCTGTCTTATACTTGCTGAGTACAACTCATGGGCCTGAGTAAGGCCCATGTCATGTTTGACTTCCTTTCATGGTACCTTCTACAGGTGATCTAAAGTTTATCTGTTTGTCAAACTTCTCACCTAGGTTTATTTTTTCTTAGTTATAACATCAGGATAATGGAGAAGATGATCTCATTTTCATCTGATTTTTCTATCAATGATTCTGTCTATAGAATATCTACTCACATTTTCACAATATCTTGTGCTATTATATTGTCCATTTTAGTTTTATATATGTTATTTTTGACCCCCTAGATAGTTTATAAGATCCCATAGTTAGCCCTGGCTGGTGTGGCTTAGTGGATTGAATGCTGGCCTGCAAACCAAAGGGTTGCTGGTTTGATTCCCGGTGAGGGCACATGCCTGGGTTGCAGGCTAGTTCCCCAGTAGGGGGTGCGAGAAAGGCAACCACACATTGATGTTTCCCTCTCTTTCTCCTTCCCTTCCCCTCTCTAAAAATAAATAAATAAAAAAAATATTTTTAAAAATTAAATAAAATAATTTCAATTAATAATTTAATAATAATAAAGATTTACTTTATTAAACACATCCATTTTTAAAATGTTAATAATCTAGGAAACAACTTTCTAAAAGGATTTGGTTTTTATTCATTAGATATTAAATATATACTATTCATCAAAGTGTTTTAGAAACTAGGGATGGAAAGCTGTTAAGATTTTCCTTCAGGTTGTTGACAGTCTTGTGGAGATCAGACTGTAGGATTTAAAGTGCAGTATGGTTAGTTCTCTGGAGGAGGCTTGTTTAGTGTAAGCACTGTGAAGGTGTGGCAGGGCCTAACTGCAGGGGACATTAATCAGAGAGCTGAGGCTTAAAGAATTAGTAGTTCTCCAAGTAGTTGCAGGCTGAGGGAACCTCTCCTGCATCAAAGTATAGAAGAGTGTAGTGCTTTTTGTGCAGTAAGATTTTACATGGGATAGTACCAGGAGATGATACCAAAAAGACATTCTCAGATAAGATCTTGTTTGCCATGGAAGAGTTTCAATTTTAATGATTTTAAATCTAATTATTTTTTGTGGAACCTCCTAAAGTGGTGCCGTGGGGTGGAACACAGGGGAGAGGGTTGAGTTCTTGGCGGTCCTCCTCTTCACCCACAACAGAGAAGCTAAACACTGACCAGCTTTACTGTTAGCATCCAATGTAAGATTTGCTTTAAACAGCTAAAACAATGCAGTTGGAACACCATGTGTCAGCCAGTAGAGAACCTTGGGTGGCGGGTAGTAACACGATACTATTCACATATTGGAAATACTGCTTTGGTTTCAGAGGAACAGTGGTGCAGGCAACAAGAAGGGCCTGCTCTCAGGTGAAAAGTTGTAAAAACACGGAATTTCACTCACTACTGTTCGCTTCTCTCAACCATTGACTCCCCTCAAGTTTCTGACTGCTTTTTTAAAAAATCAACTTTATTGAGATATAATTCACATACTCTACATTTATCCACGTAAAGTGTACTGTTTACTATTTTTATTACATTCATAGGATTGTGCAACCACCACCACACTCTGTTTTAGAACATTTCCCTCCCCTCTAAGAGGAATCACATACTCATTGCCAATCTCTGTTTCTCCCTAAGTCACTCCCAGCCCCTGGCAACTACTGATCTACTGGTACTTTCGTTTATATGGATTTGTCTATTCTCGCCATATAAATGGAATAATACATTATGTGGCCTCTTGTGGCTGGCTTCTTACATTTAGCATAATATTTTTAAGGCTCATCCATGTTGTAGTATATAGCAATACATCATTTCTTTTCGTGGACAAATAATATTCCATTATATGACTATGACATGTTTTGTTTATCCATTTATCAGTTGACAGACATTTGTATTTTTTTCAGTTTTTTATCATGAATGATTCTGCTCTGAATGTGTCTAAGTTTTGTGTGGATGTATGTCTTCATGTTTCTTGGGTATACACATAAGAGTAGAATTACTGGGTTAAATAGTAACGGTATGTTTCACTTTTGGAGCAATGGCCAAACTGTTTTTCACTGTGGCTGTCTGCCTGCTTTTGATTTTTTCCAGTCTTCAAGTAGTTGTTTTTGTAGTTTGTCTTTAGTATACAGGTCTGAGAAGGCTGGTCTGGTAGCAGCTATGCTCTGCATATCAAAATTTTATTTAAAATAATTGGTCATGAGTTTTTGAAAATTAGTTTTGCACATTTGAGAGCTGTGCTAACTACTACAGTGGTTCTCAGGGTGAAGTGGACAGGGAGGGCCACCTGTCTGAGGGTCACTCTGCACTGAATCGCTCAGGAAAACAGCCAGATGACTTGGACAGTAGTTCACAAAACACGTGCCAACGGCCAGTACAAACACGAAGGGATGTTCAGGTTAACTAATACATAAATATAAAATAAAGACATAATGATATATTTTACCTAATAGGTTGGAAAGATTAACTATGACTTAAAAAACCTTGAGTTTACTCAAGTAGAAGGAAATGAGTCCTCTTATTTACTGTTGGGAGGAATGTGAACTGATTCTACCTTCTTGAAGAGTAGTTTAATAATACATACCCAAGTGTTAGATGCACACATTCCTTGACCTAAGGATCTCAATTATAGGAATTTTCTCCAAAGAGATCACTGTACAAGTACATAAAGATGTATGCGTAACAGTTTCATCATAGTATTGTTGTAATAGTGAAAATTAGAAACAAATTAAATGTCCCCATGTAGGAGACTAGTTAGGTGTTATTCTATCTACCTAAAATGGACTACCCTCAACTCTTAAAAATGGAGAAGAAGGGTTATGTTTAAAAACCTGGGAAGATATCCATGATAAGTTGTTTAATATAACGACCAGGTTTTAGGAGAGCATTTTATTCTAGGACCCCACTGAGGTAAAATAGTATAGCCGTATCTCTAACTGCACTGCTAGAGATATACCCATGGTTGCTGTATTCTATATCTCTTCCTTCTTTTACGATTTTGTATAATGTGAACTTTTCTTAATGAAAGGTGTCAATTACACAGGTGCAATAAAGATCTTTAATATGTTCTTTGGTAAAAATGAACAAAAAAGGAGTGATGTCACAGAAAATGGTGGAGTAGGGAGCTCCACGTCTATTCAAGCAACCATTAAACTGGCAAAAAATGTCAGATACAACTTTTTTAGAGTTCTGGAATCTAATTTAAAACTTATAGCAATCGGGGGAATGCTTAATGAAGAGGGAAAGTGCTAAATTTTGGTAAGAAAGCATTGTGGCATATCTGCTTACCTGCTTACCATCCCTCACTTCCAGCTTGGCTGTGCCCATGGGGGAAGCAGCCTGCGTTTTGGTGAGGCTTGCTGGTGCCAGATGGGAGAATAGGAACTATGTTCTCAAAAAATTGCGGTTGTACTTTTTGACCTGTCTGGTGGTTCTCAGAGGGATTGGCACAGAGGCTTGTCTTTGTTTTGCCTCCTTTGGAAATCTCTCTGAGCTGGAGTAGCTTCCCATGTGGCCTCTGCCGAAAGCAAAATAAAGCATACTCAAGCCACCTGGGGCAAGCAGCAGGCAGACTAATAAGCCTAGAAAAGAGGGGGCTGAAGAGGAAGGTATATGGGAGAATAAAAGCTTTGGAGGGTTCTCACAGATCCTGAGGAATCCAGAGAACAACGCACATGCCCAGAGCCAGACACAGGCTCAGAAAAGACCTGAAGGCATGCTAGCCTCGTATCACTGGTTGACCTTTGTGCAGAGCTTTGCATCACAAGCAGGAGGTGAAGGCTAAGGAAGAATTATAGGTGGCCTGGCTAAGTGTGGCTGGAGTCCTCGAGCTCAGAGCCAATTGGCAGAGGGGAAGAGTATTTTTTTTCTTTCTTTTTGGCTTTGTCAGGTCACAAGCTGACCCCTGAGATAACGAATGGAGACTTCAGTGACTACACATGAAAACAATAGTCTTGGCAAAAATAGTTTGGAAAGTCACTAAATAAATAATGAATGCAGCCCTCAAAAAGCAACAACAGAAAACCTAGGGAGCGGGGAGAATCTGATTTCCAGCGTTACCACATTATAATATCCAAAACATCTACTTTTCAACAAAAAAATTACAAAGCATACAAAGAGGCAGGAAAGTATGGTCCATTCACAGAAAAAAAAAATAAATAAAACCATCCATGAGGAGGCCCAGCATTAGACTTAAAGTCTTTAAAGACAGAGACTTTAAATCAAACATTAAGTCTTTAAAAACAAAGACTTTACATCAATGGTCTTAAATATGCTCAAAGAGCTAAAGGGCACTAAGAGGACAAGATCTGGACAAATAGAAAAGATCAATTAAGAGACAGAAATTATAAAAAGGAACCCATAGAAAATCTGAAACTGAAAAAAATGAGCAAAGGATGAAAGAAGTACATTGTAAATATCTCTAGAACCCCCAAATATGTCCAATCTCTTCAATAGTGAGCTTCATGCAAAAAAAAAAAATTCAGAGCAATGCTTTTTCCCACTTACTGGAGAATGGGAAAACGGGCTTCCTCATAATGCACTGAAGGCAACATTTTTGGTACAACTTTTCTCAAGTATAATTTGGCAACATTTATCAAGATCCTTGAAACTTTTGACAAAACTATTATACTTTCAAGGAATTTTAAAAATGTGTTGCATGTTAATTTGCTCATTTATTTTCTTATTTACGGATTCCTTCACCAGTATTTGTCTACTATATGCTAAGTACTTGCCCTAGGTGTTAAGTAGCCGTAAACAAAGCAAATTGTCTGCTCTGAATTTTTATTCCAGCAGATGAAACACTATACGCAAACAAACAAAACGAATATGTAGTATGTTAAATAGTAATAAATGCTACAAAAATAAAGCTGGATATGGGAGATGGCATTATTTTAGGTGTGGTTAGGGAATATCAGATACAAACTAAATGTACATTGTTGAGTGGTTAGTAAAGGAAATTATGGTGTATGTGAATTACTTATGGCAGAAGAATTAAAAGCCATAGTACCATGGTTTTTCTCTAGATTCTATAGTAAGTTTTATTTTTACCTTTGATTTTTAGAAAGGTATGATTCAAATATATAAGGTAAAATCTTTCAAAGTAACATAGTCATAAATGAATATGCAGAATATATTAATGAATTGCATTATATTAAATTAGATGTAATGGAAATCAAGGGAAAATTTTGAATGTATAAGGTACCTTTCAGCATAATGAAAAAGGTCTGTTGACCTTTTAGCTTTTACTTATCAGCAGGTGGTGCTATTGCTTGTGTAAGAGAGAACTTACTGCCATTCTTATATTCTCTGTGTTTGAATATCCAGTTTGTCATTATAGTAAAAACATTACTCTCTGTTCCTTTATTCTTCCATTCAATTAAGTGCAGTGATTATATCATCTGCAGTAACTGGTCTTACTGTTACATACAATTTTTTGTTGTCAATTATATAAGTGGTTTTCAACCTTTTTCATCTAATGGCATACATAAACTAATAATTAAAATTCTGTGTACACCAAAAAATATTATTTTTGCCAATCTGACCAAAAAATAGGTATAATTTTGATTCATTTATACCAGACAGCTATGATTGTGCTGGCTGTTGACATTGTTTACTTTTTTATTTTTATTTATTTATTTAGTTTTAAAGATTGGGGAAGGGAGGGAGAAAGAGAAGGACAGAAATATCAATGTGTGGTTGCCTCTCACATGACCCCCACTGGGGACCTGACCCACAACCCAGGCACGTGCCCTGACTGGGAATCGAACTGGCCACTCTTTGGTTTGCAGCCTGTGCTCAATCCAATGAGCTACATCAGTCAGAGTGACATTTTTTAAATTTGACAATCTAAGGAAAAAGAGGTCAGTGCCCCTAACCAAATAGTCAGATATTGCATGTTTTAAAGATTCTTGTGGCAACACAGGTTGAAAATTGCTGATTTATATCAACACCTAATTTAAGACACTCTGCAATTTGCTAATTCCTGGTATGTTAGAGAGAATATTGATTTTAAAAATCATTTAATGTACCTTGAAGAAATGTAAGAAGCTTTGCATCTATTTTCTCTTCCACCTAAACTTAATGCGTGAAAACACAATTTTATGACTTGTATTCATTCAACTTGATTAAAGATATATGCATTTGAGGATCCTTTTAACCAAGTATATTTACTTAGGAGTAAAGAGGAGGGTGAGGTAGGCATTTAAGAGGTACTTTTAAAAGTTATTGTAAAGTCATGTTTTTTAGTTTAAATATCTCTTACTTCCCTATTGGAAAATAATCTGCATGCTTAAGCAATTTGACAGTACAGAAAAAAAATGGCCTCAAAGGGATGTAATATCATAGTAGGTCAACACTCTATGGACACATTTTCAGTTGTTGTTCTCTCTAGTATGATTGCTTGTTTTGTTTTATTTTATTTTAAGGTAGGAGTAGCATTGGCATGTTTGTGGAGCTCTGGAGTCAAGACTCCAGTGGTGAATTTACAGAGTTAAAGGCTTCTTTTGGGCCTTCAGTTTCCACATCTATAAAATAAATGGTCTGGGCTAAGTGATTGGCTCCTTTTAACGTCACAGTTCTTTGAGATCTTTTCCACAGGCATTGAACATAATGCTCGCTTCCTCTCATGGGTAGTGTCAGTGTGTTGTTTGTTTCTTTGTGTTTAAGTACGAGGCTGTTGCATATGAGAGGAAGCCCTGAACATGGAGTGCTCCAAGTGGGAAAAACTGAAGCAGGGCTGGAGCAGTGGGGCTGATTCTGTGACTTCAGAGTTACTCTACATTTCATTATAGTTGCATACAAGTAGCAGAAGCCATTAAGCAAGAAGAAGAATTGGTTATAAGGTTATAGGAATATCTTCCAGAAGCCAGGGAAGGATGTAGCTGGGCTTCAGGAGTCAGAAAATGTAGTGCTACGAAAACAGAAAATGTTCCCTTTGTGTCTTTTGCCTCTGCTTGCCTCTGGCCCGGCCTAGGTAAGGTGCTCCTGGCCGATCTAATCAGATGTGCCTGGGCAGGCTGCAGTGTGCTGTGCAAACATGGCTGCCAGGACGCTAACACGGACGCCAGAGGGACAGCTGGTGAGGACCAGGTGCTGAAAATGGGGGGAGGCAGCCAACCCAGGAGGTTACCTTTTGTGTTCGAAGCCAGCTCAGCCTAATTTGCCAGAAATTTTCAGTTTAATCCTGAGAGATTTCTTTTCAGAGGAATAAATTTCTGCCTTTATAATGAAAATTAGAATTATATTTTCAGAAGTCACAAAGTATAAACTGTAAATTAAAGCAACTGTACTTCCTAACAGTGGGACCCTGGTGTCTAGACTTGCTGTGAGAAAGTAGGCAAGCATACAAAAATCAGAGTTCTAGTACAAAATTTACTTTTAATCTTTGAAAAATCAACACCTAACACATAGTAGGTATTCCATGAATGTTGCATTTTAATGGATCATTATGCACACAAAAGATTTTGTTTTGTTTTTTAATGACATTAGTTTAACTGAATTATGGTAATTCAAGTAACATGGTAGCATTTTGACTGGTTCATTAGTTCATTACTAGAATTGATCCCGTTAGTCAGTTTGGTTGATGTTTTTGAGAAAGTTAGTTTAAAATTTCTAAATGTAATGTCCTGTATAAATTTGAATTTTACTTTTTTATTTTGCTCTCAAAACATCTCAATTTAACTTTCTATGTGTAGAAGCAAAGAATTTTACTTCTGTTTGAGAAATGTTCTTTAGATACACATACACGAAAATTACGCAAAAGCTTCTGTTTCACATGGGCAATCCAGCTATGTCATTGTTCCCTTACACCCCTTTTGGGAGAAAAGTGGTACAGTTTCTTCTCTAGTATTTTCTTCAACTTATAAATGCTTTATAAATCAAACTCGTAACTTTCATACATTTTGATTAGTCATTGCCAGAGGTACCAGTCATGTAAAAAATTTTAGATCCTTTATTCTGATTTAAGAAAAGATGTTCTTTCATCCCATTGTCTTTAGTTAAATTACTTTTCCCTTCCTCTCCATCTACTTTTTAAAGAATTTTATAGATTTTCCTAGACCATTAGGCCATATTTAATTATTTGAAGTATCATTTGTTAGGGGTTGTAGATTTGATGATTTAAAGTTGCTCCATAAGGACTTTTTCCTCAGTATTCTAAGATGTCCACATTTTCTCTAAGGGAGGTTCCATCTCAGTCTGATTTCTCATACTATTGGGAAACAGTCATGAAAAATGATATCTTTCTTTTTCTCAGTATAATTTCAATGCTTTTGTACAGTTCACATGATAGAATATTAAATGCATGTTTCATTTGATGTCATAAACCTATTTTGCTTTTTTCTTAAAGCAACTTGTTTAACAATTTTTAAATGTTTTCTTTTGGATATCCTTGATAATTCAGTACCACATGAAAAATCCAAGATTCTACTACCATTTGGTGACAACATGGTCAAATCATTGTTTAATTACTTTTTAATTGTGAAAATAAACTTTTTGAAAGCCCAAACCACAAATTCCAAACTACTTAAAAATATTGTTTCTTGTATTTATGCTTATAAATGAATCTAAATCTTTAAAAAAATGAATTACCTTTCAAAAAATCCCCCAGTTGACTGCTGTAATTTAATGGTAGGCCAAGTAATGGGCTCCCAGGGACGCCCACGCCCTAATCCCAGAACCTGAATGTAGGCAACCTGAAAGGCAAAAGGGACTTTGCAGATGTGATTACAGGTATGAACCTTTAGATGGTAAAACGTGCTGGATTATCCAGGTTGACCTAGTCTGATCATATAAGTCCTTAAAGAAGAGAACCTTTCCTAGCTGGGTTAGACAATGAAGCTGGACAGATTCAAAGAGCAACTCATCCTACTTCACTGCCTTTAAAGAAGGAGGAAGGGGGTGCACTCTCCCTCCCGGGAGCACACCAGTGCCTTTCCCTTCCCCTCGCTTTTCCCTCACAGGTGTGCATCTCTTAAGCTCTAAAGATCCATCGCCCTGAGACTTGCAACCAGGGGAGCAATGGGCAGGGGAGCTCATCCCAGGCTAACTCCCTGACGCTGTCTCCAGGGTCCCCCTTTCTCTGGCTCTCCAGTGAGCCGAAGCAGCCCCACCTTGGCTCACTTCTTTCCTGTAACATTTCTAGAGAGCCAAAGCAGCCCTGCCTAGGCTCTCTTGTGTTGCTCCTTCTGTCCTAGGCCCTCCCTTGTTTCCCCGTCCCCGACTTTAGTAAATGTACTTACTCTCAAAGTAAAACAAAACAAAAAAAAAAATAGAGGAAGGAGACCGAGCCAAGGAATGCAGGTGGCCTCTGGAAGCCATGAATGACCAGAAAGGGTATGGGGACCAGTCAGTCCTGCATCTCTAAGAAACTGCATTCTGCTAACACCCAGCATGACAGAGCCTCCGGAAAGGAACTCTGCCCTGCTGGCACCTTGATTTTAGCTTGGGGAATGCTGAGTGGGATGTATGGTCTGTAGATCTTTAAGATAATACATTTATGTTGTTCGAAACCTTTGAGTTTGTGGTAATTTGTTACAGAAAACTACAACTTTGTAACTGTAGGTCAGGGTCAGTCTTAGCAGTGAGTTAGGTGGAATGTCCGGGGGAAGGCTTTCATCACATTCTTATTGATAACAAAATTTCCCCTGTTAGCTTTATTGCTTTGAATTAAAAAATTGTTATTTCTCCCTGGCTGGTGTAGCTCAGTGGATTGAGCATGGGCTGTGAACCAGGCATCGCAGGTTCTATTCCCAGTCAGGGCACATGCCTAGGTTGCAGGCCACGGCCCCCAGCAACCGCACATTGATGTTTTTTTTTCTCTCTCTCTCTCTCTCTCCCTCACTTCCCTCTCTAAAAATAAATAAATAAAATATTAAAAAAAAAGAAATTGTTATTTCTTAGAATGTGATAGCATCATGGGGGTAACAGAGTAAACTTGTTCTTATCAGGTCCTTTCTCAGTAATTTGGCTAACCAAGAGCAGGTATTGGATGAGAAAGGGAAGAGAGAGGCATAGAATACTATTACCCAGGGAGATGCCCTTTGAGGGGACCATCAACTTCTTGATATTTGGGGAGATACTTGCCCAGAGCCAAAGCCACTGTGATGAGCTCTTTAGACAAAAACACGTCGCTAAGGCTCTCAAAAGCCTAACAGCAGTTTCCTGTGTTCTTGTTCAGTGGCAGCTCAAAATAACTTGGATATCATATTGTGAATACAGATCACATTTGTGTTCTGTAAACGTCTTTTATACTTACTAATTTTTCCATTTTCCTTCTGCTTTTTGCTTATTCATCTTGTGTTTTCAGAAATTAGTTGCACTTCACCAAGTCTAAAGTAATTTTTTTTGTTTCCTTTTTTGTATTCTGTATCCTAAGAGAACTGTTACTTACAATGTATTATTTGGAATTAGGGGGAAGAAATAGAAAACGTCGTCAGTATTGTGTAGGCACAAATAGTGAGTAGTATGAAATAATTTAATATAAGACTTATATTTTGAAGAAATTTATGGCAAAAAGAAATATAAGAAAAATAATGAAAAAAATAGAAAAATAATACCCATAGTCATAAAATCAAATATTTTCATTTTTTATGCACCTTACAAGTCTTTGAGCAGGTTTTTGCATGGTTATGATTACTATATTTTATATATCCTTTCACTTTTAGTATTGATGTTAAATACTTATTTTAGCTCAATATTATGGTCTAAAAACACTATTAAACTATGAAAACAAAGCATGAGTAAATTTTAATAAAAAGAGGTTGAGGGGGAAAGATAATGGGAGAGGCAGCATTTTTTAAACAATTGAGATATAACATATATAGTATCTTATGTTAACAGCTCAGCAAATTTTTATGTATGTAAATACCCAGAAAACCACCACCCATGTTGATATAGAGCATTATTAACAACCCAGAGATTTCCTTTGTGACTCCCTTCAGTCAGTTACCCTCCATAGTAACTGGCTTCTGTCACCAGAGATGAGTTTTACCTGTTTTTAACTTTTTAATAAGCTGAATCATACAGTATTTACACTTCTGTGACTGACTTTTTCTGTTCAGTCATGTCCGTGAGATCTATCCGTGTCGTTGGGTATAGTGGCATAGTTTTTGAATCTTCTCTAATCTCCCCATAAAACACAGGAAATAAGAGACCATAAACTTTAAAACCCACAAACAACTACAATAAAAGTAGGTGACACTGTATACCTACAAACTTCCAAATACAGGTGTTTTCCCAAGTACTAATGACAGGCACACATGGTATCAGAATCTGTGTGTGTGAGGAAGGAGAGGAAAGGCAACCAGGCTTCTCAGACCATGAGAAAAGAACAATGCCAAATTCACCATAAATACCTGAAAGCAAGAACAGTAGCTGAAACTGGAAAGAAATTTCTAGAGGATCCAATTCTGGGTGCAGTGGAAAGGACCATGGTAGGGTCTGACAGCTCTGTAGCTGTGTAGACCTAGTGTACTCTTGAAAGTAACAAATCAAGCTTCTTGTCAGGACCAAACCCTGCACTGAGCAGAAATTTCTGGGAGTAAAATCCAGATTGATCAGAACAGAGAACATAGAGCAAAAAAGATAGGAAGTCCCAGTAAAAATGGAGGAAAGAAGTAGAAGATGGTCTCAAAATAAAAAATGGAGCTTTTTTTTTATTATCACTATGAGAAAACAACAGAAGAGAGAGCTCTAGAGCTATCCTGGTGGAAAATTCTGCCTTTTCAAAAGCATAACAAAATCCATTTCACTTAAAAATGAGCAGCGGAACAGGATCACAGTCAAATTATATAGTGCTGCCAAAGACAATGAAAGCATGCCATAATAAGACAAGCACTGCAATATTGAAGGATATTAAGAATATTACAGAAGCTGTGAAATAACCATATAAATCATAACTAAGAAAATTAAACTAAGTGACTAGAGAAAAGGAGATTTATTTTGTATTTTTTTATTTTATGTATTTATTTTTAGAGAGAGGGGAGGGAGAGACAGAAAAACATCAATGTGTGAGAAAAACATCAACTGTTGCCTCCTGCACACTCCAACTGGGGACCTGGCCCACAACCCAGGCATGTGCCCTGATCAGGAATCGAACCAGTGACCTTTCGGTTTCCAGGGCAGTGATCAATCCACTGAGCTACACCAGCCAGGGTAAGAAAGGGAAATTTTTTAAGGAGAGATAACAGAACTCAGGAGAGAATTATAGAAAGGACAAGTTATTACAAAAATGAAGACCAAACTAGGAGGAATATGAGAGCAAATAAACATAATGGATAGTGCCTTAAGGTAAAAAGAATGTGAAATAGGAAGCAAGGAAATGGCAAAAGACATATAAGGTTTTGATAGAAAGTGATAGAAAAGATCCAAAGTACACATAGTAGGAGTCTTCAGAGGAGAAACCAAAGAAATAAACAGAACAGATACTAAAAGCTACCACTCAAGAAAAATTTCCTCAAACATAAGAGATTTGAAACTTATTGAAAAGACATATCACATACCTATGAAATAGACCCAGATGACTAACACCCAGCTATATGATAATAAAACTAAAGAAGTTTAAAGAAAAAGAAAAAAGCCCAATGGGCATCCAAGGAAAAAATTAAGTCACTCATACAGGGAAGAGAATCAGAATATGATTAGACTTTTTTTTAGAAAGGGTTTTGGTTTTTTTTGATGAAAGGTTTTTTTTTTTTTTTTTTAAGATTTTATTTATTTTTAGAGAGGGAACAGAGGGAGAAAGAGAGAGAGAGAAACATCAATGTGCGGTTGGTTGCTGGGGGCCGGAGCCTGCAACCCAGGCATGTGCCCTGACTGGGAATCGAACCTGTGATGCTTTGGTTCGGAGCCCGTGCTCAATCCACTGAGCTACGCCAGCCAGGTGATTAGACTTTTTAAAAAATATATTCTATTGATTATGCTGTTACAGTTGTCCTAGTTTTACAAACCCTTTGCGCCCTTCCACCAGGTACCCCCATTCCCTCCAGCATTTCCCCCCTTAGTTCATGTCTATGGGTCATGCATATAAATTCTTTGGCTATTCAATTTCTTATACTCTTCTTAACCTCCCCTGTCTATTTTGTACCTACCAATTTGTACTTCTTAACCCCTGCACCTTTTGCCCCATTCTCCCCCAAGCCCCTCCCAGCTGATAACCCTCCAGATAATCTCCATATCTATGACTCTGTTCCTTGTTTACTTAGTTTGTTTTTTAGATTCAGGTGTAGTTGTGAATTTATTGCCATTTTAATGTTCATAGTTTTGATCTTTTTCTTATATAATTCCTTCTAACATTTCATATAATAATGGCTTGGTGATGATGAACTCCTTTAGTTTTACCTTGTCTAGGAAGCACTTTATCTGCTTTTCAATTCTAAATGATAGCTTTGCTGGATAGAGTAACCTTGGTTGTAGGTCCTTGGTTGTAGGTCCTTGCTTTTCATCACTTTGAATACTTCTTGTCAGTCCCTTCTACCCCTGCAAAGCTTCTTTTGAGAAATCAGGCAGTAGTCTTATGGGACCTCCTTTGTATGTAACACTCTGCTTCTCTCTTGCTGCTATTAAGATTCTCTCCTTATCTTTAACCTTTGGCATTTTAATTATAATATATCTTTGTGTGGTCCTCTTTGGGTCCAACTTGTTTGGGACTCTCTATGCCTCCTGGACTTGTATGGCTATTTCCTTCACCAAATTAGGGAAGTTTTCTTTCATTATTTTTTCAAATACGTTTTCAATTTCTTGTTCTTCCTCTTCTTCTGACACCCCTGTGACTTGGATCTGTATGTTTGGAGATGTCCCAGAGGCTCCTTATACTATCCTCATTTTTTTTTTTTGAGTTCTTTTTTCTTCTTGCTGTTCTGATTGAATGCTTTTTTCTTCCTTATGTTCCATATCATTGATTTGATTCTCAGTTTCATTCCCTCCACTCTTGATTCCCTGTAGTTTTTAATTTTTTTCACTTAATGTAACCTTTATTTCTTCCTAGGTCTTTTTTATGCTGTAGCAGTATCCAGTGATTTCTCTGAGCATTCTGATAACCAGTATTTTGAACTGTGCATCTGATAGGTTGCTTATATCCATTTCATGTAGTCCTTTTTCTGGAGTTTTGTTCTGTTCTTTTATTTGGGCCATTTTTCCTTTTTTTAAGTATATTTTATTGATTATGCTGTTACAGTTTTCCCAACTCTTGCCCCTTTATCCCCCCTCCATCCTATATCCTTCAGTCTTTCAGCTCCCCCCACTTAGTTCATCTCCATGGGTTGTACATAAAAGTTCTTTGAGTTCTTTGTTTCCTATACCATTTTTTACCTCTCCCCATCTATTTAATGCTTACCAATTTGCTTATTTTTCCTTGTGCCTTCCCCCGCATTTCTCCCTTCCCCCTCCCCACTGAAAACCCTCCCTGTGATGTCCATTTCTCTGATCCTGTTCCTGTTCTGCTTGTTTGCTTAGTTTTTGTTTTCATTGTTTTTCTTTCTTTTATTTTTTTAGGTTCATTTGTTGATAGTTGTGAGTTTGTTGTCATTTTACTGTTCACATTTTTTATCTTCTTTTTCTTAGATAAGTCCCTTTAATATTTCATATAAGAATGACTTGGTGATGATGAACTCCTTTAATTTGACCTTATCTGGGAAGCACTTTATCTCCCCTTCCATTGTAAATGATAGCTTTGTTGGATAGAGTATTCTTGGATGTAGGTTCTTGCCTTTCATGACTTCAAATACTTCTTTCCAGCCCCTTCTTACCTGCAGGGTTTCTTTTGAGAAATCAGCTGATAGCCTTATGGACACTCCTTTGTAGGTAACTCTTTCCTTTCCTCTTGATGCTTTTAAGACTCTCTCCTTATCTTTAATCTTGGGTAACTTGATGATATGCCTTGGTGTGTTCCTCTTTGGGTCCAACTTCTTTGGGACTCTCTGGGCTTCCTAAAAGTCTATTTCCTTGACCAGATTGGGGAAGTTTTCCTTCACTACTTGTTCAAATAAGTTTTTAATTTCTTACTGTTGTTCTTTTCCTTCTGGCACCCCTATACTTAGGATATTGGAACATTTCAAGTTGTCAAAGAGGTTCAAAAGTCTCTCTTCATGTTTTTCATTCTTGCTTCTTCATTTTGTTCTGGTTGGATGTTTATTTCTTCCTTTTGTTTCAAATCATTGATTTGAGTCCTGGTTTCCTTCCTATCACTGTCGGTTCCCTTAATATTTTGCTTTATTTCATTTTGGGTATCTTTCATTTGTTCTTTCATTTTTTGACCTAGCTCAAATTAGTTCTATGAGCATTTTGATTACCAGGGCTTTAAATTCTCCATCGGATAGGTTGGCTATCTCCTCATTGTTTAGCCCTCTTTCTGAAGTTTTGCTCTGTTTCTTTCATTTTGGCCCTATTTCTTTGTTCAGGGCCCCTGTTAAGTTGTAAGTTGTACGGGGGCAGGGCCTTAGGTATTCACCAGGGCAGGGCAACCATCTTTGCTGTGCTTTGGCACTGCCTGTGGAGGAGGGACCACAGAGGAAAAATGCAGCTCCCCTGCTCATCTCTAGCCCAGTTTTCAACGAATTCTCATGTGAGACTGGGAGTTTCTCCCACCATGGCAACCACTGTAGTCCACAGCCCACTCTGAGTCTCAGTTTCCCCTTAAGTCAGCCCTGCCACCACGGTTCGCTGCCTCACCCATTTCTCTCTGTCTGCCGACTTACTGGTCTGGTTATTCTGTTTGATTGTTTCTTTAATTCTGTGGTTGTCAGAGTTCCATGCAGTTTGATTTTGGGGGGCACTTCTGGTTGTTTATTGATTTTAGATTGGTTGTTATCCTCCCTTTGGTTGTTCCAGGAAGTGAAGGGTTTCTACCTATGCCTCCATCTTGGCCAGAACTCCTGGGCCATGTTTCTTTGTCTCCTCATTTTGGCAGCCTCCCTGTGCATTAGGTAGAGCTACTTTGACTCCCTGTCTTAGGAGCATGGCCTACTGTAGAAAAGGTGCCTGTAAACTGTATGGGGCAGAGCCTTAGGTAATCACCAGGGCTCTGGGCTTTGTGTGGGGAGGGCTCAGAGGGAGGACTGCTGCTTCCTAGCCTCTGGAGATTTTCCCAAGAGACAGTTTCCACCCAGCACTCGCCCTCTTGCCAATCACTTCACAATCTGTAAGCCACTGGTGACCTTCCAGCTGTTGCCCTGGTGCTAAATTTCAGAGGGGTGGGTCTGCATGAGTTCTAAGTCTGTTGTGGGCCTTATAAGAATTGTCTCTTGAGAATC
This sequence comes from Tonatia bakeri, assembly GCA_004024845.1. Classification (NCBI taxonomy): domain Eukaryota; kingdom Metazoa; phylum Chordata; class Mammalia; order Chiroptera; family Phyllostomidae; genus Tonatia; species Tonatia bakeri. The sequence goes on from PVIA01001605.1 coordinate 159,275, forward strand.
CCACAGTTTGTTCTGCCGCTGCAACCCTTACATGTTTTTACAGCCAAAAGTTATGTGGACTTATCTTCCTGGCACTGGAATCCTGGGTTGGGTGGTCTGGTCTGGGACTGGGATACCTCACTCCCACGGTATCCCTCCCGATTTTTATCTACCACACAGGAATGTAGGACTGTCTGTTCCATGTTGACACACCTCTCTGCCTCTCTGTGCCTGTCTCTGCTTATCTGCATCTCCGCCCCTCCTGCCCATCTGGATGAATGTGGCTTCTTTAAATTCTTGGTTGTTAGACTCCCATACAGCTTGATTTTTCTGACAGATCTAGGTGCTATTGTTTTGTAGTCTAGCTGTACTTTTTGCTGTAGTTGTTCTAGGAAGCAAAGCATGTTTACCTACACCTCCATCTTGATTTTGTCACCAGACTTTGATAGCAATAAGTTATGTGAGAAGACAATGGATTAACATAAGATACTACAAAAAACAAAGAGTAGGTGAGCCAAAGGTTTTATATCTAGCCATTCTAACATTTAAGTATAAAGGTCATAAACAAACTGAAATAAACTGGTATGTAGGAATTGAAGGAATGTTGTTCTCATGAGTGTTCAGAGGAGTCTACGGGAAAATTAGCTTCAGATTAACAACATGACTAAGGACATAGTAAATTAAGGAGTGGTCATGAACACCAAGTATATACTCATTGGTAGAACTAAGACAACGTGGTGTCTGCAAAGAATATAGTATAATATGTAATGGCTATAAGTCATTAACATTGCAAAATGGGAGGATGAGAGAGTATATGGAAAGTAGCCCTGGTCAGGTGGTTCAGTTGGTTGGAGCGGTGTCCCATACACCAAGAGGTTGCGGGTTCGATTCCTGGTCAGGGCACAAACCTAAGTTGTGGTTTCAGTCCCCAGTCGGGGTGCACATGGGAAGCAATTAATCAATGTTTCTCATATAGATGTTTCTCTCTCTCTCTTCCCCACCCTCTCTCTCCTTTATGAGGATAAACATATCCTCAAGTGAGGATTAAAACAAAGTAGAATAAACTTACTGATTATGTTTACAGGTGTTAATTTGGTAATAAAAGGATATTACTTAAAATCAGATATGGGTAAAAGGAGAGGGGTAGGATATCCCCTAATTTTTCATTGCTTATAATAGTCAACCAATAGGAAAATGCCCCAAAATGTGGCATGAGGGTAAGGGTATTTTTGTAAAAATAGTTAGTATAAAGGTAATCATTACATTAAAAAATAGAAACCCTTCTGAATACTAAAATATATTCCAAAAAAGAGGAAGAGCAAATTAAATAGACCACGTATGAAAGGCACACATGTGTGCACAGGCATTACATAAAAACTGTCAATGGCAATAAAAGAATGTATGTATTCATATACTACAATAGATAATATCCTGTATATCGTTAGACATATTTGTAGCACTACTCCTGCCCCTTTTTAGGTAAATGCTGATGTCTGCATACACACATACATAATGAAGAAAGATGTAAGGATAAAACATAGAATAAAAAATAATTTATAGGGGAAAGAAAATGGGGAAACAAAAGGGATAGAAGTTAGATCTCTGATTATACCTTTGTGTGTGTGTGTGTGTGTGTGTGTGTGTGTGTGTGTGTAATAAATTTAACTGTGGAACCATGTAAATATTTTACATAATTATGAAACAAAGTTAAAGTTTTAGAAAACAATTCCTAAAACTCAAAAGTAAGTGAAGTAAATGAGCCTAACTGTATTTAGATGTATGTATAATTACACAGAGAGGAGCTATTCCAAGTGACTAAATGATTTGGTTGTCTGCTCCTTGTGCTCACAGTAGAGACTCAATAGAAAATCACCCCGCCACTTGAAAAGCAGTTTGGCAGTTCCTCACAGTGTCAAACGTAGAGTTACCATAGACCCAGCAGTTCCACTCCTAGGCATGTATGGACCCAGAGAAACAAAAGCATATCTCTACACAAAAGCCTGTACACAAATGTTCATAGTAGCATTACTCATAATAGCCAAAAAGTTGAAAAACCCACATGGCCCATCAAGTGGTGATGGAGAAACAAAATGTTATATTTATCCAATATTATTTGGCAATCAAAAGGGATGAAGCACTGACACACGCTACAACATGGGGGAACCTTGAAAACATTGTGCTAAGTGAAAGAAGCCAGTCACAAAAGCCACGTAATGTATCGTTCCATTTATATGAAATGGCAGGAGTAGGAAATGAAAATAGATTAGTGGTTGCCACAGGCTAGGGTGGAGGGGTAATGGGAGTGCTGCTAATGGGTATCGGGGTTTTTGTGGTGGTAAAAATGTTCTGAAATTACACAGTGGTGATGGTTGTACTACTCTGTACTAAAAACCCACAGAGTTCTGTACTTTGAAAGGATGAATTTTATAATATGTGAAATGTTCTGCAATGTTGTTATTTTTTTAAAAAAAGGAAATAGACTTAAGGGCAAAAAATGGAAAAAAATTAAAATTTGCAATCAGTTGTGATTTTAATATTGTTATTTTGAATATTTATATTAGTTCTCTGAAGAACTGGGATTTTTGCAATGTGAAAGGAGATACTGAGGTAAGATTGGTTAGGATAAGTGAAGATTCTGTAGTTCCTGGGTTTGATTAGAAAGTGTCAGTTTGAGTTCTTGAGAAGAATTTTGTAGTTCTGGTCATTAAAAAGGCCTAGAAAAGCAATGATCAACTCAGTAGCAGTAAGTACTCCTAGCACCTGTGGGTTTTCCCTCAGTACCATTTTCCACATTTCCATAAAGTGAGCTAGCTCCCATTGAAGAAAAGGCTGATTCCAGGTGTGGGTCAGGAAGTATGAAACATGAACCTGGCACATTTTGTCATAGTAGAAAACAAGGAAAATTGAGCGGACTACAAGATTCTGTCAAAAAGACTAAAGAACCAACTTGAAGGGATCCTGCTGGTTAAAATTGGGCTAATGGGAGCATTATATGTATATATGAAAACACATCAAATATGTTAAAATTAATGAATTCATGATACTGAACAATAACATTTATTGGTGATGTTTGAGGGTTACAAGAGAATCAACTGCTGTGATTAATTCCCAATTACCCATTACCGAGCTTCCAGAATTGTCACCTAATGGCTGATTCTTACCTCATCTATACCATCACGTACTTCTCCGTGGCCCAGATTATTTTGAGCAAATCCCTAACATCCTGTCATTTCATCACTAAATATTTCCACACATCACTAAAAATAGAGGCTTTACTTCTAGCCATGGCTAGTGTGGCTCAGTTGAGTGCTGGCCCTTGAACTAAAAGGTGGCTGGTTTGATTCCCAGTCAGGGCACCTGCCTGGATTGCGGACCAGGTCCCCAGTTGGGGGTGTGCGAGAGGCAACCAAGAGATGTATCGAAGTTTTTCTCCCTCTCTTCCTCCCTTTCCTTCTCTTTCAAAAATAAATAAATAAGTAAAATCTTTAAAAAATATAATAGAAATGTAACTTATATACCGTTATTAAACTGAAAAGTAATGAACAGTTGTTCATTGTTCATTGTTCATTTAGTAATTCCTTAAAATTCTCAAGTATCCAGTCACTGCTCAAATTTTTCCAGTTGTCTTTTGTTTTTCAGTTTGTTGGAATTGAGATGCAAATAAGGTAGTTATCGTGATTGGTTGACAGATCTTTTAGATCTCTTGATTTATGAGTTCCCCTTCTGCATCTTTTTTTCCCCTTGCATTTTTCTGTAGTTGAAGAAACTGGGTCACATCCTATAGGTTCCCACAGTCTGGATTTTGGATGTTTGAAATTCTAATAATAAAAAAGAAAAAAATAGGTTGATGAATGTAAGAAACCAAATTTACACATAACTGTGAGAAACTGGCTTGGAGGCTAAGAAGGAGGTCATGATTTTCTTAAGAGTTAGCAGATGAATTGGCAAGGTGTTCACAGTGAGCCAGCTTCATGATAGTCTGAAACTGAAGCATGGATTTTGCTTTTCTCTTGAACAGTGGCTCTACGTTAAAATCACAGAATTTTAAAAACATACTCAGACACACCCCCAAGAGGTTCTGGATTTAACTTGTTGAATTTATGGGCTTTGGTATTTTTTTTTAAACTTTCCCAGATGAATTCTAATATACAGCCAGAGTTATGAACCAATATCCTAACCTTATATGTTCAAGTATCTCCTGAAGAGCTTGTTAAAAGTTTCCTGGCCTGGATCCCCTAGAGGATCAGATACTCTAGGGTCTGGTGGGACTAGTTAATTTGCATTTCTAACTAGATCACTCAAGACAGAGTGCTGCTGGCCTGAGTACACTATGAGTTACATTATCTTAAAGTAGGGGATAGTTAGGTTGTAGAAAGAGGTAACCATAGGTGAGGGGTATTTGAAAATTCATCTTCAGGGCTCTTACTGCTAGAACTACTCATTACATCTGGGGAAGCTACCTCATTCTTTTCTAAAGGGTAGAAATGCAAACTTGATGCAATATTCCTTGGCATATTTGGGGAAAAGAAGAGATGAGACTGTAAAAGTCTCTTTAAAAGCCCAAATGATAAATAGGTCTTTTGACTTACAAAGAAAAATCATTAAATTTACTGACTGGACAAACTATATAACCCTGTTACTAACCAAATTTAGTAACTACTAAGGACCTGTTCTGTGGTGATTTGCTTGTGCTGTATGTTTTTTTTATTATTACTACAGTATCTGAAAAAAAATAACTTCTTCAATTTAAAAATAACAATATAACAGGTATATCATGATTTATATTCTTTGAAAATTTGGGGGAAATAAGTTACATGTTGCAGATTTTATTTTTGTTGGTTTATGTGGACTGTGAAAGAAATCAGCGGAATATAGGGTAAAGGTAATCTCAACATTTTATTTTCTTTTAGGATCAGGCATGCGTTTTTAGATAAATATTTGTGTGTTCAATTTTAGTCCGATGGTTCTTTCTGGCTGATTTAATTCTTTGAGTATTTTAAAATCATACTTTAAAGTTTTAAAATATGAATCTAGGGTTCTAAAATGAGTTCTCTCTGTGTTTCATCTACACCATAAAGAATAGACTAGATTTATTAATAGAATGAGTGAGATGTGCCGTAAGCCTGGTCCGTGCTGTGAAGTATTACATATTATCAAACTGAGTTTCATTTGTCTGTATCAACCACTTTTTATGTAAAGTAGTAGTCATGTTGTAGTTTATAATTCTCCTTTGTCAAAACAGTGGGTTAATTTCATTTTATTGCCCAAAGCAGATGATTATTATGCTTGCTGTCTACACTGATTTTTAGAAAGAGGACCTCAACTATTACACATATTCCTTTTTTGAACTTATTCTTAATTTCAGAAAAGGAAGTTTCTAAGATTTTCATGCTGCCGATGTAGTAAAGTCTGGTTTGTTTATTACCACCTCCTTGATAACTTGATCATTGGCCCTTTTCCTTAAGGAACAGAAGTCTGAAGGGGGATGGGAGGGAGTTGCAAAAAAACTCAGTGCAGCAAGAGTCATTCAGCATTTTGATTGTATTTAGGAACTTTTATTGGGAATATAAAACCCTGTTTCATAGTTGCATGAATGAGTAAATGTTTTTCTGTATTTTTGCCATTTCCTACACATTTTTTGTCAATAAGCCCATAGCTAATAATATTGAAAAAATATATGGAACAAAAATAAATATCCACCCAAAAGCAACAACAACAAAAAGAAATCAAGACAATTTGACTATAGGCTATAGGGTTGGAAGAATGGAAAGACAATGTGTATAAGTTTGGTCAAATAAATAAACCATCCTTCCAGCTGTTGGGAGAGGGAAATTCCCCTCCTTTACTTCCTCTTCAGTTCTTACTACTAATAAAATTGACAAAAGACCAGGTTAAGAGAAAAAAAAAAAGTATGTCCATATGGGAGATCATAAATGATACTAAGGCAAATGATTGAAGCAGCCAGCTTTCTATACTTTTAGACAAACAATAAATTTGTGGAGAATTGACAGGATAAAACTGAGGTTTGGGGTGCTCATTAGTAAAGAATCTAAACAAAAACAGACCTTGGGTAGTAAATTAGTAAAAAATAATAAAGTGTTTTTAAAGAGGCTTTTCTGCTCAGGATTCTTTAATTCTAGCAGTTAGGGTGCCTCATCCCCCTCCGAGCACAAAGGTACCTTTCATAGGGGAGATTTCTTTTCTGCATTCAAAGTGCCCTTCTTGCACTAGCTGCTTTTCAAGTAACTTTAATTCTTGCTAATCAGTACGCCATTGTGAGATATTTGGGGGTGGCTTACCCTGGGTCCTGACATAGCAAATACATATTTACATCTGAAAAATGAAAGAAAATGCATATAATACAATCTTTCAAAGTTTTTTCCTACTGTCTTATACACACACACACCCCTCTTTTTTTTTCTTTCTTCCAGTTAATGCTTATTGGATACCTCTAAGTCATATTCTCACATAGATTCTCACATAAAACATTCTCACATGGAAGAATTTATACTTACTGCATTCTGAAAAAGAAAAGATCAATTTACCTATACTTTCACAACTTAAAGTATATATCAAAGATGTTTTAGTTACACTATGTTTAGTTTCAATTTTTAATGACATTCTTGAAATATGATTGGAATTCTTAGATGTAGGGACTATAAAGATCCTTGAGAATTAATAGTAAGATGTCTTGGGTTTTTTCCTAGAATTTTTGTATGTACCCATCCAGTATTATTACTTAAAAGTAATAACGTGATTCGAAATGGTGTGGGCATTCTGCAGTTCTTGAGAGATTTCAAACATGTTACATGTTTCATACATATTCTACTATGTACTTTAAACTTGCATATTTTGTTTAGTACACTATGATTCAATAACAAAAATAATTATAGAAAAAAGAATTATCTTAATGTTAACATATGCTCAATTTAAAACTTAAAGTTTTTAAAAACTAAATTGGTCTCTCTTGTTTTCTCTTCCCCAGTGGTCGTACGCTTTGGAAAAGCCCGGCACCGGCAGCATCTTTAACATTGCCTGGTCAGTCGACGGCACTCAGGTCGCTGGGGCCTGCGGAAACGGGCACGTCGTTTTTGCACACGTGGTGGAGCAGCGTTGGGAGTGGAAAAACTTCCAAGTAACACTAACGAAAAGGAGGACTATGCAGGTATGGTTAGGGTGCATGGGTGATTAAACATGCTTCTTTTCACATTAGTTGGCTATACAGATTATGGAACTATCTTCATTAATTATATGTAAATTAAGTTTATAGAAATTCAGTCACATTAGATATGTTTTAACTATACTATTGGTGATTTTTTTTCATGACATAAAGTAAGAACCTTTCACTAATATAGACCCTGAGTGTCCACAGCTACTGCAGTTATGGGGTAGAGTCAGGGATAGTGAAACATGAAACATTTAGGAAATATGTGGATTCGGCTGAGGAGGGAGGGAGGAAGCTATGACAAATTAGATTTAGTTCCTGGACCTGATGCCAAGGCAGGCCTAATCTTCTCATCATATCAGGGTTACATTATTTATTTATAGTTGTATAAGTTTATTTAACCTTATTATCTTTTTTCCTTTTAAGAATTACCTAAGGCAGGCCAAAGTGGGAAAATAATAGGAAGTTCTTATTGGGAATTAGGAAGAAAAACAGGTAATTCTGGAGTGAAATACTTTGTAGCTTAAGACAGAAAGGTTGGGGTGCAGAAATGGGAGGCAGAGGGAAAGTTTCACGGATAGAGAACACCAGAGGGAGGGGTTCTCTCTTCAGTTGTCAGCCTCCTACACTGTGCTATGTTTATTTCACTTCTCCGTGTTTCCCCTAGGACCTGGCCCAGTGCTTGGCATGTAATAAGCACTCAACAGATACTTTGAAAGTTAATTGGTGAAAGGTGGGAGGAGGAGACCAAAGACGATGCGCCAATCGCAAACCCTCTGCCAAAGAAAGGGGAACTTGACCCTCTTCCTCCTCTTTCTCCTGTCTGTATCAGTTGCCCCTATCTTCAGTGTTCAGAATTCAGGTTGTTGTAAATACTATAAAAATTTGGAAGCATATATCGTGTGATCTTTTGGATAGATCTATTCCAATATTCTTTAGCCTAAGTATCCAAATTTTTAAATTTGGATAATGTGGTCACCATTCATAATGATTAGGTACACTATAATTTTTCTCTATTTTGTTTACTTATTTTTAACTTTTTAAACTTATAGAATATTTAAAACATATATATAAGTAGAATAATCTAATGAATCTCTATCACTCATCACCAGCCTCAACCCATGACCAAACCTGTCCCATTTATGTCCATGTTTATTTTCTTCTCTTAGAGTGACATCATTTTCGCCATATTTAATTCATTAGAAGCAAGCTCCTACATGGTCCAGTCCACACCCAAATGGAGAGACTTACACAAGGACGCAAGTACCAAGAAGTTAGGACCATTAAGAGCTACTTTACAAGTTACCTAACCACACATACATAACCTTATTCATATATGTATAATTCAGATTGCACTACTTAACGAATGCAGCTATTCCATATGCAATGGAAAAGAAACCCATCCCCTCCCTAAAAGAAGATAACTCAGATTCTTCCAGTTATTCCATCCACTTCAAATCTTTGGCCTGGAAAACTATAAGTAAATGTGTATTTTAATTATTCTCCTCACTCTCCCTGTGTTCCCAGTTTATGATGATGAGGGTGAAAACAGTCTGAAAGAGGGGAGAAGGGAAAATAACACAATGATTAACCAGGTCCATAGCTGAAATACAGCTGGCCAGGAATATCCTGAGAACTTGAGACCCTTTTTCTTAGCAGTAGAGTTACTTTCTTGGTTAATTTTATAACTCTAGTTTGCCTTTCTGGGATAGTCTGCTACGTCAGAGGATTCCCTTTTGGGGGACTATACATTTTCATAGCCCACTTAGTTTTATGTTCAGTCCCTAATGGAAGCAGGTGGAGATTTGTTTGTTTGTTTGTTGTTAACTCAGACAACCTGCACAATAATATTTAGAAAACCCTAATGACCAGCCCCATTTTAGTGCAAGTTCTTTTCTTCCTCCCCGGCTCCGCCTGCCCTGTGGTAAGCGCCAGCTTCTTCTCTGTGTCTGCGGGTCTGTTTCTGTGTCGTTTTGTTTATTCATTTGGTGTTTTGTTTTGTTTTGTTTTTGGATTTCCATGTATAACTAAAACATGCATTATTTTTCTTTGTCTAACCTATTTCATTTAGCATAACATATTATAGGTCTTTCCATGTTACAAATGGCAATATTCATTCTTTTTTCTTGCTGAGTAATATTCCACAACAAGTCACACCTTCTTTATCCATGCATCTACCAGTGGACACCTAGGTTGCTTCCATATCTTGTCTCTGGTAAATAATGCTACAGTGAACATAAGGGTGCATATTTCTTTTCAAATTAGTGTTTTTGTTTTCTTTGGGTAAATGCCCAGGAGTGGAAGTTGCCCACTTACTTTTGTTGAGGTAGGGGTCGTGAATTGCCATAGAGAGGGAATAATCACAACTGTTTGTTTGCTTGGTTGTATTGACTTTTACAATATCCTTAGAAGCTTAGTATACTGTTAGTTGATTTGTATTTCATTAACTCAGAAACCAGAAATCATGTTGAATCATAGTTCTTGAATCTAGACCTTACCTGGCAGTAGGCTATATTGCCATACCTGAATCCCTGTTATCAGCTTTTGTGTGACTCAATAACCTTGAAGGGAGAAGGTTTCTTAATCAGCTCCTTGCCTCTAGGCTGTATCCCAGTGGATATTTACCCCCCAAAGGGATCGTTGATGTCTTTGTTAGGAGGAAGTGCCTGCAAGGGAGAGAGTACAGGTGTAGGACATGAGGCGTTTCTCGGGTCTCAAGCTCACCTCTTTCCTGCCACTCTTAATTTAGCATAAGCCACAACTTTGATTTTTAAGAGTTGCAGAAGTTCAGGATTATTTGAATCTTAGTCATTTCATCTCCTATAAAGATCAGAGTTAATAATAGATTTTGAGAATTAAATGAGATAATGTATGTAAAACAAAAATAAATGGTAGCTGTTACTATGATTATAGCTATCTACAGGATTAAATGGGTATTTTTGGAAATGTGGAAATAGAATTGTTGGATTCATGTAAATCCAGGGATTCTAAATATCGTGGTCAGATGGTACAAGTATCAAGAGGTTAATCCTGAATCTGCCCTGAATTGAACAGAGTAATAGATACAAGTTAAAATTTTATCAGGACATTTTTGATGAAGGATTTGCTGTAGTTGGGAAATTTTAACAGCAATCATCAGTGTATCTTTAGTTGTTGTTTTTTTTTAAGATTTTATTTATTTATTTTTAGAGAGAGGAGAAGGGAGGGAGAAAGAGAGGAAGAGAAACATCAGTGTGTGGTTGCCTCTCACGTGGCCCCCACTGGGGACCTGGCCTGCAACCCAGGCGTGTGCTCTGACTGGGAATCAAACGGCAACCCTTTGGTTTGCAGCCCGCGCTCAATCCACTGAGCTACACCAGCCAGGACTAGTTTTTTTTTTTAATGCTAGCGTTTTTTATCCTGTTTGGTGCTAGTGTTCCAGATTCACCCCCCCAAAAAAAAGATGTCTTCCATGTGAAGCTTTGGGAAAATACGAATTTTAAGAAACCTGTCTATAATTTAAATAATTTATATAGACAGAAGTCTGTACAATTGGGTTTTTAAGTATTGAATTTCTCTAAGCCTGTATTCAGAACAGGTTTGTTTCACTGGGTATCATTGCTATAAAGAAACTACCACATAACTTCCTTTAAAAACTTTCATTTCATTCCATCAGCTTTAAAATGTTTCTAGGAAAGTATGGCATTTTGGACCTTTTAAAAAGTTTCTGGGAGCTCAGACTTCTAGTGAAGATGGTGTCATAAGTTCACACTTGGAAGGAATAGATATACCTTTGGCTCCAAAGGCATCAATAATATATGAAAAAATATTTTTTAAATGTCTTATGTGGACTCAGAAAACAAGATAAACATTTCTGTGGACCAGAAATGGAACAGAGATGCAGAGTGTGGGATGTGGGCCCTGACCTGCTTGACTCCAGGTCCAGAAGCAGGCAGGCGGAGGCAGTGAGGAGAGTGGCTGCTGCTAATGGAACTAAAAGTACCCAAAGTGAGACAAATGGCCAGACCCAGGTCTGTGTTTGGAATCAGAGCATGGGGATCTGTGGGGCAGCCCTCTTCTCCCCTTCATGCAAGAAGACTTTTAAAAGCCTAGGATTTGAAGAGAGATTCACAGGGTCACCACCTGTAGCCATGACTTGCTCAGTGCCTGGGGCCTATTCCCTGAGACCTGGAGGTGTGCAGTACACACCCACGGCACACCTTGGTGGCCTTGCAGGCAGACAGAGCTCAGCGTTTTCATTCAAGGCACTCTACACATTTTTGTTCTAAGTGAAAACCAGCTCCCTAAGGCCAGTGTTTCTCCTACAGCCTTCTCAAGTAGAGGTGTGTTTCTTCTTTATGCCAAGCATAGCTGGTTCGGAGGTCGGGAGAAGTGTGTCCCTTACCCGCCATTGCTGATTCCGGGCCACAGCTTCTTCCTCCCTGAAGAACTCCAGCCCCTGAACTCCTGCCGTCGGACTGCTCCCCTTTCTTGCCGTCACTTCCCCACCCATTGAAGAGTGACGTGAACACAGTCCTTTTCTTTACCACGGGTCCTGGCATCACTCTTTTTTATTAAGAATTTTTAAAATGTCTACCAGATAAGAGCTATTTTTACTTTAACATAACCATAACAATAGCTCACATTTCTCTAGTTGTCTCCGAAATGTCTTTCTACAGTGACAGGTCCCATTTCTCTGTTTGTTTGTTTGTTTACATATTTTTACTGTTTGCTTGTTTGTATCAGGAAACAAAGTCCCACTTTGCATTTAGTTCATTTGTCTTTTCAGTCTTTTAAAATCTGGAACAATTCCTCTTTGAGCCTTGATAACGACTGCTTAGTGGGTGATGCTGTGCGCTTCCCGTCGCATCATATCAGGAGACACGTGTCTGCTTGCTTCTCTCTCAGAGGTGTGCAGATTGGTTAGCGTGTTCAGGTTGTCAGTCTGGTTTATCTATTATATAGCTCCCATTAGACTTTGAACTTAATATTTCTTTTCCTTTCTTTTTTTATTTTAAAGAAAGGGAGAGAAACATCAATGTGTGATTGTCTCTCGCTTGCCCCCTACTGGGGACCTGGCCCGAAACCCAGGCATGGGACCTCACTGGGAATCAAACTGGCAACTCTTTGGTTCATAGGCCCGTGCTCAGTCTACTGAGTCACACCAGCCAGGGCTTAATTTAATATTTCCATTAGCTGTAGATGATACTTGTCAAGAGTCATATTTCACTGGGAGTTACTGTTAAATTTGTAATTCTATCATTCCTTCTGTATTTATTAGCTAAAACTTTTATCAAAGACTTTACCTCATCAACCATTTGGTTACCCTGAGGTGAGACAAATTTTTAATTATTTTCCTTCCTTTGTCAGTTTTCATATAATGAATTGATTTTCTAGCATGTCCATAAGTTTGTTTTTTGTTGTTGATGATGTTATCATTAAAAATTTGCAGATTTTAACATTTTTGTTGTGTTTCAATCCATTGCAGTTATTATTTTCTTTAATGCTCAAGTGGCTTTGGCTAATTTGCTCTTGTGTTCTTTTTTCTTTTTCTTTTTTAAATTAAATCTTTATTCTATTTTTTCCCATTACCATTTAGTCCCCTTATACCCCTCCTCCCCACAGCAATCCCCTGACCTTAGTATCTTGCCTGCATCACTGACAAGATGTTCTAGGCTCCTCTTATACATCTTCTGTCCCATACTTGGAGATCAGCCATTTTTGCAAGAAAGCCTTGTTCCTTTTGGAGGGAATGTTATTTAGAGGCCATGATCCAGGTGCTGGATGTGCTCATTATTACTGGTTTGATCATTACTTCTAGATAAAATGTATTTATGTTTGACATAAAAATATGTCATGAGTATATGCTGAGGCTTCCAGTTCAAATTTTAGATTACAGAGTTTTGCTTTTGGTTTTTTATTTGAAGCTCTTTTATAAGAAAATTTTGGCTCCTGAAGAAATTAATGGTGCGCTATATGGATAGATATAGATATAGATATAGATATAGATATAGATATAGATATAGATATAGATATATGGCACAAATAACACCCCTTTTTATCATTACAAAATCATAAACCTGTAATTCTGTAACATGACAATATCACACTCAAGCACACCATGTGACGTTTTAGGTGAAATGTTCAAATTGCTGTCCATCTTGTGCGAGGCATTCACGTACCCTACCAACCACACTCAAGCGGACCTTACTTCTAACATCTGGAACAGGAAGTAAGGCCTGTGTGAGTGTGGTAGGTAGGGTGATAACATAGGTGTAATACTTATATAGTTTTAATTTCAACATTTCACCTAAAATGTCATATGCTGTACTTGAATGTGATACTATTATATTACAGAATACATGCTTATAACTTTGTAATAAAAAGATTCTATAATAAAAGGGGCATTATTTGTGCTGGACCCTGTGTATGTCTCCTAAAATATGTTTCAAATAATGAATCGATATTATTCTAATAATATGTTAATGAATAGTATTTTAGATTTATTGTTTCATTTTTTAATATAAACAATCCATATATCTCTCTGCCCTGCCCTTTATTAAATAAAAGGTGTCATACTATACACAGTTTTGCATCTTGCATTTTTAACTTTATGATATATACTGGAGATCACGCCATAGAGGGCCCTATTCCTTTTACAACTATATGGTGTTCCACTTTGTGAATGTACCTATCCTGTACTGGTAGTTGGGCTCTTTCTAGTCTGTTGCTGTTACCATTATGCTGTGTGTAGTAATGGACTTGTGTGTATGTTATCTCATTGTTTTGCTTGTTTATCTTTGGGCTAGAATTCTAGAAGTAAGAGTACTGGGTCAAGGAATATATGTGTATATAATTTTGCTCTCTATTGTTGTGGTGGAGTTTGGTGGTGTTGGGAGTCGAGGAGCAGATGGTAAAAATATAATATGCCTTAGAAGTACTTCCAAGAAATACTTATAAGACAATTGGCTTTGTCCTCCTATCTTTTTTCCCATACCCTGTCATTCTTCATTAATATTGTAATTGTTGCATAATGCTGTATTTAGAAAGATGATATCATGTTGAAGAGAAATACTGATTACAATTAATTTTTTTTCTTTTTCAGCTCGTACTATAATATCTTACACATTCTGCTACTGACTAGAGATTAGATAAATTTAACTTGCCCAATATTTTTCCAGATTTTTTGCAGATTGTCAGTCAACTTCGGGATTTTTGGTCAATACTACCAACTGTTAAAATCCTCAGAAACTTGATTCTGTTACAAACATTTATAACAATTTTGACTATCAAAGCCAAATCTCCTTTTGTTAGTTGGTGATGAACTTTCCTATATATCATCTCTGTGTTTTTACATATGGGAATACTTTGTCCCCTCAGTGCAGCTTGGTTTTTTTCACTATGCAATTGGTTTCTTGACTAATACATCCTCCTCTGCTTTTGATTTTTGACATTATTATCTTTTTTTTAGAACTTAAATTTTAAAGTAATATCTAACACTAAAAAGGATATATGAGGTCTGTCCAGAAGGTATTCAGCCAGGTAATGTGAAAAATAGAGACTTTTATTGTAGAATATACAAGACACGAGAAACATTGTATATAAGACAATGAGGCCTCAGTCCCCTTCAAAGTAGGTACTTAGGGACCTCACACAGTTCTCCCAATCACCATCAGCTGTGCTGCTGTGTTTTCCTGAATCTCTTCAATGGTCTGAAATCTCTTCCCTTTCAAAGGTGATTTTAGTTTTAAAAAGCCAGAAGTAACAGGTTGCCAAATCTGGACTATAGTGGAGCTGAGTCACCTGGGTAGTTTGATGTTTCCCCAAAAACTCTGCATGAGATGTGATGCATGAGCAGGCACATTGTTGTGATGAAGCTGCCAATCACAAGCTTCCCACAGCTGTGGCCTTCTGAATCATTCTAATTGTTTCTGGAGAGGAATGTTCAAGCTTAACACAAAATTTGATGCAGATTCATTGCTCTACTCGCTCAGTCATTTTGAATGTCATGGCCACACAGTCCACATGCTCACTCAGTGGTATCTCTAACACCCACGGACTAGTACAGTGAAGTTGTCATTGTTCACACATGTGCATTCCAGTCCACTCTCCTTGGCTGCCAGGTTACATCGATGTAGCACAAACTGTTCTCATTTTGTTAACAGTGGCTGGACTTTTTCCAGAAAGACCTCTTATACTTACCATTTTGGACAGAAATTATATAGGATGGGACAAAAGTAGGTTTACGGTTGTGAGTACACAAGACAGTATATTTGTGTATTATTGCTTATTAATTATTGTATTATTTTTCATATGAACAACTGTAAACCTACTTTTTCTCCTCCCTGTATAGTAGTCTCTTTCCAACCCCAGTCTGCCACCCTTCTTTGACTATATCTCAAGGTTATAGCATTTTTCACCTTATTGCTCCATTGCTACATCATTCAGATTGGCTTTCAGGTTAGAAATCTCTATACATCTTTTTCTGTTTATTTCCGAAAGATTTTTTGTGCCTGTAATTTTGTTGGTTGATTTTTATACCTAAACATGCTATCTAATGCCTAGTTCCTATTGAATTCTTTTTTATATGATTGGGCAATCTATCATGAGAGCATTGAAATTTTTTGTTTTTCAAAATCTTGTGAACATCTAATAAAAGTTTGATGTATTTTAATGTTGTTTGTTGGTATTTCATTTTTCCTTGTTTAGGTTCGTAATGTTCTTAATGATGCAGTGGATTTACTGGAATTCCGTGATAGAGTCATTAAAGCATCTTTGAACTATGCACACTTAGTTGTTTCAACGTCTCTTCAATGTTATGTGTTCTCGTAAGCATCTTGCTTTTCTTAAAAATCCAGAGTTTTGTCTGTGATGAGGAATTTATTTTTAATCTTTCACAACAACATGGTTTGTTTTAAACTTACCCTTCTCAAAATCTCACCTATCCTGAACTTCACCCCAAACAAGAGTGAGAAAAAGTGAGGCATGAGCACTGAAAATAGATTTAGTAAAGTTTGTGAATCAAAGGTTACAAATCACTTTTAAAATACTTCTCTGAAATAGTGTTGCTCTTACTCACAGTTCTACGGAATTTAGTATAATTTGATTTCAGATTCCAAAGAAGATTAGGAGCAGCCGATAAGTGATACAAAAAGGATCGTCCCAACCATTGGAATAGGGGACAGTTGGCAGCCTGACAATATATTCAGTAAGGACTCAAGGAGGCTCAGGCTTAACATAGCCCAGGGTAATCATGGATGTTCATACTGATGATCCAGAGTTGTCCAGGGATGATGAAAGCAAATACTGTATTTTTCAGACCATAAGATGCCACCTAGGTTTTAGAGGAGGAAAATAGGAAAAAAAATTTTGAAGCAAAAAATGTGGTAAAATATTTAATAACATAAATAGCGTAATATTTCACCAACATAAGCATAAACAGACTCAACAGCAGCATTAACAACCATTACTGCTCCCAGATTCGGGGTGGAGGGTGTCTTATAGTACAAAAATATGGTACTACATTCATAGTATACTACTTTTCATTGGAAAGCAGAGAATGATTCAACATTTCCAGACTTGCACCTAAAACTCTAATAATATACTTGGTATTTTTAAAACGGTGACTCAGTATGTGCTAATAAATGTTGAACAACTGACTTTCTGGAAACAAACAGACTTGATATGCATTGATTGCTGATGTCTATGATGTAAATACTTCATCTATGGCTGATTTTAGGCTGCCAATGTGGTGTCTGAGAGCAGAAGTGAGGAGAAGCGCACAGCTGCAAACCATTCCGTAGTATTGCCACATAAATCTCAAGTGCACAGATAATAGTACATTGTGTAAAATAATCTGGAGGTGATGTTTTAAGTATTTAATCTTTGTTTTAAATATAATTTGGTATTTTAAATAATGGCTTTAAAAATAAATTTCTATTTAAAAATTTATTGCAAAATTCCTAAAAATCAAACAGTTGGTACAAGCTGGCTCTAGCATACCACCAGTTGACTCCTTAACTATCCAGAAAACTCAAGTAGCCACGGTGACACTTTCGGAGTTGTGTTCATGTAGCACAGTGCCCAGCATGCAGTAGGTACTTAGTAAATAAGAAAGTCGTTTTGAATAAATAAATGAATTAAAAGCATGAAAAATAGTGTTTTCTTGGTATCCTAATACCCGGTAATACACAGCACAAAGATACCCAATTAACAATTCTTAAAACTATGTATTAATATTCCTCGCTCACTGTGTGAATTTGCCACCAATCAGAATCTGCAGCTGGGATAATAGCCAAGTCTGCACTAGAGGGAAGCAGAGGAGAGGGGCCTAGGAAACGAGGAGCTCAGTTTACATGAACATTCATTTCTCAAGAATGAAAGAGAAGGAACAACAGGGAAAATGTGAGAAAAGTCAAGAAAGATACAAAGTTAAATAGTTGAGATATAGTGAAGGTATTATATAGAATGTGAGAAAAATCTCATAATTACTTAGTGTACATTAGTATCTGAGTAATACCTATATGTTTTCACGGGGTTGCGGAAATAGAGAATATCCCTTTATTTTAGGGTTTGTTTGTTTGAAGAAGGTAGGACTCTGAACAGCTGTATTGGAGGGATTTCTTCTACTCTGTAGAGCAGCAAGGATGTAATGTTTGAATCTGTGGGGTTACCCATTGAAATGGGTAGGGTTAGTATCATTTGAAAGGTTGCTTTTAAAAATAATTACCAAAAGTTTAGTAGGGGTGTGTTTGGTCACTCCACTCTTCCCATTAATTAACTTTTGCTGGTTGATATTTGGCAAAATAGAAGACTGCTTCTCTTTCCTGATTTAACCACGGCTCCCCTCTCTTGTTGTCAAGACATTCCTTAAGGCACAAAACCTCTAGTGCTGTAGAATACCAAGGAGCAGTAGTAGGGATGGGTAGTCCTGACACCTGTCATCGCCAAAACCTATTTCATTACATTAAAAAGCCTTCTAGGATTGTATGTAATAATTATCACTTATCGAGCACTATTAGACTTTTTTTTATGTTCATGACCTAATTTAATTTACCCTGTGTGTTGAGTACTGTTGTTATCATTACCCCCATGTTATGAGATGAAAAAACAAATGACACAGAGAGGAATTAAATAACTGGCCACAGGCCCAATTACTTAACTTCTTTACTGAAGGAAGAGCTAGGATTTGAATCCAAGTTTTTAATAACTGTTGCCCTTTTTTTAGTAATAAAAATGTAACTTTCAAAACAAACTTGCAAGCAATATAGTAGTTTATATGAGAAGTTCTGGAAAAAATAAGTTCTGCAAAAAGAATATATGCAGCTGTTAAATTTTCATCTGATTTTACCAGTAATTGTATAGAAAATACTCTTGATTATTCAACATTATGGTTTGGGGAGTTTATATTTCCATGGTATGTTTATTTTTCAGTTGTTAGAAATCTCATTTTGTGAGGGGACATTAAAAAAACCTCACGTAATCACTATTTGTATCAGCTCTTTTGACAAAGAATGAAGGTTAATTCTAATAACTTCATAAATGAAGCATGCCATATTTTTTCTAAAATACAAAAGCACATCTTTATCATCCCTGCAAACCCCAGACTTAATTATTGGTAGTAATTTATTTGTTGTTTTGCTTTATGCATGCATTTACTTATTGAAATGGGTATCAGACTCCGCATTAGCCAAGATTAACCTCCTACCAGTGTATGTCCTCACTGTATCCTTCCCTTTCTTGCATCTTCTGGATCTGAATATGAAATTTAGAGCATCACTTCTGCCCCTGGCTGCTGTGGCTCAGTGAGTTGAGTGCCAGCCTATGAACCAAAAGTCACTGGTTCAATTCCCAATCAGGGCACATGCCTGGGTTGCTGGCCAGGTCCCCTGTTGGGGGTGGTCAGTGTTTGCACACATCAATGTTTGGTGCTTCTGTTTCTCCTTCCCTTCCCCTCTCTCTAAACAATAAAGAAAATCTTTAAAAATAAATAAATAAATAAATAGATGTAAGCTTAAGAGCCAAGACCTTTAAAAAAAAAATAAAGGATCGCTTCTATGAAAATAATTGAGAGAGATCCAGAATACATAGGAATAATAAAAACTATTTTAAATTGTGAAACAACCGATTATCTGGAGATAGGTTTTTCAGGTTGTAAATGTTCTCTCTACCCATCCTTATCTTTGAATCACATTACACTATAAAAACTAAAGGAGTTTGTTCATTTATTCAACTATTTAGTTAATAAGTACTTATATAATATTTTACAGTTTATAGAATGCTTCACAAACATCTGTCTGGGAGACCTGGAGGAAAAATAATCATGTTTATCATGTTATTGTTACTATAGTTTCTGTTTGTTCAGTATCTGCTATATAATAGGCTGTTAGCTAAACACTTAGGTGAGTTGTCATTATCTTCATTTTACAAATAAAGAAATTGATGCTTAGGGGATTAAGTCTATTAAGATTTGGCCGACAGTGGTAAAACCAGATTTCTAATCCTGAGCTGTTGAGCCAAAAACCCATCCTCTCTTCACTGGGCCACACTGCTGCTGTTTTCCAGCTGAGAAACATCAGATGAGCTGCCCAAATCACAAAGCTAATACATGGCAGAACTTGTACTTAAGTATAAGAATTCTTCAATTCATTTATTGTGATTCCTGTGATAACTGTTATTGAATGCTCCTGTGTGCTAGGTGCTAGGGACCGAGTCTGCGTTCTAGTGGGGAGTACAGAAGTTAAGGGAATAGTTTCAGAACAATGTGCCAACTGCTGTAATAGAAACATATACTAAGTTATTGTGAAACTGAAAACACTTAAAGTGAATACCTGTCTCATAAAAAGTATTTGGTATTTTAAATGTTAATAAATATCCGTTTTATTTATCTTCTAGTACAAAGAACTGGAACACGCCACTTATATTTGATCTCAAAGAAGGGACTGTTAGTTTAATTCTGCAGGCAGAAAGGTAATTTGCTTATCATGTTTGATTATTGAATTTGGGGTTAAGATACTTCAGATCACAGCAAAGCACTGTTTAAAGCATGCTGTTTACAGAATGATATTGTACAATAGTTATTAATCTGTTTTTACTCTTTATTTTAAGAGAAAAAAGTCAGAGGATAAGTTCTTAGATTAATAGTTCTGAAACTTTTTGGTCTAATTTGCTTACATTCTTACAAAGATACTGAGGGTTATATATATATATCACCATTTACTATATTAAAGTTGAGATTTAAAAGTTACTACTTTATTTAATGATGAGAATAAACTTATTAGAAGTAAACATCAGAATAATGACATGAGAAAATGAGAGTGAAACAGGCAAATTGATATGAAATAGTTTTGACTTCATGGTCCCTTTATTTTCTATTCTCTTCTGTTTTTACTTTTAAATATTAGTTGAAATTCATTGATTTTGTGAACCACTACTTGGCTCTGACCTGAAGTTTGAGAAATAATATTCTCTTCCAAAATCTTCAGTGTATACAGGACTAGGAATCTCCAAACCAATTAACTAGAGTAAGGATGGAATAGCTACTACTCAGAAATCCATACTTTTCCATGAAAACTGTCAGTCTTTTAAGTACAGTGATCCACTACTGAATCACAGGTCAAAGTTAGAAAGCTACAACCCAGTAAAACCTGGAATAAAGTATAAAAATATAACAGACAATTACCTAAAATAGCTACCTATAAAAATATTTGCACTAAACCATGTATTTTATTCCTCATCCCTTTTTTTTATTACTCACTACCTAGGCAGCACTTAATAGTGTTTATTACCAGGTTCTCTAGCCCATAGCATTTTATAAATAGCAAACCAGAAGAGGAATGGTGCTGGTGGGCTGTTAGAGGCTGGCGCAGTGACAGGAAGAAAAGTGACCGCCTGGCAAGGGAACAGAGAGAATACTTAAAGCACAGAACTGTGTAGCTGAGTGGCGTAATTCTTTTGATGCACCAACAGATTCTCATGAGTCAAAGCTATCAGTTAACTAGTTATTGAAGAGTATGATCATCATATGGATGACTAATTGATCAAGAGAATAATTGTGTCAAACTTTGTATCATCTGTTTAATGAAAGTGAATGTATGATTTATTTATTTAGTTACACATTTTTTTAAAAGACATCTTTGCCACTTAAGATATAAGCTGTCTAAAAAACCATATTTCTGAAATTCTTTTTACTCAGACAATTCCAAATTGATGTATTTATAAATGTATTTATTGAATATGCTGTTAGTAAAGGCATGTGTCAGTGGAATAAATTATCAGGTAATTAAAGAACATTGTACTCAGTGCCTGTTGCTGGTCTTATTTGTACATTTAGTTATGTTTGCCCCTTGAAACTGTTTATTTTCAAGATTAGAAGCTGTAGTATCTTGTTTAGGAGAGAAATACCTTTAGTACTGATGCTAAGAAAGAATATATATCAATATGATGTACTATTTTGTCAACGTTAGCTACTATGCACTAGTGTATAGGGTCCAAACCCTTCAATTAAATAAACTACACTTTAATACTCAAGTGTTAATTTAATTAAGGTGTATGTGAGGGGCGACCCAAAAAGCAGGAATTTATTTATTAAAAAATATGTATTTATTATTACATGTTTAAACTTCATTCACCTTCAAAGTACTCTCCATTAGATGCAATACACCTAACAAGATGTTTTTACCACTGTTCAGAAGCGTTTTTGAACTTGTCTATTTTGATGTCTTTTAGTTGCATCTTCCATTTTTTTGTTTCACCTCTTCCATATCAGCAAAATGTTTCCCTTTGAGGACTTTGAGGGCTTTTTTCATCCAGAGAAACAAAATAAAAAGTCACTCAGGGCAAGATTGGGTGAATAGGAAGGGTAGGGCGTAAGGGTCATGCAGTTTTTTGGTCAAAAACTGCTGAACACGCAGCACAGTGTGGGCAGGTGCACTCATAAATCACCCATTATGAGCTGGGCAAATGTGTTGAAAGAGTCTTCAAAAAATTTCACTGAGCTGAATGCAGCCTCTCACAACAATGCCATCTGGCACACTCAAACAGATGGGTTCCTACAATACTCACCTAGCGGGGGGAAGTCCTTACTACAAGGGGCCTGACCTCCAGAAAATAATTCCAGTTTTTTGGGGGGGGTCTCCCCAACATGTATTGGGAATTTATTATATACTAACTTTTTATTGGTTTGGTGTTTATTTCCTATTTGTTTTTATAACAAGAAAGAGCAATTAGCAACTTTTGAGTCAAGAATTAGCTCTGAATCAAGGATATTAATAAAACCTTGACCATAAGATTTTAAAAATGTAATAATGTGTTCAGTATTGAAGAAATAGGCGCTTCAATATGGCAGTCGTAGGAGTATAAATCAATACAACCCTTCCAAGGGCAGTTTAACAATATATATTAAAATTTTAACAGTATTTAAGGCCTTCAATCCAATAACTGCATTTCTAGAAATTGTACCAAGGAAGTAAGTACACATACAGAAATGTGTATAGACTCTAGGCATTCTTTAGAACAATAAATAATGCTGAAATAAAAGTCTGTTAGGAATGCATTAACTAAGTAAAGTTATGGTATATTCATACTTTGTTTGCTATGAGTTATCTTTACAGAAGTAGGATTACAAGAGATCTTTTGATTTATCTGTATTGTTTTAATGGTACTTTTGCAATATTTATAATTTTTTTGTTTTTAATCTTCATTGTATTTTTTCCATTATCCTTTAGTCCTCTTATATATCCCTCCTCGCAGCAGTCATCATACTGTTGTCCATGATTTCTTTTTCCTTTTTGCTCAGTCCCTCCACCCCTAACCTCCCCTCAACAACTACCTGTCCTACTTTCCATCTATGAGTCTGTCCCCAATTTTCAAAGAAAAAATAACAGCCATTAAATATTTACATTTTGACTGAATAAAAAATTGGCTATACAGAACCCTTATGCCTTGAATATAGCTGTCCACACAGCGAATGAACCCTGGTCCTGACTGGGAAAAAATGTTATTTTAGATATGAATACATTGCTGATGGTCAAAGTCATGAAGCATCCAATTGTAATAAATACTGGCCCTGATGTTAATTTTTGAGTCATTTTCACTGTTTTGGACTTTAACCAATATGTAATCTTTGTTTTTTTTTTAAGAGATTTTATTTATTTATTTTTAGAGAGAGGGGAAGGAAGGGAGAAAGAGAAGGAGAGAAACATCAATGTGTGGTTGCCTCTCATGTGCCCCCTACCAGGGACCTGGCCCACAACTCATGCATGTGCCCTGACTGGGAATCAAACTGGCGACTCTTTGGTTCACAGGCAGTGCCCAATCCACTGAGCCGCACTAGCCAGAGCTTAATTTTTGTCTTTAGCATAATTGTTAATTGTGAAATGTATATTAATGCTGTTTTATAATATATATAGCATCAGGAATTAAAATCACTGAATTGTAAATTGTCAGATTTTCCTATTGCCTTTGTATAGAAGTGCTTCTTTAGGAAAGGAAAGGAATTGCAAATATAATGTAAACAGGGTCAGAATTTTAGTATATAGGGTGATTATGGGCATTTTCATTTTACTTCTACCTCCATCAAAAAACGCAAACCTAGAAACAAACCAGAACAACCAGTGTTGACTTTTCAGGTTGTTTGAATATTTCATTTTGTGTATATCCATGGACTTACTCTAATTGTAAGGTTTTGATTTTTCCAAAGGGAAGTAGACTCCTACTTGATAATATTTTTTATTCTTTATTTTTTAGACATTTTCTTCTTGTAGATGGTGGTGGTATCTATTTATATTCTTATGAAGGACGCTTTATTTCTTCTCCAAAATTTCCTGGAATGAGAACAGATATTCTAAATGCACAAACTGTGTCTCTGAGTAATGATACCATAGCAATAAAAGACAAAGCTGATGAAAAAAGTAAGTACATTTTTATAATATTCTATGTCAAATTTCTGTGAGGTTTGTTAATATTGTAAAATTTTCATAAAGTAACTTTCATTTTCTCATCTATTAATATGTTAACTTTGTATGAAAGAACTAGGACCTTTTTAATTTTTCCTAATCATGAATTAATGAAAAAACTGAAGTTGTAATTCATGAATTGAAGAAAGAACTGAGTTTGTAATATTATATATAAAGTTGTCACACTCAATTTAACAAATATATAATGTCACAACAGTAACAAAGCTTAGTGGGTAAGGAATAAATCTTTACATATTCAGTAGCTGTTGGTAGAGAGTTTGAATTCAAGATTGTAAATCTGAAAAAGGTTCAGATTACTTTTTAAATTTATTGATTTTTAAAATATTTCCTTTTTCTTCATTTGGTAACATTTGGCTTCATTGTAAATAGTGTATGCTTCATTGTACTATTTATCTTACTTACATATTATTAAAATCAATATTTTAAATTAAGTAGAAAAAATTATGAATAATTTTAAATTTTCATGTAAAAATCTAGACCACATTAGTATTTGTAAATAAATATGTCAGGTGGTCTGCAATTGCACAGTCCAGAAAACTATTTTATTAAGGCATGGCTGTATCACAATTTCATTTATCCAACAAACAGAAGTGTTTACCGTGTGCCAGGTGCTTTTCTAGAAGTTGAGGATACAACGGTGAACAAGACAGACAAATATAAAAGCAGCTAGTGATAATCTGCTGTGAGGAAAACCAATGCAGGGTGAGGGAACAGAAATCTGGAAGTGGGGGAGGGGAACAGGACAAGCCAGTGCAAAGGTTCTGAGGTGGGAACGATTAGCATGTAGAAGAACTGCCAGAAGGCCTTGTGACTAGGTCCACCTGAGGTGAGCAGAGTCCCAGGAGAGGAGGACGGAGAATAGATAAGCAGGAGCCAGGTGGTGTGAAGACTTGCCTATGGTGATGCTGTGGGTGTGAGGGAAGAGGAGGAGGTAAGCACATTATCATAGGTTTTTATCTTGGGTGATTGAGATAGAAGACTGGGGAGGGGGGGAAGTTTAGAGGAGTTACATAAACCAAGGGTTGTGGGCCAAAAAGCCGGTTCAGTTTTTTCCTTAAAACATACATTTTTCATTTTCACCAATAACTTTATTTATTTGGATATATTGAGTATGTTGGCTATCTCCCACTATTGGCTTCTAGTGAGTAGAGGCCAGGGGTGCTGCTAAACATCTTCCCATGCATAAGACAGACCCCTAGCAAAGAATTATTTAGCCACAATGTCAACAGTACCAAGAAACTTTGCAAACCACTTGTGACATGTTGTATCACCCATTCACAGCACCTTCTCCATACACTGCACAAGTCTTTTATGGCTTTTCCGTAGCGTTTTTACTGTTCTTGAAATAATGAAGCATAATACGCCTAAAATGTTGTGTATCTTCTTCCATCTTCAATATTAAAATTGCTACACAAAAATTCACCAGTTTTGATAAGTTTTTTTTTTAAGATTTTATTTATTTATTTTTAGAGAGGGAAGGTAGAGGAGGAGAGAGAGAGAGAGAGAGAAACATCAATGTGCTGTTGCTGGGGGACATGGCCTGCAACCTAGGCATGTGCCCTGACTGGGAACCTGTGATGCCTGGTTTGCAGCCCGCGCTCAATCCACTGAGCTACACCAGCCAGGGCTCAATTTTGATAAGTTTTTTTTAATGCACGCTGATATGGCAGCTGCCACAGTACAATCTAACAAAATTGTTTTGAATGAAGTTAAAGACAACTAAGCACTACTAAAGCCATCATATGGAAACAAACTAAACGAACTTTCTGGCCAACCCAGTGTTTTGGCCTTGGTAAGTTTAAATGCTTTTTAGACATCTGAGGGTAGATGGAGAGTAACAGTTGCATGAACAAGTCCAGGGGTCAGGACAGAGGTGGGGACGAGAGACATAACTGTGGGAAGTCACTGATGTGCATGGCACCAAATGAAATCACTTAGGAAGTGAGTAGAGAGAGGTAAGAGGACCAAAGACTTATGAAATTTTCTATAGTTAATTCGTATCTGAAACATTTCATTATTCTTTAATCCTTTGCTAGTTCATAGAATTTTACATTTAGAAAGAATGATGAACATTTTCAGAAATACGGATTTACATGTATGCCAATTCATTTTGCATTATTTACATACATTTTTATTGTTGAACAAGATAATTGTGTAGTTTTCTTTTGCTATAAAAAGAAAATTGAAAAGACTAAAGTAAAATTGTTGTAGAACTGATAAAAATTGAGAAGGGAAATATTTTCCTTATGTTCCCTTTTAAAGAAATTAGTATTCATGAGTGGCTAAATAGAGGTTTATGCTAACAATAGAAAACACAATTGAAATACCTAAATCTTTACCATGGAACTGTTAAAATTTCCTTTCAAGGGGGCCATCCACACATAAAACCAGTGGTTCCCTCATAATCTGGGACCTTCTTTATAGGCAGGATCCTTGACCCAACCCCGGAACTCTATGTTATAGTAGGTGCTCTATAAATACATGGCACATGGATCTGAAGATACCCCTTGGGATAATTGGTTGAGTAGTAGAGAGGTACTGCTTCTTTTTTAAGATTTTATTTATTTTTTAGAGAGGGGGAAGGGAGGGAGAGAAAGATGGTGAGAAACATCAATGTGTGGTTGCTTCTTGCACACCCCCTTACTGGGGACCTGGCCCACAACCCAAGCATGTGCCCTAGACTGGGAATTGAACCAGCAGCCCTTAGATTCTGAGACCAGCACTCAACTACTGAGCCACACCAGCCAGGGCAAGAGGCACTGCTTTTGACTTCTCCCCGTCCATCGTCACAGATACAGTATGATATTAGTGAGGGTGAGTATTTGAAAGAAATGTCTGGGTATAAGGGGTGTGGAAGTTAGAGAGCAGTTAAGTTTAGAAGCAGTTCTTTCAGCTCTCAGCTCCTTAGTTGTTCTTTCTGCCAGTTTTTGTTACATGTTATTGTCCAGGTCCAGTCTCCCACAGATCAGGGCCAGTCCCAGTTGTGGGAGAGCAGACGTGTTCATCCTTATACCTCCAGCTCTTTAAAATATGCAGTCAGCATAAGGGTGGAAGGTTTTTTCTTTCTAAGTTGTTAGTTTGTGTAGCTATGAAAATAACTGGGTTTAGCCAAGCCCAAAGCATTTTTTTTAATGGAAACCAAATTTTTCTCATTTTATTTCTATACTTAATTAAAAATTCTTTTACATATTTTCCTTTGTCATCTTTCTCAACATAATCAGCAGTCTTAGAACATAACTTACTATTATGACAGGATTATCTTGTGAATATAACTAGTGACCTCAAAGTTAATATCCTAAGGTTTACTAAAAGTTAATAAACAATATACATACTAAAAGTGTGTTCCTCTGGAATTTAAATATCACATTATACATATTTTAACATTTTTATGACCTTTATAAATTGTCCTTTTTTTTTTTTTTGCTGACTGCTTGTACCACTTTTGTCTTTTCATGCCATTTCTGTCATTTAATTTCTGTAATCTTATGTGTACATTCATTTATATAAAAAGACTCCATTCTGTTTTTTAATTTCTGTAATCCTATGTATGTGTTCAGTTATATAAAATCACTCCATTAGGGATGAATCTTGGGCTGAAGTAATTCCAGAATTACTTAGAGAATCACAAAAACACTCCAACAATCTTTCCCCTCCAACCATCCTTTTAAAATAGAAAAGAACTGCTACTAATACCACCGTCATGTTTGGAAACCTTTGGTGAAACAGAAAGGGTCAGAAGCAGCATCTGTTCCCCCAAGTGTCCCGTTTAGCAAACAAAGACACTCCTATCCCTCAAGGGATTCCAACGGTTCAAGTTCTCTGCCAGGAATTCAGGACAAACATCAGACAAATTATACCATAGTAGTATACTGACCACAGGGAAATAAACAGCACAAAACACATGGCCTGGTATTATAGTAAGCACTTGATACAATTTTCCTTTGTCAAATAATGATTGTGGTGTTAGATTGGTCTAGATCAGAGTTATCAAAATTAGAGATTACATCCAGATTTGGACTTGCCATTGTTGATCCCATGTAGCCTTGAAGCCATACTATTAACAACAATTCTAATTCGGGAATATATGTTTTAGGAAGATGTATCCAGTTCCACTGTTTTCATAAGAATTATGAGCCCATTAATACATAGGAATTTGATGCCGCTGCTCTTCTGTGCTGATAGATACTCCATGGGCCACTGAGTTAAATAATTTCTCATGAGGATTGTGATAATTCCATTGAAGTTTACCAATAAAAATGCTAATATAATATGTTAACTAATGTTCTACTTTTTTTTAAAGTAATCTTCCTCTTTGAGGCATCAACTGGAAAACCATTAGGTGATGGAAAGCTTCTTTCTCATAAGGTAATGGACATTAGTTATTCCTAATGTAAATAGCCTGTAATTACTTCCTTTTTAACATTGTTTTCATTTTAAGGGATTAAGAATTACAAATGGGTAGTTACAGAATAGCCATGGGGATGTAAAGTACGGTGTAGGGAATGAAACAGCCTAAGAACTTACATGCACGACCCATGGACATGAACAATGGTGGGGGGATTGCCTGAGGGATTGTGGGGTGCTAGGTGGAGGGGGCAAAGGTGGAAAAATTGGAACAACTATAATAAAAAGAAAAAGGAAGAAAGAAAAATAATAAAATTAATATTTTCATTTTAAGGAGGAAAACATACATATGGAAATTAAGTGCATAAAGGGATCTGACTTACATGTCTGCTGTCCAGGCTCTTTTCTGCTTTTCAATAAAATGTTCTTTTGTGATTAAGTTTGTACCAATCAATAAATAAAAATGTATTTATATTTCAAAATACCTTGCAGCTTTCCCATTGCCAGCATTTTCTTTAGGCTTTTACGACTGTAGTTAAACTGAAAAAAAATTTTGTAGAAGTACAAAAAGACACTGAATTGTGAATTGTTTATTGGTTCCTGATTTTTAGCCTTAAAATAAACAAAGGAGCACATTTTGTTGTGTTATCTTTCTAATAAGTGATATGTTAGGGTCTAAAGATACCTTTAACGATATTGTTCAATGCTTCTAATGAAGTGTTACACTTTTCTTTTTGTATTTATTAGATGTAAGTTTGAATAACACATACATTCATATAGTTCAGAAATCAAAAAACTATACAGTAAAAATGTTTGTCTACTATACCTATCCCTCATCAATACAGTTTCTTTCTACAAAATAAATAACCACTTGATTAATCTCCTACATATCCTTTCAGAGATTTTTTTTTAAAAAGACTGCCTCGCCCTTTCTGATATAATAGTCCGGGATACAACTTTGGCACTACTTTATTTATTTGTTTGTTTATTTGTTAATTGATTTATTTATATTTTTATCCTCACCTGAGGACATGCTTATTGATTTTAGAGGGAAGGAAAGGGAGGAAGGGAGAGGGAGAGAAACATGGATGTGAGAAAGAGACATCAATCGTGCCCCAACCAGGGAACAAACCTGCAGCCTAGATATGTACCCTGAGGAGGCATCGAACTTGCAACATTTTGGTTTATGGAATGATGCTCCAAACAACTGAGCCACACCAGTCAGGGCCCTTTCAGAGATTTTTCGT
Organism: Tonatia bakeri; assembly: GCA_004024845.1. Lineage (NCBI taxonomy): Eukaryota > Metazoa > Chordata > Mammalia > Chiroptera > Phyllostomidae > Tonatia > Tonatia bakeri. The sequence continues at coordinate 188,965 of PVIA01001605.1, forward strand.
GCATATATGAATAAAACTGATACATATTCTTTTCTCCCTCTTTTACAAAACCATAAAATATAACTCTGCACCTTGATTTTCTCACACAACATTCTTTCTGGAGAGCTTTCCATATCATCAGATAGCGTGCTTCCTCAATCCTCCCCCCACCACCATCCCACCATATATAATATTTTATGGATGTATCAGAATTTGTTTAACCTCTACCCAAGTGATGGACAATTTGTTTCCAGTCTTTCTCTATTACAATATTGCCAAGATGAATTACTTTCCAAATAAGTATTATCAAGTTATCTTGCAAAGAGATTGTATCAATTTATATTCTCACTAGTAATATTTGGGAAGGGGGACCTCCCAAAAAATAGAATTATCTTCTGGAGGGCTTCTCCCGCTACGTAAGTGTTCTAGGAACCCATCTATATCTGTTTACCAGATGGCATTGTTGTGAGAGGCTGCATTCGGCTTCAATGAATTTTTTTTTAAGATTCCTTCAGTGGGTTTGACTATTTTATAATGGGTGACTTATAAGTATACCTGCCCATTCAGCACTGAGTGTTCAGCAGTTTTTGACCCAAAACTGCGTGACCCCTGTGCCCCACCTTCCCTATTCAGTTGATCCCAACTCAGAGCAACTTTTTTTTTGTTTTCTGGGAGAAAAAAAGTCCTCAAAGGGAAACATTTTGCTGCTGTAGAAGATGGGAACCAAAAAACAACAGAAGCACTAAAAGACATTAAAATTGACAGGTTCAAAAACTGTTTTGAGCAGTGGAAAAAAGTCTTGATAGGGTGTATTATACCAAATGGAGAGTACTTTGAAGGTGACTGAAGTTTAAACATGTAAGAGTAAATACAGAATTTTGTATAAGTAAGTTCCATTTTTTGAGGGTCCCCCCTTGTACATGAGATGCCTCTCCCCACAATCTCTTTGTTACGATCATTTTAAATCAAGACTATGTAAGCAGAATTCTTCGTTTTCAGGATTAAGCATATAAAAAGGGAGTCAATTTCTCAGCTATTGAAGATATCATTATTTTTGTTAGTTGGGTTGAAATGAAAGTCATTTAGTAAGGTGTAACAAACATTTCTTTTGGTGTAGATAATTCTTTTTCTAGAACACTTTTTCTAGGAGTAAGAAAGTTACAGTTTCATTATTGTGTGAGTGAAGTTGCACAAGACATTTTTACCTCTTTGTCTCGTATATAATACAAAGGATTTAAAAATAACAGAGCCAAAACTAGAACTTGAGTCTGTCTTTTATTGAATGAGTGTTAGTGTAGGTCAAGGAAGAAGGTTCAAGTGAACAGGAAGCTGCTTCCCTGTCCCACTGCGGAGAGTGACTCGGGAGGAATCAGACAGAAGGGGACTGAGCAGGACTGGACAGGAGGAACGTGGGGAAGCCCTGCTGAGTGAAGAGAATGGGGAGCAGGAAACCTTCCCCCCCACACTGCGTACCTGGACATTGTTATTGTCAGTCTTTCATTTTGAATTAGTGAGGAGAAGCGTATCTGTTTAACAATTTTTTAAAAATACAGGTTGTGGCAAAAGTAGGTTTATAGTTGTTTATATGGAAAATAATACAGTAATTAATAAATAATAATACAAGAATAAACTGTGTGTTTCTTATACTCACAACTGTAAACCTACTTTTGTTCCCACCTTGTATATTAGGTACTTTTGATGGATATGAGTAGTTCTTCATTGTAAAGATCAGTTTCTATGAAAGGCTTCCCTTTTGAAAATACCTAAAATAATATTTCATACATAGCTTGATATACATTGAACAACATTCTTTTCTTCCTTAAAATACAACTGATGGCATTTTCAAAGAAAAGAGTTTTTTTTAAATGTACCGTTGCCTGATGCATGGTTTTTTCTGACCCCTCAGCTTGCAGAAGGGTATATGCATGTTTTGTTTTTTTCAGGATGTTATGATAGTATATGCTAGGTATGACTGCTTGATGTGATCATGATTCTTACTGAATTCACAGATCCTAGCAGGTCTTCAGATATAATAAGCAGTAAACAAATACCCCTTGAGTTGAATTGAAATAAATTCCTGCTGAACCATTTTCAGATTACAAGGAAATTCATCTCACTGGCTAGTATGATGATATAATAGGTGAATGCAAAATGCCAGAAATACTTTGCTACTGTAGACAGACCACTCGCTGTGCGGTCAGAAGTCTGGGTTGTAAAATCTAGTTATGCTTGTTACCAGCTTTTTCTGAGCAAAATCACTTAATGGCTATGGATCTCAGTCTTCTCATCTGCAAAATAAGTATCATAATACCTATATCAGAAGATTGTTTCTTGTTTCACATGTAATGAATGTGAAAGAATCTATAAAATTTAAGGCTCTAAATACATAAGATATTTCCATAAATCAGTTCTTACAAATATTTAAAATATAGCCATATTCTTAGCGTGAACTTCCATAGGAGGAGCGTAATCCAAGTAGATCCCCCTCTTTTTTTTCAAAGGAGACCTCCCATGTGACACCCACCTGCCTCTTCCCCGTCACCCTGCCACTAAGATGGAAGTGTTTGTCAGTTTCTCAGTTTCAAAGTGTACATTATCTTAGTGTTTTAAGGGGCATTTTTCCCAGGTAAATTTTTTTAAAAGTATGTGTTAGTATAGCTTTTGATTTATTAGTGTGCTAGCAGTTTAAAATTATTTAACAGGGGCAGTTTATCACTCTAAGTAGGGGAGTGATATATAATGATCTTTCAGTAAACAAATGCTCTTTAAATAATTAAAATGGTCTGATGGTCAAGCACTAAAACTAATCTGGTATTTAATTTTATTTTCAGAGTGAAATTTTGGAAATTGCTCTAGATCAAAAAGGACTTACCAATGATAGAAAAATTGCTTTCATTGATAAAAATAGAGATCTTTATATCACCTCAGTGAAACGATTTGGGAAGGAAGAACAAATTGTCAAACTCGGTAAAAAGTTGTAACACATTTAGAGTTTTAATTACTTTCAATTTTCTTAGATCTATTGCCATATAAATAGCTTACTTGCTTGAATGAATCTATGAATGCTTTAATTTCATAACATTTTTTACCTATTTAACTCCATTTTAATAGCAAATCTTTAGCTGCCACAGTTAAGTTGGCATTGAAGAAAGACTTGGAAATTAAAAATATAATGACTGTGGTTAGAATATTCAAATATTTCCATCAGTTCTTATGTGGATTTTTGTACATGTTTCACCATTATATGATTAGAAATTAGAGTCATACCTACCAGAAATTAGATGGGGCCTTGTATGTCAGCTGACTTTAAAGATATATTTTTAGTATTTATGTAGCGGAACTAATAGTGCATTAACATTCTTTTTAAAATAAGGAACAATGGTGCATACTTTGGCGTGGAGTGATACATGCAATATCCTTTGTGGACTTCAAGATACTCGATTTACAGTGTGGTATTACCCTAACACAGTTTATGTGGACAGAGACATTTTGCCTAAAACATTATATGAAAAGGATGCAAGGTAATGTTTTACTGCATAGAATTTTTTAGTTTGGTAAATAAAACGAATGAAGTGTCATGTCTTTGCCTCTAATTTTAATCCTGCACTGTGTCTTTCACTTAGTCAACTAAATGATTTGTTCAGCTAAAGCTAGTGAGACTTAAATGATGGAACCAAGTTAAAAGTGTTGTATAAAACTATTATATTTATTTGTTTCTTATATGAGTATAATTTCCCTTATGTGAATATAATTTCCAAGCTCAATGTTTAATGGTAACTCAAGTAGTTCCTAAGGTTTTTCAGTGATACACAACCTTGTCACAACCTTGTCACAGGTCTGTGTGTCACTTGACTGTCTCAGATTATCATTTTAAGATGTTCAGGAATATGTGTGTTCTAAAATTGAATTCAATCTAGCATTGAATTTTGAAACTAATATTAAAGATAAAAAATATAAAATCCTCTAAGAAACAGCAAGGGGATCTCTCAGTCTTGACAAAATAGGATTACAAAGACTTCTCAATTTTTGAATCTTAGCTTACTTTGCAAATCTATTTTGAGTTCATTTTAATATTCAAATTCATAACAGCACAACTGGAGAGGCATCGTATTAAAAGTTTTTAAACTAATAAAGAGAAGTTAGTCTCTTTACTTAAAATTTACCTCTTTTATGATGGGAAAATAATCTTGAAATCAGCTTAATTTTTAATGGTTTACACTTTACTATTTTAAAAGCTCAAACTTAGTAACTTAATCATTTGTGTGACTTACCTTAGAACCGAAGAAAAAAAGTCATTTGAAATGCTTTTAGAAATAGCTCTCACATATATAATAGTTTTGCCACATTAAACAGTGTATTTTGCTCCAAGTGTATATAACAAGTTAGATTCAAATGTTTATTTCAATACATACATTCTCTGTGGAGTTAACTTTTTTGGAGATGCATTTTGGAAGTTGGATACTTCATATGTACATCAGAGATCAACTCCCCAAATTTAGTGTATATGAAAAATTTGCTCAGCATATAAATTGCACTTTGCTTTTTTTTTCCTACAGTGAATTTAGTAAAAATCCCCACATCGTGAGTTTTGTTGGCAATCAGGTAACTATAAGAAGAGCTGATGGCTCGCTGGTTCACATCAGCATATCACCATATCCTGCTATTCTCCATGAATATGTAAGCAGTTCAAAATGGGAAGATGCTGTGAGACTTTGTCGCTTTGTTAAGGTACTTACATTTCAGATCCATAGTTGTGCATTAGTTTACACAATATCTTCTTGCAAGATGAGAAATGATAACAGTTAAGGGCTGGAAAATATGCAGTTGGGATCATGTCTCTTTTTATAAGTGAAGCTACAAATGATACAGGGGGATAGATGCTCTGTAATTTATTCTCTGAACAAGCTATAATTTAAATGGGTAGTTTCTTAATATCGATACATATAAAAAACCTTCTAAACTTTTTTAAAAGTTAGGTTCTCAACTTCTACCCCCATAGAGATTCTAATTTCTTACATCTGGGGAGCGATCTGGGCATATTTTTTAAGTTCCTCAGATGATTTCTATAGCTAAGGTTGAGTTCAGGATTTTCTGAGTATGTTTGACCACAGAACTCTTTTGTTGAACATTGTTTCACATTCCTGAGAATATACTTTTGTGGAGTGACTTTTTGATGTTTGTTTTTTTTTTTCACAATGGGTTGTTGGTGGCAATCTGCTCTTACCCAAGAAACTATTCCTCAGGCTTCCTGTATGCTGTTTCCTTTGACATCTCATCACAAAGCCTGGAGGGTTATCTTAAAAGTATATTGTTAAGTTCAGCCCTGGCTGGTGTGGCTCAGTGGATTGAGTGCCAGCCTGCGAACTGAAAGGTCAGCAGTTCAATTCCCAATCAGGGCACATGCCTGTGTTACAGGCAACCAGAGGATGTTTCTCTTGCACCTCAAACTTCCTCTCCCTCCCATCCCCTCTCTCTAAAAATAAATAAAATCTTTTTAAAAATTATGGAAAAATATTGTTAAGTTCAAAAATAAATCTTTGATAATTAGAAATTAAAATTAAAAAAATTTTATTCCAAAGACGTTCTCTATGTGTTATTAATATATGTTTAACAAAGTAGCCTCAATGAAATTTCCATATCATTAATTTATTGAATTAGTAGTTCTTTCAGTGCCATGCTCAGTAAGTTTTTTACTTTTAATTAAAACAATTTTGTTATATTTAAATCACTGTTTTAAAACTTCATCCACGTATTGAAATAATTATTCTCATATTCCTTTAGGAACAAACCATGTGGGCTTGCCTAGCTGCTATGGCAGTTGCTAACCGAGACATGACTACTGCGGAAATAGCCTACGCAGCAGTTGGTGAAGTAAGTAACGTTTACTTACATGTATACGTGTGTATGTTTTGCCATGATTTGTTATATTTCTGTTACTACCAATTAAAATATTTTTTCTTTTATTAGATTGATAAGGTTCAATACATCAATTCTATAAAAGATCTTCCATCTAAAGAATCAAAAATGGCCCACATATTAATGTTTAGTGGGAACATACAGGAGGCTGAAATAGTACTTCTTCAGGCTGGCCTTGTTTATCAAGCGATCCAGATCAACATTAACCTCTACAACTGGGAAAGGTAATAAAAATAGTTTTTATCAGTTCCAAAACCAAATTGATCTTATTCTTTTCCCTGCCACTTTAGTACATTACATTTTCCACTGTACTTAATAGTTTCCTAACACCACAAAAGAATTGATTTATGCTTATATTTTTGACTAGTTTGTCATTCAAGATTTATGCCTTCTCTGAACTTGTGACTGATTAGAACTTGAGGTATGAAGAAGAAAAGAGAGTCTAGGATGTTTCCCAAATTTCTGATTTCAGTAACTGAATAGATGAAAATACTAATATCAACAGATGTGGAAGTGAAAATAGTTCAGTTTTAGGTATCTTGAATTTGAAACATTTGTGAAGAAATATGTGCTGATAGTTGGTGAAATAGAATAGGAGCTCATGGGAAAGATTTGAACTGGAGATGCAGACTTTGGAGTCATCAGGAAATGGACTGGGGAAATGTGTGGGGTGAGTTGACGTCAACAGCATTTATGGGATGAGTGAAAGAAGGGAAATCCACAGAAGATGGGGAAAAGCAGTCAGGCAGGCAGAGAGAAGACGAGCAAGAGAGATTTGTGATGCTAAGGAAGAAAGATGAAAGGATTTGCGGTAAGGAGCGCTCGGTAGGAACCTCCCCACCGCTGAGCTCTGGGGCAGATTGATTTCTGAGACAGAGTGGCATGCTGTTCCTTTCCTCGGACACGGGTGGGTTCCACCACTCACTCTTTGAGTGAACAGGCTTATGGTGCTTATATACATTCACCTCAAGTTACTATGTTATAAAATTGACATTCCTACTTTTCCAGGTTAGAAATGTCTTTTATCATTTTTGTTTTTCTCTGGGCTCAAATATAACCCTAAATCTTTCAATTACAGGCCCCTTACTTATAATTCCCTTAGATTAGAATTTTTATGCATACCCTATCTCTACCTTCCCCTTGAATAGAAATAACAAGAATGGCAGATAGTTAATTTTGTCATTGACTTACTATATATAGTCTCTTTATTTAATTTATGCACTAATGATCTATATACTGTTCCTATAATTCAGCCACTCTATTTATGTCCTTTATTTAGACAAATTTGCCATCACTGTTTAACTGTAAAAAGATCATGAAAAATGTTTTTGGTTATACAAACATGAATAAGTTATTGTCCTTGTCCTCAATTTATTCCTAATTCATTAATTTTAAAGCAAGTAGTTTGGAAAGAGACAGTATGAATAATATTTTTAAAACTCTATGTTAAGAAAGTAATGAAAATTGTGTATACCGTTACTAAGGTAGAATTCCATGAGAAATAGGAAAGGATAATGTTTAAAACATTCAGTGTTTTGAGAAAATATTTATGTTGATAAGTTTTAGAAGTTAGTATTTGTATAGCACTCTGAACACTGCATAATATTTTTAAAAGCTTTTAAAAGTTCTTTAGCTTTAAAAGCTTATACCTCAGTTAGGAATTCTATCTTATTGTCATTAATAATAGTGATTTGAATTGCTTATACCATACACAAAAATTTAACTGAAAGGTTAAAGACTGGAATATAAGACCTGAAACAGTAAAATACATAGAAGAAAACATAGGCACTAAGGTTAAGAATATTGGTCTCAGAGGTCTTTTATTGCACTTGATCCCCACCCAAGGCAAGAGAAACAAAGGCAAAAATAAACCAGTGAGACTATGTCAAGCTAAAAAAAGCTGCACATTAAAAGAAACCACTAAAACTAGGCAACCAACTAAATGGAGACGATATTTGTAAATGATACTTCTGATAGGCAGCTAATATCCAAAATATATAAAGAACTCATACAATTCAACAGAAAAACAAACAATGTGATTTAAAATATGGGCAGAGGACCTGAATAAACACTTTTCCAAGGAAGACATGCATACGGCCAATATACATATGAAAAGATGCTCAACGTCACTAATCATTAGAGAAATGCAAATCAAAACAACAATGAGATATTATCCCATTTAATTAAATTTATGGATTTAGTTAAAATTAAAATAAAATTACGGGAGAGTAAAAAAAAAAAATAATGAAGCCTCTAGTTATTGAGTAGTTATGACATGTCCAGAATTGTATTAAGACTTTCCATATTTCTTCTTACTTTATTATCACAGCACTTTACAAATGAAGAGGTTGAGGCTTACTCTAACTTGGTGGCAGATCTAAGATTTGAATTTTAGTCGTCTACTATCATAGAGGACTTGAATTTTCTTAGTATCATCAAGCAATTAGATATGTATTGTTGATATCACTACTTAATTTTTTATTGGATTGCTGTTTAACTCTTTCATTGTTTATCTTTGCAAAGTTTTGCAGCATCTTTCCCCTTTCAAATTATAATTATATACTTACTACAGGACAGCAACACTTAATATTACATATACATAGTAGGTCTTAATATTCATGCTCTTAATCTGTATGCAATACCCTGAATTCCTATGCAGTGCTCCTCAACAAACACGAAGTATAGATACATAGCAGCATGTCAGTGCCATAGCAGGGAGATGCGGCTGTTTGCCTCTGAAGGCTTCTATTGATAGCCCTATAATATATATAGATAACATATGTCTTTATATATATATGATGCCCTCTGTACATTTCTTGTACCTCCTTGACCTAAGTGAAACTTATGTCTTCCCAGGGGACACTGGTCCTCTATCTGTCCTCTTAAATGAAATCAGTTATTTCTGACTCCACATTTCTTAGGATCTGGGTGTGAACAGAGTTGGTGTCCTTTCTGCCTCCCTCATCTTTATTTCCCTATCTTTTTTTCTCCGACTTCAAATTTTCGCTGTTATTTCTGTATCTCCTTCCCTGTACCTCCCTTCTCCACTACCTCCAATTACCAGCAAAGGAACCTACCTTAAGGTGTGAGATCTCAGGGAGATGGAGAACAAGAAGGGCAAAGAGGGTTTAACGGGGCAAGAATGAACACATTAGTGCTCCTCCACTCCCATGTCCACCTGACATCTCCCTTTCCTACGCTTCTTGCTTGTTATCTTAACTACAAACCAGTGGGTTGGGCGGGTGCTGGTAGACTTTTGTGTCTACAAGATGAAGATCCAGGAGCATGGTTCCAGGATTCTGATTACTAATTCTGCACTCAAGACTCCAAAATATTCACCTCTTATCTACCCCTCTAACTTGCCCGTATTTGCTTCCAGAACCAGCTATCTTTTCAGGCTCTGCAAAGCTGGAAATCTAGGTGTCACGTTCAACATTTTCCTTATGCTCCCCCCACCCCCAGTCACTAACTGTTTTTCCTCCCATATGCCTCTGACTCTCATCCACTTTACCACCAGCACCCTTGTGTAGGCTGATCCGAGTTCTTCTCAGTGTATCATCATCACTGATCTCTCTGCATCTACTCTTCTCCTACCCATTGTTCACACTGTAGTCACAATGACCTTGGCCCACTGTAAATCTGATCATGTCATTCTTGACTTCTGACTCATCTAAATGAAACCCACAGTTTCCCATCACTTTTAGCATAATTATAAAGGATTGAATAAAAACTGACTTTAAATAATCAGCAGAAGTTATTATAGCTGCTAAGAAACTTTTATGTATTGCCATTTCCAAATCGAAACCACTTGGAATATTTGTTCCCATTGCATATTCATTTATTCAGCATATGTTAATCGAGTGCTTGCCATATTAGGCTCATTTAGACATTATATGGAGGTCTGTTTTTTTTTTTTAACACTCTTGTTGAAGTATCTCGTTGTTTTAAAGTACTTGTTCAAAAAGGCTGTTGAATAGGGAAAGGACAAATGTAGTGGCTGAGAATGGGAGCTTTGGAATCCAACCTGGGTTTGACTTCTGGTTCTGCATTTCTGGCTCTGTGATCTTGGACCGGTGACTGAGGCTCTATAAATCTCAATTTCCTTATGTTGAAAATGGAGGTATTAAAACTTCATGTTTATTGTCCAGATTAAAATTGTGAAAATTTTTTAGCATACTGCCTAACACAGACATAGTAAGCCTTCAATAAATGGTAGCTATTATTCATTTTTTAAATATTTATTGTTTCTCATGTGCCAGGTTTTAAGCTTTAGGAAGATAGCCATGAACAAAATCAACCAGGTTCTGTGATGACAGTTTTTTATTCTAAGTGGTATGGCTAAGATAAAAAGATAGGAGTAAGAGGGATATATATTTGGATCTAATATAAGAATCGGTTTATAAGAGCATAATCCAAAGAATGGATTGGGTTATAAATATATTTAGATTGCTTTTTAAAAAATACTCGTCTTTTTTTTAAGGTTTTATTTAGTTTTTAGAGAGGGGAAGGGAGGGAAAGAGGAAAGAAACATCAATTTGTGGTTGCCTCTTGTGCACCCGCCACTGGGGACCTGGCCCACAACCCAGGCATGTGCCCTCGACTGGGAATCAAACCGGTGACCTTTTGGTTCGCAGGCTGGTGCTCAAGCCACTGAGCCACACCAGCCAGGGCTAGATTGCTTTTAAGATCCTTGAACATCTATATTTCCTTAAAGCCTTTAGAAGGGAACAGATTTTATTTTAATAGTATTATTCCATTTGGGAAGCATCGTGTTACTGGTTTGTGTTTCTGTCATTCCTACTTGAATTTGAAAATTGCCTGCAACCTGCAACCTAATAAAATGCAGTCCATGAGGGGTTGTAGGTAAGCAGGTTATGTACTTGACATTCACTTTGGACATTGGGGGTGGTCTCTTCTGAAAAACTGAAGTTAAGAAAGAAACTAAAAACTCTAGGTATACATATTGATTATTTATGTAAGTATTAATAAAAATAATTTTTCCACTTCTACCAGTTACATAAAGTGATTTTGCTACTTTCAAGATATGCAAAAAAGTCATATTTTGGAGTTATCTTTTTATATAACTTCCTTCTATTTAAAATCAGAGAAGATGCATGGATTTATTCCAGCTCCATAATCTAATGTTACATTTGTTTGGTTGCCAAATAACCATTTGCTAGAGACATGCTGTTCCTATAACCCTTATATAATTTGGAGTGAATTCCCTCCTAAATGTGGTATGGAAACATTTTTCACCCAATGTATATTTTTAGAGAACATTTAAAATAGCACATATCATTTGAATGTTTATCTTTAGCCATTGCTCTTTAATCAGGTAGTTCATGTATATTTTATAATAATAATGACTGTAATGACAGATAATACTTAATATCTAGTGTCTAAATGCAAGATTAGACATGATCTTTTATCCTTTCTACATAATTAAATGTATTAATGTTCCCTAGCAAAATATCTCTTTGAAATTTTTGAAAAGCCCCACCCAGAATGGATGCTTCTGTACTTCCCACTGAGAAATACTTCCAGCTGTGTGGAGTCAAGAATTCCTCCTCCCATCACATACAATCATAAGGAACGGGAAGTGGAACTTCTAAAGTGCAAAGGGGGTGCTTCACCAGTTTCCACGCACACATCCACCTCTGGAATCAGAGCCTTAGGGACATCCCGGGGCTGGTACGGGAGAGGGGTACAAAGATTAAGGCAGACAGTCCTTCCTTCTACTTCTCATCTTTTGATTTTCTATGAATTGTTTTTTTACTTTTTCTTATCTTCCATTTTTGTTCCTCTATATTTTAATACCTCTGCATTCTTTTCTGTGTATCCTGTTTTTCTCTGAAAGACTTAAAGTCATAGAGGAATAAAGGAACTTTGTGAGGAGTTTGTAGTGGGTAGCAAATATCAGTACCCTTGAATTTGGCAATATGGTTTATGCCAATATATTTTTATAATGAATCATTGTGCTGAATTTTATCATTTGTATTTGTATTATCATTTGTATTAATGTGACTTATATTCATAATTTTTTCATATTAAGTCTTTAATTTCTCAATTGTCTTATCAATTGGAAGTTAATAAACACAGCATATCTAAAATCTTAAAGTAATTATTTAGTTTAGGTCAAACCAAAGCATGCTAAGAATGAAACAGTTTCCTACTAAAGAGTCACACGTTGCAAAAAAATTAAGTTATTGGTCAGTCTTGTCTAAAACAACAGATTATAATAGTTGGCTCTGATAAATTATGACTGGCCTGTTCAGAAGTTATTAAGTCACATGAGAAAGCAAGAAAACTTGAGGAACAATGTACTGTGACTGTTAACGATGGCTGTTTCCCCTACTTCAAAGCAAGATGACAGTAGTGTAAGGAAACCTGTACTGGACTGTTCCCAACTGACTCAGCTACTGTGAATTATGCACAGGATCACAGGCTGCGTTGCTGTCCAAAACCTGCATACACAGATCAGCCTGGAATTGAGAACTAATCTCTTCATTTCCCACCGTATTATCAACACATAGATTTTATGTCTTTGGTGGTGTACTGCTGATTTCAGCAGTTCATTTAGTTCTTATCTCCTATTTAAATACTACTTTAAAATAACTTAGTTATAAAGATATTAATTCTATATCTACTGTAGATATTAATTCTATATTATATAAATCCATAATTTACAGATTATAAAACTCAAATGGCTATTAACTTTTTCTAAAGAATCAATGGCAAAGGCATTTTGTCAGACTCACTATCCTCAAATCTTATTTCCATATTTTAAATTTGCTATGTTAATAAAGTAAGGATATCAGTTTTTAGTTGAATATTAAACAGAATAAATTCAGCCCTGGCTGGTGTGGCTCAGTGGATTGAGTGCCAGCCTACAAACCAAAGGGTCACTGGTTCGATTCCCTTTGGTTGTGCAGCCTGGGTTGTGGGCTGGGTCCCCAGTGGGGGCATGTGAAGGGCAACCACATATTGATGTTTCTCTTCCTCTCTTTCTTCCTCCCTTCTTCTCTGTCTAAAAATAAATCAATAAAATCTTTTAAAAAATGAGCAGTAAATTCATTACAGACTTACAAAAATGGTCAGTATCGTTGAACCACTTCCATTGGGGGGAAGGTCATTTACTTGTATTTTATTATGATTTCAGTGAATTTTTCAGTGAACATTTACCATATGTATACTCTGTAGTACTCACCAAAAAGAAATGACAGCCAGATCTTCCTTCAATAAATATATAGGTTAGTGAAGGAAACAGACTTATAATAATTATAATGCACTATAAGTATTGCTGTAATAATGGTATGCATAAAATGTTATGGAGCACAGATAAGGTAATGGCCATTTATTTCTACAAGGGGAGCCATCAGGGAGAAGCGATTGTGCTTGATCTGACCTGGCAGAATAAATAGGAATGTGCGGAATGGACGAGGTAGGGAATGACGGTCTACACGGAGGGATGAGTGGAGAGTACAGCATAGACCCTTCGTCCCGCTCTCTCACCCCAGTACTGCCCGTGGGGACCAGTACAAGCAGTGCTGGTAATCTGTTTTACTCTCGTTATAGGGCACTTGAATTGGCTGTAAAACACAAAACACATGTTGATACAGTTCTTGCCTACCGTCAAAAGTTTTTGGAGACGTTTGGTAAACAGGAAACTAACAAACGATACTTGCAGTATGCAGAAGGTGTAAGTATTATATAGTACTTTATAAAAATGTATGGGTTTTATAAGTTATATATAATATTCATCTTAATGAGACAGAATTTGAATAATCCATACCTTGATATAAAACACTTACTTTTTGCCTTATGATGTTGTAGTCTTCTTTTGACTACATAATTATATTACTAATTTTTAAAGACTCTTACAGTCATGTTTTGATTAACAAATCTGTTTTCATAATATCCAGTTTGTGTTAAGGTTTAGTGCTAATTAATATTTTAGATAAACAATATAAATGCCTGGGATAAAGGCTTCAAACTTCTGAATTTTGTGTTTCACCAGCTGCCCCTTCTGCTCCAGGGGAATTATATAAGCACAGCAGGCACTGGCCAGAAAACAGATACTTTGTCACCCTACAGAATTCTAGGTAGCTAGGTTGCCGCTCCAGAAGTGCCTAGCCTAAGTGGACTTCAGTGCCTAGGCCCAAACAAGGGTAAACCTTTGCCTCTGAAATTCCAGAACCTCAGATTTTAAATGTACATGAGTACTCACTTATTTCAGGAGTAAAAGTTGAATTAGCAAAAATTCAAAAATTTATTCTAGATCTATTGAATTCTAGTGAGTTCATAATGCGTAATGTGAAAGTTTAGATATACTTAGAAGTGAAAAGTTTGATACACATTCAGAGGAGATCGGGCGCATTCAGGGTGGTATGGCCATAGGCTGATACACATTCATGTGTTTGAGCCCTGAAGTGTTGTTTGGGCATTTCTGGTTTGAAATGTTGAAATTGGGGATTCACATAAGTTGTGCTGTCTTCCGAGAACCCCATTAGAGTCATTGTGCCTGGTTTGCAGTGGTGTTCAGTGGTTTCTGTAAAATAATACAAGTCTGGCAACTAAATCCACTTGAGGAATATTTTCAATCCACTGAACACATACTCTGTGGAAGAAGAAAAATAGAAGAACCTGGAAATGTTTAAAACATTATGGTAGGAGAAAGGAAAAAAGAGCAAAAAAAAAAAAACCTCAACAAACACTTCATGAGCTTCTGATCTGTAGCTGAGTCTGAGAGAGATGGGGTACAGGACGGGGAGCCATCTGGTATGATTTTGAAATTACTTCTATGTGAATAAGAATTGACTAGGAACCAGAATAAGAAGTGTCAAATAGTACTGATACTCCCTATAAGAGGAAAGGACGTGTTTTAGTATAGAAGTCACTTGACAGCTGTCATGAGTATGTCCTTATATAAAACTCACTTAAAAATACTCTATTCCAAGGACTAAATTATCAGAACACTGTTCTAAAACTGGATAAATGCCAAAGTGAAAGTGAAACATTTGTTTTCAGTAGGGCACCTACCAGCTGACACCATTACTGTAACAAGTTACTGGTATAGATGTCGTTAATTTATCTGATGGACTTCCGTTGTAACAGAGCAACAGTTGTTCAGAGTACCATCAATATATGGTTTACTGTGATTGATTTGAGAAGCATGTGTAAGTCAATTTAAGGCTGGAAAAAGGCCAAAGCATTCATCAAGTTTGCCTTTCTCTTTGCAGATGTTTTGTTAGACATAGAAACAAGTGTCTTGCCATTTAAAAAAATACCAAGTTCCCGCCTGATTGAAAAATGAGTCTTTCAAGTAATCTAACGTTTGCTCTGCCTTTCAATGAGCTGTCCCTTGCATCTTAGCACAGACATTTGTCTTCTGTTGGTAGGAAGTCTTCTTTTAATTCATCTTTTTGATATACTATAGAAAAAGTATGTGGAATTATTATCTTTAAGAAAAGATGACAAAAAATATCCACAAATTAATTCATGGAAATTTGGATAAAGGATATTGGAATGAAAAAAGAACCAAGCATTTAATTTCATCAATTTCTGGCACAAAATAAAGGAGGCATGAATTCCTTAAATTAATCTCCCGGTTACTTAAGATAAATCTGTTCAAGCAGCAAACAGTACTTCAGTGTGATGTAATATTACTTATTCCACCCAGCTGCCCTACGTGGAGGTGAAAACCAGTTCACCTTTGGCTCAGTCTCAGGAGTTCCGGTTTATTTCATCGTAAATCAGAGTCACTTTAGCCTAGGACACAATTTTTCCTGTGTCTTGCCTGAGAGGACACACATTTCTTAATTAGTGATCTCCAAACTTTTTAAAACAGAACAACGTTTTTTCTTAAAGATTGTTCCTGAAATTCAGGACAGTCCATTCCTGACGCCAGATGTAATGTGGGCAGAGCAGAGGTGCTGCATCATGGGTCAACGGGAAAGAAACAGATTACAAGTTACCACTTTCCAATGATTCCAATGTGTCCCAGCCTAGCTTTCCCACTACTTCATCCGATGTCTTTACATCAGTGTTTTAACCACCACTATGACTTCATATTACTTTAAGAATTGTTGCAGAGGAGCCATTTTTGCAGTTTACTCAGGGGAAGCAAATGGTTGCCTTATCTTCCCTCATGGCTAGGCCTCTAATGGAAACCTCAGTTTAGACACAGCGAAGAGCTGACCCATTTGCAGCAGGCTCGAGGGACAGCAGTGCACATTGCCCTCTGTGTCCCTGGGGCCACAGAACCTGCAGCTTCTTGGCACTGTCTAGATGTGCCTTTTATAAACAGCTACAGCAAGATTTTGGTCTTTTGAATCACAATGAGAGTTTTTGCTTTTTATTGTAATTATTTGGTCTTCAAGCTTTTTTTTTTTCTTAGCATTATTTTTTCTTAACTTTTCTTACATGCCCTTTTACTCTAATGCTTTGGGAGTCACATTCTTTTTTGTTTATTCTTTGGATTAAACAAAAATGTCTTTAGTATGTAAGCATTTTTCTTCTTTTCTTCTGCTGCAGCTCCAAATAGACTGGGAGAAAATCAAAGCCAAAGTTGAGATGGAAATTGCTAAAGAACGAGAGCGATCATCCAGCAGCCAGTCCGGCAAGAATATAGGGCTAAAGTACTAAGTGCCACACTCACCTTTAAGAAGTTTTAACCTTTGAAACTAGTTCTGATTAGCTAAGGGTAAGCATGTGTTCTTGGCTAAACAAAGGCAGAATCTTTAAGTATAAGCGCTTTCAGTGTATTTAATACTAAAAGTATATTCAAAAAGATTAAGCACAAAATAATTGATGTAATTTTGTCTTTTTTAGTCCAATAATTCACAAAACATTCCTATATATTTGTGATATACCTACGTAGTGTTGCTTGCATTCCAGTTTTTTGCCCATTATTTTATCCCTGAATCTTCAGCATTGACAAATATTAATGCTGATAATAAAATATTGGACTCCTTAAAATGCATGTTATCATTAATTTCTATTTAACCCCTGAATCATAAAGTACCCTAAAAGTTTATTTATACAACAAAAATACTTAAGGATGGATTTATGAAAATCTACAATACATATAGTTGTGGATCAGTGTTCACAGCAGTGTTACCCACAGTAGCAAAAAGGTGACAGAAAGATGAGTGGATAACAGATGAGTGCGTAAACAGAATGTATATACATATAGTGGCATATTCATCAGCCCTAACGAGGAATGAAATTCTTGCACATGCTACAACATGGATGAACCTTGAAAATATTACGCCAAGTGAAATAAACTGACACAAAATGTCAAAGTGTATGATCCCACTTATTGAAGGTACCTAAAATAGGCAAGTTTATTGACACAGAAATGAGAACAGTGGCTGCCAGGGGCTGCGAGCGGGGCAAATGGGGGAATTATTGTTTGTTTAATGAGTACGGAATTCCTGTTTGGGACGAACAAGTTCTGAAATGGATAACGGTGATATAACATTGTGAATGTTCTTAACGTCACTGAATTGTACACTTGAAAATAGCTAAAATGGCAGATTCTATTATATATTTTACCATAATTTTAGAAATATACCTAGAATGGGCAAGAAATATTTTCCTCATTCTTCTCCTGATTTGAGAATGTTCAGGTACGAGGCCTTGGAGTCTGAGTTTGTGAAGATCTTCTTAAATGATACACCCGTTTGACTAGCCTTTATTTAATATGTCCCAAAATTATTACTGCAAAGCTTTTTAACATTAAGAGAAGTACTTAGAAAGTCTTCCATGAGGTCATTTTTGGGAATGGTATATTACAGTGGGAATATGCAAGTATATGGAAAAGTGATTACCTCTCTCACCTCCATTTTAATTAATATATCTAGCTTTCTTTTATGAAAATGTTTCTGTCTTTTCAATATATTCCTTTTCTTTTCTGGAATGTTGGAATATCCTGTTCTTCATCCAGATGCTGGGTGCAGGGGAATATTCAATTTGTGAAATATGATTGAACAGTTTACTTACAAGTTGTATTTATAAGTTTATATATGTTTTCTACATTATATTTCAATAAAAAGTTTAAAAATAAAAATGGTTAAAAGGGTAAATTATTTAAATTTCCTTTTAGTTATACTTGACATACAATATTAGATTAATATCAGGTACACAGCGTAAGGATTCAGCATTTATGTGCCTGACAGAGTGATCGCCACCTAAGCCTAGTAAACGCGTCACCAGACAGTCACCACGATGCTACTGGCTCTTTTCTCTGTGATGCACCTTATATCCTGAAGGGTGAATTTCATATTTATTTTATTACAGTTTAAAAGACAAAAACAGATTATGAAATACGTCTGTATTCTAACAACAGTTCTCTGATACCAGCTAATGTTCTACAGTTCAATTCAATTCTGACATTGACAACCTGGACGCAGTGTCAGGCCCCACCAGGTCAAAGAGGAGATCCCCAGCTAGACTGCCTTTGTTTTAGTCCCCAGCTGCAAGTGGAGACCCCAGGATACCCACACTTTTGTCCAACTTGGCTACAAATCTGGGAGTTCCTGTGACCCCTCTCCCTTCAATTTTGATGATTTGGTGGAACAACTCTTGATCTCACTGAAATTCCGTCCTTAAAACTAGTTTTGTTATAAAGGACACAGCTCAAGAAGAGTCAAAGGGAAGAAATGCACAGGTCAAGGTCTCGGGGCAGGGGGAGTTCAGGGCTTCTGTGGCCTCTCCTGGTGGAATCTGGGGATGTCATTCTCCCAAGCCTCAATGTCCCGAGTATTTTATTTAAAAAAAAATACCAGGGTTTCATTACATAGGCATGCTTGATGAAATCATTGGCCATGGGATTAAATTCAGGCTTCAGCCCAGGCCTTCTCTCGGAGGTCAGATGGCTGGAGAACTGGAGTTGATCAGCCCCGTCCTGAAGCTACTTAGAGCTCCTGCAGTCGCTTCATTAGCACAACAAAGACTCCCCTTGCTCCGAGAATTCCCGTGGCTTTGGAAGCTCTGTGCCAGAAACTGGGGACAAAGACCAGACGCATTCCTTATTATATCACAGTATCACTTCCCCAATCATACCCAATGTGGGTTTTTTCTGTCTTACTTTAAAAAATATCTACGGATCTGGCTGGTGTGGTTCAGTGGGTTGAGGGTTGTCCCGCAAACCTAAGGGGTCACCTGTTTGACTCCCTGCCAGGGCACATACTTGGGTTGCAGGCCAGGTCCCCCGTTGGGGGCATGTGAGAGGCAAGAGAGACTGATGTTTCTTTTGCATATCAACGTTTCTCTCCCTCTCTTTCCCCCTCCCCACACGCTAAAAATAAATACAAATTTAAGAAACAAAACAAAAAATCTATTATAGAAGAATCTTGGTTAACTATCAATAATTTTTTACATTTCAGGGGGACCTGCTGTAATTTAGTGCATTTGCATATATGTATAAATCTTGTGTATCTCATAAACATATCAAATAGGGAAGATAGTTTATGCCTGGGACCTGGTCCTGTTACAGATTAATAATATTTCTAGGACATGATGATTCCCCCCAACATTTCAGCACAGAGGGTGTGGTATGCAGGAAGAAACATAAGTTATAAAAAATAAACAAGTTTTAAAGCAAACATTTTAGAAAAAGGTTTACTACAGTAAACAATTACTAAGAATATCAACTAAAAATTACCTTCAAACATGTCATTTTGTATGTATAGAATATACCTAACTTTCTGAAAATGACATGTGCTACATAAATACTGCTTAGATAAATACCTCAAACTCATTTTCCTTGTAAATTCTATTCTGAAGTCAGAATTTACAATGTACACAGCATAAAAAGGTAATAGGCAGTAATAAAAATATGGATTTTTATTTGTGCTGAAGACTTTATCTGTAGATTGTGTGATCTGCAGAGGACTGTGGCAAAGTCACCTGTCAGGATTCCTTTAGACGCCGTCTACAGAAACCAAAGCAAAGCAGGGGTGATGTTCTTCGGGAAGACCTGTCTTTATCTTCCCTTGCCCACAGCTCACACAGCTTCAGTTCCTCCTACCTAGTGGTAAATGGCTTCTGGACCAGGATATGTGTAAGATTTTCACATTCTCATGAGGCCTCTGACAAAGTTGTTCACTCTGCCTACTTTCCTCTAAAGCTGCTCTTTCCCTACAACCTTGACTTGAGCTGCTGGACCTCATTGCCAGCCACTTGCAACCCAGGCTCATATGCTCACCATGCACTGTGCACGGCTTTTAGTTGTAGTGATTTCTAAAGTAGACCATTCCAAAACAACGTAGAGCAATTCAACTTTTCAGATGTTTCCAGATGTTCTAGATCAGGGGTCCCCCAACCGTGGGGGCCATGGACCAGTACCTGTCTATGGCCTATTTAGAACCAGGCTGCACCACAGCAGGAGGTGAGCAGCAGGCAAGCGAGCAAACCAGTCCCTGGTGCCAGAAAGGATGGGGAATGCTGTTCTAGATTGTCGAAAACTGTGTTCTAATACTCTTCTACTGTAAAGCAACGCTCCTACTTCATTTGAGGTACGTACTCTCCCCATTTTAGAAAAGTTAAGCAACGTTCTTATGGTCACATAACTAGTAAATCTAGAGTCCAGAGATGTGCCCAGGCTGCTCAGCTCTAAGCCAGTACGTCGTACTGTGTGAAGTTGTAACAAACAGTCATGCTCCACCACAAGAACACAAACAGTGTTAATGTAGGGAGCTGTTCTTGTCTTTGCTTCAGTATTGGCTGGCGCCGGGTGTTTAGTATGAAGTTAGACTCTATCGTTCTCATTTTTATACTGAGCATACAAAAACCATTGTTTCTTTTTTGAAAAAATTAGACAAGACTGCCCTGGGCTGGTGTAGCTCAGTGGATTGAGTGCGGGCTGCGAACCAAAGCATTGCAGGTTCGATTCCCAGTCAGGGCACATGCCTGGGTTGCAGGCCATGGCCCCCAGCGGCCACACCTTGATGTTTCTCTCTCTCTCTCTTTCTCCCTCCCTTCCCTCTCTAAAAATAAATAAATAAAATCTTTAAAAAAATTAGACAAGACTTACCAGCTATTTTGAAGAACTCTGTTTTTAAATTTTTTTTTTTAATTAATAAAGTCTGACCAGGAAGGAAGCACATTTGTTGCTTAAAGAATTGGCTGAATGGGAAGAAACCAAACCAAACCAATATCTGAGTTGTCTTTGTTGACCATGTCAGATTTTATCAGTGAAACATTTCTGCATTCCCACAAATAATTTTTTTGAGTTATTGAAGATTTCTGGCCCAGATTCTACAGTATTTTAATAATATTTCCTTAACGGCAAATAACAAGTAATAGCCACCTTATTTCACCTGTGAAAATGTTGGAAGTGATGCCAAAGTGGTGCCTTGTAGCTACCGCCACAGCCCTGACGATGAGCTGTCCTGCGAGGTGCAGTGGCACGCTGAGGGGCTAGTGGCTAAGAGCACCTGCTCTGGAGTCAGGGGGCTAGATCTGCCCCCTGGGTCTTCCACTTACTGACCGTGTAACTGGGCACACTACTCAGCCTCTCTGGGCCGTACTTCTCTCATCTGTAAAATGGGATTAATAATCCTTATCCCTTCCTGTTGTGAATTTTAAATGCGATAGCGTATGTAAAATACCTAGCACAGTACCTGATCTATGCACGCATTCAGTGATGTGCAGTCATTTCATCATCATCATGATAACAAATGAAGTGTCATGCACACAGCTTCTACCAGGAATGTACCTAAAGCTCTGCACGTTGTTAGATTTTTTTTTTTATTTGGAAGAAAGGCTAAAATGTAAATCACTACCAAATTTTAAATCAGAGCATGCTAGATATAATGATATTTAACATAACATGCTAGAAATGAAATAATAATAAGGAACTTCGAGAACTCAAATGCAGTGTTATAACTTAAGACATTTTTAGTAACAAATAGATTACAGATGTTTATTGAAATAATATTAGGTGTTCACAAAAAGGTTAGGGGCACTCCACAGCAGAAACTCTTATACTCCTTGAGAGACTTCTGAAAACACCTGAAGGAAAGGCAGAACCTGTGGAAGACTTGGCAGGTGTCAGAGAGTTCCCACAAATACAGAAAGACACAGAAACAAATAAATGGTGATTATTTCCACAGGAAGCTTAGAATCGCAAAGCGCAAAGCAGAGTCAACAAAAACGCTTAAGAACCCTCACAGGTGTGCCGAGGATACCTAAAATAAAACCAGAAGCCATGGAAGACCCGGCAGCTATCAGAGAGCTCCCGTAAACAACGAAAGATCCGCAGGAACAGACATATGATGACGGTGTCCACAGAAAGCTTAGGAACACTTGAAAGCAGAATCCAGAGCAAGAAGAAAATCTAAGAATACTCAGGGGACTGCTGGGGATAACTGAAGAAAATGCGGACTCTGTGGAGGGAGATCAGGCAAGCTTCAGAGAGCTTATAGAAGCACCAGCGCGAGCCGTACGACTGGGGAGCAAAAGCAACCAGAACTCCTTATCTCCCGAGTGGAAATGCAGAAAAGATGGAAACCTCACAGGTATCAAGAGATTGTTTAGGACACAAGGAAAAGGCAGAGCCAGTGTAAGACCCAGCAGCAAACTGTGGACCCAGAAGATAACACAGTCAACAAGAAACCTGAGACAGCTCCCAAGGAGAACTGTGAAGCAGCCAAACTGACGGTTAATCACGAAACCTCTGAGAGCTTGTGTGGAAAAGACTGAACCTATGGAAGGCCCAGCAGGCAGTCACAGACAAAACACTTACAGAAAAGGGAAGTCAAGGAGAAGACTCTATAGGTATCGAGAACCTCATGACAAACCCAAAGCAGAGATGTGATTCAACAGAAAGCCCTACAGGTAAGATGAAACTTAAGAAAATTCCTAAGGTAAATCCAGGAGAAGATCTGAAAGACATTATAATTACTTATGGCAATTCCAAATTTTGAAAACTTATTTACAGGAAACCCTTAGTAAGAATTTGGATGTATCAGAGAAACTACAAGAAGAATCTAAAATCTCTGTTTAAAAAAATATGAAAAATACTATTTGAGAAAAAGTTGTAGAAAAATGCTAGAACACACAAAGTGTACCCATTTTCAATAAAAAAAAATGTAGAAGGCCATACAAAAACAAAGAATACCAAAAAAACCCCTGAAGCCAACAGTTGTCAATACTTCATTGAAACTATCAAGAAAAAAAAATGCAATTGAAAACGTCTTGGAACCCACTTATGGCAGAATACAAAAAAAAAAAAAAAAAGAGAAAGACACATAACGTTTGGAAGTTGACTATAGTGGATTTGAAGAAATGTTTGATTCAGTGAGTGAAATTAAGGATGGGCCAGAAAATCTCAGTCAAAAACATATCTCTTACAATGCTTGCGAATATGAATCCAAAGCGAATGCCTCTGAAACTGAAGACGTGTGGCCAAAGAACACTTAAGAATCTAAACATTTGCCTCATCAAACAGATAATGCGCAAACAGAGATGAAGGTAAAGAAATATGAGCTTAATTTTCCAGAAAAGCTGACTCGGGGAGTGCCTCTACATCCCAGACACAGATACAGAACTAACATAGAACTAGAGTTTCAGTGGCTTACATCAACAGAAAAGATCCATATAAAGAAATAGGAGAAGAATACAGTGAAGAACTTCCAAAAACAAAAACAAAACTTGGAAGCTAGAACTGTGAAACAAAAGACAAAAACTCTTACATCAGGGAAAGAAGTAAAACCGATATAAATCTACAAGAGTCTTATAGCTTGGCTGGTTCAACAGGCGTTCCACACGGAGAAAGGTAACAAACTAATGAAGAGTTTGCAAGAAAAAAGTTAAATCTACAATTGAAGAGAAGATACTTTTAAGACCCAGGAAAATAACCAAAATTAATTTTGATCTGCTAATACCTTTGGTGAATACAGAAAAGAAAATTCACACATACCACTATAAATAGTAGTAAACCCAGAAGTTTCTCATTCTTTGTCTGATAGGACAAATATAACCAACAAAGAAGCAGAAGATAAAACTGTTTTCAGTTCCTCGGATAAAATCTTCACACACTGGGGAGTCTTCTCGATCACCTAGAAGCAGGAATTACGGAAATGTAAAGTCGGCTGTATCTTCCAGTCTGCCCAGCACACAGAGACACCACGCGCGGAGGAAGCGGAAGAGGAGCCGGTGCAGAGAAGCTGTGAGAATGTAACATTGGAAGCCTACGGAAGCCAGACGCAAGCAGAGAACAAAGGAAACACCTCGGAAAACACTTTTCCCAAAAGAAGAAACTTTGTGTAAAAGGCCAAGCCAAAACCACGGTGACACTAAATCATAGCAAAGAGTAACTTAGAGTTCTAAGAGAGGTGTTTCGGAGGGGCTGAAGAGGAAAAAAGTGATGATACTAGTTTGCTGGCAAGCATAAATATCCTCACGGAGGCGTCAGCCCTTTGGTGCCTCTGGGCCACACTGGAAGAAGAGTTGTCTTGGGCCCCACATTATATACACACACACGAACAAAAACTGATGAGCAAAAAAAAGGTTTTAGGTAAATTTATGATTTTGTGTTGGGCCGTATTCATAGCCATCCTGGGCCGCATGCAGCCTACAGGCCACGGGTTGGACTCCCCTGCTTACAGTATAATTTTTGCCATAAAATTAAAAGTGAATTCTGTAAGTAACATTAAAAAAATTTGGTTCTATGGCTAAAGTATACTCAAAGTATTGGTTTTATTTGACATTTGATTATTTTATGGGCAAAATAAAAAATAAGAATGAAGACATCCTTTCCAGCCCTATGGAAGAAAGAATGTCTTAAGTGTGTTTGGAATTAGCTGATTGCCAATTCATTTTTTGGTTGACAAAATACCTCCCCTTAGCCTATCAGTTATTAGCCTTTTGCCGATGGATGAAAGGAGAGTGAAAAAGTCAATTGTAAACCAGTGAGGTCAGACATAAACCTGCCAAATACACTATTACTGATTGGCTGTCTGCAACTTATACTTTTGGAGAGATGATTAGTGCTGGGTTGTACAAAATAAAACTACTCAGTCCTGTTTCTCTCAATCTGGAAATCCAAATTAATTACGATTCATGAGATTTTTACAGAAGTCAGTGAGAACTATTGTATAAATCTGAACACCATACTCACATTTATATCAGTTTCAGTTCTGAATTGTTTCTTTTATTAATTCCACTTGAGAGAAACTATATACATTTAGGACATTACTTAGCATATTGCCTTTTAAACTGTTGAGGCCATTTCCTTAATATTCCCCTTGGCCTTTACAATTGAATCTTGTTTTCCTTACATAGTATAGTACACCTCATACCCTTTGGCATAATTGCCAATGAATGCCATTTTCCATGGTCGAAGCAGAGGCAATTAATGGCTTCTTAAAACTATCCTATCTCAGGAAGACATTTTCCCCTTGGTTATGATATTGAATGCCAGTAACGAATTGCTTTTAAGCAACTGATTGTGTGTGTGTATACACGCACACATTATATATGTAGTGATTTAGAATATCAATCATGTTTTCCCACATTCCAGATGGATTCTTACCATATCCAGGACCATTATTTCCTTTCTCATGAGAGGTCAATGAAAATAAAATGCACTTGAAATGTAGTCTGTGAGTGGCTTTGATCATTGAAAACCAGGAGCAAAGGCTTGGTTAGTATGAAGAACCTGGCATTCTCAGGTGGGACTGGTTAAGATGTGTACGTATGTAGCAAGCAGCCTTGCAAAAGTGACCAGTCATAGACCATGTACCTATCTATCCTCCACAGTATAATGTGTGTGTATGTAGAGGATAACTGTTTTCTACATTAATAACTACTTTCTCCATTTTTATTTTCTACTAGTTCTATGTGATAAATAACTTCCAGGTGAAATATGTAAAACTGAACACCAAGATATGGGCCTTAGGGCTTTAAAAATGTTTCTATCCAGGTATTCAAGCATGTGAACAGATACATTCTGTGCGTATTAACATGTTATATGTATATTACATGACACAAGTTGGTAATATACCAAGAAAACTAGTTCTTGAGATTTTCTTCCTACAGAATTATGCCTGAACAAGCTGTGTCTGGTAAATCAATGAACTGCATGAAAAAAAAAAAAGCAGAGTCATAGTCATTTTTATTCAACTGAGAGATGTGAATAAAAGCTTGTGTGAGGTATGGGGGGATGTAAAACTTGTAATTTTAAAACTCAGGTATTATACTATAGATATTCTGAATTTTTTAGGGAAAGAAACATTCCATAGTTCATATAGGAAAACAAACTTGGTCCATATTATAAGTGAATTTTTAGAAGATCTTGTTGGAAAGGTCAGATGTTAGTAACAACAACACATAGGATATACTTTATATACTGGTACTCTGAATATTTATGTTGATGTCTCAGATATGGGTGAATTTTAAAGTGTCTAAAATAGTGTTCTCTAAAAGGATAAATCATTTAAAAGAATATGACAACTTTCCAGTTTGAATGGTGGGTAGTATTGAGTCACATGTAACTAAAATTAAGTGTTTGAGAAACATAAATATATTCAATTATTCAATATAATATTTCCTTAAATCATGTATCATTCTCAATTGATATAGTCTCAACTCCTGATGCTTTTGCCAATTCACAGCTAAATTGCTTTTACGTGACAAAGATACACATTTCATATTTTAATACACTACCATGTAGTCACACATCTGATACAATTTGCACAGAGAAAGATTTTAATGTTTTTCTGTTTTAATACACTTAAAATGGTATTAAGGACAGGGTCATTAGCTTTTAGAAGTTTAGAGCAAACATGTTTTTCTATTAAAATTGAGGCATTTTAAGATTTGTTAGAACTATCAGACTCTTTCAACCAGCTTTTTAAAATGTAAAGCAATCAAATCATTTTCTTCTAAAACAAGTCAGGTATTTTAAGATTTCTCAGGATTGTCAGACTTTTTCAATCCTAAGAACATCTTGGATACACAATGAGGTCCATGTACAATGTAATTTTTCTTAATGTCCATACTTACCCTTCTTCAACCAGAGAAACCTCTTTTGTTTTCCTTCTTTTCCTTTCATGACAATCACAAACTGTAATAATTATATAGTATGTCAACTGTATACTGTATATAGACAATATGCATATGTACATGAACATAATGCATTTTAATATCTTACCATTTGCTTAAAGGACATTTCATAGAATGGCAGAACTGATACAATGACACTTTTTTCTTAGGACAGGTTGACGGACTCCTTGTGTAGTACATTACTGCACAATTATGGCTTTACACAAAAGTTACAAGTCACAAGTTCTCCTGTTTTGGATCATGTGAATGTATTTCAAATGAAAAATGGAGGCAAAACGCATGGCGTCATGCATCATGTTATGGCCTATATGCATTGATCACTGTTACATATAACTGTGGTAAATGACATCATTAAGACTTAGACGACGTGATGTATAGTTATTATAAAAAGTTATATATTATGTCACAGTACTAAAAATAAAATTTTTTCTTTTCAAATAGTGAAAATAAGATATCCTTCATGGTTTAGTCACATGTTTTCTCGTCCAATCACGCCTCTTTTCCCCCCTCTTGTAAGTGAAATAAGGTCCAATATTTTATTAAACAAAAATGACAGTGTGGGCAATTTCCGGGCCGTTAAGGCATACAAAGGGTGGTGAGACAACAATCTTGTCGTTAACTGCAGAAATACCCTCCTGATGCGTTCAATACATGGTCAAAATACAAAAATAAAAGACAAATATAAATATCTCCTCGGTTATTGAAAAATCAAAAGTCCAGCTGTACCTTATTACGAATATGGTCTTGGATAAACGAATATGGTCTTGAATTAATTCAAGATTAATTCCTGTAATCTTGAATAGGTACAGCAGCGAACAGGACGTGACGAGCGTAACCCACCAAACAGTGAGCCATCAGCTGTAGTTAATATGCTTGGCCAGGAAGACACGGAGGGGTTCAGGAGCTGTTCTCAAAGGAGGCACTAGGTCACACCCACGAGCTGCTTCCCCAGCCCGAGCGCGGCAGTCTGCAGTCGCCGCTCCCCCGCTCTGCGCCCCTTCCCCCTCGGCCCGAGTGGACGCTGCCCTTCTCCCGGCGCACTGGCGGGCTCGGCGTTCTCTCGGGTTCGGGAAGCAGGCACTTACGAGTGAACACAGTCTGAGGGCGGGGACCGTCCTTCGAGGTTGCGCTCCGGGCTCATCCGCTGCTGTCCCCCCGGCCGCGCGTGCCTAACGTTTCCTCGAACCGAGTGAAACGTAGGGAAACAGGGTCGCGGGGGCGAGGGGCGGGGGGAGCGTGACCCCAACCCAGGCACCGACGACAGGGCGACTAGGTTGAGGTGTCAGGCGAGGGCTCGGGCAGTTGTTGGCGGCCACGGCCATCCCACCCGTGGCGTCCCACCCGCAGTCCCCAGCCCAGTTGTGTCCGTGTGGCCGGTCCTCCAGCCGTCCCGGGCGCTCAGATGAGGGGGAAGCGGCCCTCCCCGCCGTCGGGCTCCCCGGAGCCACCCCCTCGAGGGCGGCCTAGCACTGACACCGGCAGCACGACCTCCCCAGGGCTGAGCTGCTGCAGCCGCATGGACTCCTCGTAGGTTGGCAGGTACTTGACCTCCTCGTAGCTGGGCAGTTGCAAGAAAGCCGGCGAGACTAACCGCAGCTCGTGCTCCGAGGCGCAGGAGGCGACCGAAAACCCGCCGCCTCCCCGGCCCAGACCACCACTGCCACTGTCCAGCAGCGAGTCCTGAGAGCCGGCCGCCGCCTCATCCCGCAGTAGCGCGGGCGAATCGTCGTCGTCGTCGGGCGGCCCCGCGGCCCCCGGCGTCCCGGCGTCCCCGGGCGTCCCCGGGCGCGCCTGCCCAGGCCGCGCTTGCCCGCGCGGGTACCTGCGGGGACTGGGGCAGATGATGCGCTGCAGGAAGTAGCCGATGGCGAAGAGTACGAGCAGGATGAGCAGCCCCGAGAGCTTGCGCACGAACCAGCCCACGTTGTCGAGAAAGGCATGCAGCGGCAGCTTGCAGCAGCGCACCGCCGTGGCGTTGGCCGCGTCGCAGCAGCGCTCTCGCTCGCCGCACGCCAGCTCCGCGCAGCCCCCGCCGCCCCGCGAGGGCGCCACCAGCGCCAGCGCCAGTAGCAGCAACAGCGGCAGCAGTGGTGGCGGGGCCGGCGCCACCGACAAGCCCTCGGTCGTGACCCCAGTTCCCCACATGGCCAGCGCAGATGGTCGCTAAGGTCCGGGGCTGGGGATTGGGGAATCCGTCTGTCCGCCTGTCCGTCGGCCCCTCCCTGGGCGTTCCGCTCAGGTCCCGCGCGCCGCCTCCCGCGCCTCCGCTACCTGCGGCCGGAGCTGTCCTCACTTGGCCACGCTTGGGCGGAAGGAGGAGCCGGAGGCGCGCGGAGGCTGCGGGAGGCGGCAGCTCCTTGCAGCCGGAGTAGCTTCCTGAGCTTCTGCTCTCAATCCCGCTCTCCCGGCCGCCAGGGCCGGGCGCGGGCCGTCCGGAGCCGCCCAAGAGGGCAGGGGCAGCCTGCGCGGGGCTGCCGCGGGCATCGTGGCCCGGCCGGCTGCGCTCTTCCAAGCCTTCCTTGTCACCCTTCGGGCCTGGAACGGTTAACGCTCCGCGCTCAGCCCTGGAGCACCCAGATCTTGATTAATTCAGCCGTCGCTCTCTTTCCCTCCAGACGGGCGGGGGCTCTTGCTCGCGTAGGTGTCTCAGTTTTAAGTGATTGGATTTCCCCAGGAATGTTATTTAAATTGACTTGCGACTGGGATTCGCTTACCCATCCTTTTTGTTATCTTTCTTATTAAAAATGGATGATGGCCACTAATGACTAGCGCAGCCCCGCAGCCTTCCCAGAGCTTGAGGGGAGTGCGATGGGGCGTACCTCTGATGGTTCTGCTTTCAGGCAGATCCAAGGGGCTGGGGAGTCGGCACCCCCAGGAGACCTCCTGGGCTGATAAGAGAATTCCCCGGGGAGGCTCAAGTCACAGGTACCACAGAAGTATTCCCAGAGGTGTAGGGGAGCCCTCTGTCAAGGTGACCCGAGTTGACCAAGGAGAGGAGAGTGGGCGCATATTTCCCCAGCGGCTCAACCGACAACCCCACCCCACAGCAACCCCCCACCCCCCACCCCCAACCCGGGAGGCACCCAGCAGGGATTTGGCTCGGAGTAGAAGGAGGCCTCTTTTCCCGCGTAAATACCACATCTGTGAAATGTCAAAGGAGAGTGGTTAAGTGGTTGGCAACGTTCCTGACCATTGATCTGCGTTGAGGGGTCTTTTCAAGGTTATTCTTATTTGCAAAGTTTGCCTTTAAAGGGAGTCTATCCTGCCACCGAGCACGTGGGGCATAGTACCTTTCCTTGAAGTCTCCACTCCCTGGGGAAGCCCCTTAGTGCCCAAGGAAGGAATGACAGTTACCGGGTCACTGACCTACAGGCATATCTGCTGGGTGGTGGCCTTAAGCAGTTCCTTAGAGCCACGCCACGGAGCAGCCAGATTCTTACACTGTTATTCAGGCAACCTGAGACAATCTTTTTAGGATTAGAATTTATTCTTTCCTCCATTCCCTTTAAGCACTAGGTCCCCTATAGAGAAACCAAATGGGAAATTCCACAGTCACCGAGAGAAAAAAAGTAAAAAAGCAAAGGAAAAATATAGGCACAAGATTCAACTGTAGGTCCGGTAAAAGCAAAGATTTCTCTTAGAGTCACACTGTATGTCTCTAATGGTCTTAAGGATCAAGGTTGGGGTGGTGGTTTGATTTACACAGGTCATTGCCTCACCTAAATGGAAACATTTAAAACATTTTTGCTGCTGGGAACGTTAATTTGCCTCACACCCCAAAACAATCTGTTCTCTTCATGGAGAAGCTCCTAAGTGTCTCAGACAAGAAATCGTAGGGGCTCCATGCGGAGCTCAGCCAGTGAGCACAGGTCCTTCTTTCTGAGCTCCCAAAGTCACATTTCTGTACCATGGTCTATTTCTCCATAGGGAGGCTTGAAACTTACTGTGCAATGCCTGATTAACACGAGGTTTCAAAGTGTAGTAAGTTAACAGGATGGAAGTGATTCACTTCAAAACGATGAAAATGGTGTTATTTTTTCGTGCACTCATTCTTTTGCTAAATTTACACTGAACGTTTGCTATTGAAGGAGCTCTGCTAGATGCTCATCATCATAGGGAAAAAGGATTTTTCTGTCCCTAACATGGAATAAACCCAGCGTTGCTCTCCCAGCTGCTACTAAATGGAGTCAAGGAGAGACTCCACAGGGAGGAACAAACAGTGCTTTGCTCTCTGATCCTGACTTGTTCTTACTTTCCCAAAGGAGAAATAAAACTAATGAGTTTCAAACAATCCCAAAGATGAATGCAGTTCACAGCCTGGGATTGGCTTTAAGTATAAAGTTGAAAGTATATAAAGACCTCTTTGGACCTTTATTATCTGACTCGTTCAGATTTCTGCTAGTGGTAGTAGGAGCAATGGCGAAATACAGGGGGAGTTGTAGGGTGGATGACACATAGGAGAGCCCTACTTATTGTTATTTTGAAATCACTAAACAGCATTTCAATTGTTTAATGTCTGTCTGCCTTTAAGGATTAGAATTCGTGGAATGTTAGGACATAGGATGACATAGATCTTACATAAAATAAAACCTTGGCAGAGTTATATATGAAAACAGAGAAAAGGATGCAGTCTTCAAAATAAGTATGGAATGGATTTTTATTTGATTTTTTTCTTTCCAAATTGATAGCCCCAAAGCATCATCCATTAAAGGCCCGCTACAGAAAGTGGCGCCTCTTTATTTCTTCTCTGATCTCTCAGTCTCACTTAATTCATTTTTATTTGCAGTGTAACTTATTGTGTACACTCTTTTGGAGGAAGGAAAAGAAACCTTATAGCTTTAAAAGCCCCAGAAAAGACATGATCTTCATTACTCAGCATTCTTATTCTTTATATTTGCTTAACACATAAATGGGGTGCACTTAGCTCCCAGAAAGTCACAAAGTCAAGCTATTTAGTGAGAAAGATAGAATTTAATTATATGTTGCATAGAATAGTTGAAAGATAAGGAAGATCACAAGATAACCTTATTTTTAAAAAATTGGCAACAAATAGTGTGTCAAATATGTGTGTACAAGAGAAAAAACAGATGGAAGGGAGATGAGGACTGACTTTTATCCAAAAAACATGGTGTCTTGGAGTATAGTTCAATAAAAACTTGAAACATTAACTGCTTTATCTTGCTGCAGAGCTTGAATAATATTTTTTGAAAATTTTATCTTCCTCACATATTTACACTCATATGCGTGAATGCCCAATTAGTCACACTTCTCAATTTTCTAGAACCAAAGAAAGCAAACTGAATGTAATGCAACTGTGCTTCTGGGAGCTGTCTAGTGTTTGGGCAAGACCCCGTGGCCCCTTCATGCAGCTTCCTGTGCTGTCACATGGTACCTGGGCCAGAGAGAATTTCTCTCTGAAGTCCCCCGACTGCGAGCTCGTGCCTTCGAGACTGGGAAGCATAGCTCTGCCCTTTTCATGCCCCTTCTTCAAAAGGCCTAAACGTGGGCAGTGGGACCTTGTAAACAAAGCACCCAGTCCCTGAGAACCCTCATATAAGGTGTGCAGCATATTCCCTACTACTGACTTGGTGTTAACATTGATTTATTAGCCTCCTCATTTTATGGTTTCCTTTCATTTCATATATTTATCCTCCCTGAGCAAAGGTAAATTAAAGGTTTTATTGCAAATAGCATATATGTCCATAAATGTGCCCACCTAGAAATGAACTGTGATCTGAAATCTTGTGTTTTATAAGTTCTTTTCAGATTGTGTTTCTTTCCTCACCCGTTTAATAATTATTTAACATGGGCCCATGATGCGCATTCTGCTCTCTTCTGGGGATGCTATGAAATCAAACCGTTCCCTGTCCTCAGGGGGATTATTGCGGGTGGGGAGAGAGAAAAATGAACACTAATCAGTCATATTAATGAATCACTAATTCCAAACCATGATTGTAAAGCAGAAACACAGTTTTGCCCTAAGTTTTAACCCTGGGTATGATTTGGACAGGAGTGTGATGGGGGTGTCAGCTGGAAAGACCCCCCTAAGAAAGTGCTGTGTAAGAAAGGACAAGGTGAAGAGGAACATTCCAGGCAGAGACAATTTCATGGAGACAAGTCCCTGAGGTAGGAAGACCCTTCGCATGTCATCTCTTATGTTTGGGGCAAAACCTGTGTAATTTCTATCTCAACAGTTGAGACTCTCTCCTAGGTTAACTTTAGGTCGAGTTAAGCCTCGCCTGATGCTGCTCAATTTTAAACCCGGCCTGGTTCACTACAGGGGTCTGTCACAGATGGCACGTTGTAGTCACCTCTGCAGTCCCGCTGAATTCCCCCTTGGAGGCCAGGGATGTTTCAGGAGGTTTCCTGTCCTTCCCCTCTCCACACCCCTGACTTGGAGTGGAGTTCGGATTTCCTTTCAACATTGTGGGCTGGCAGCTTGCTGACCCAAGGCTTCTTTAAGCCAAACGCATGAACTAGAGAAAAGTCAAAGTGAGACAATGGCTTGTGTCTTTCGTTCAAATTAGCCACAAAAGGAAATAGAATTCCTTCTTCCATGCTTGGGGTTAGAAACAAAAGGTGGAGTACTTTGAGGCTCCCATGAAAATAATATTTACATTTTTATTTGGACTTGTAGCTTTTCGCAACACTTACACATGCGTTGTTTCATTTTCTCCCTACCACATTCCTGTGAGATGAACTGAAGTTATTATGACTCCATTTTCCAGTGGAAAACTGGGCGGTTTAAACATTTGGGTGGTTAAAACACCCAAATCACGGAGCAAATTGGCGGCATTGCTGAAACTGAATCTAACCAAGGATTGTGCATTCGCAAAGGGCAAGCACGCACCTCACTGGCTCACCGACTGGGGCTGGGCCCAGGGACCCCAGGGAGGGCGGCGCTTGTCTTCCCTCGGCCAAATTCTGATGCATTAAGAGGCCAATTATAAGTCAAATGTCTGAGAGTCAGGCTGGACTCTATTCTAGACCATGAATATGAGATTTTTCTGAGGAATAAAGCTTATATTACTGTCACTTTGTGGTCACTTTCAGTAACCCATTAGTAATGGTTTATGTAATAATGTGACAGACCAACTATTTTTATGTGCATTTCTGCAAACAAAAAATAAATTTTCCTCCTTCATTGCATTATGTTCTTTATACATGAACTAAGCCATCTAATCTAATGCTGACCAATATACTAATGGTACATGCTTGGGAAATAAGGATATAGTGGGTTCTGAAACACAGAATTAATGTACAATATTATTTATCAGTGACTTAACCTCCTATATTTGTGTTGTTTGTAACAATTTATCAGTTAGTTTCTCATGGCATACTTTCTCTTTACTTCTGCAGGTATGAAAATAAAGCCATATATATTATGAGACATATTTAGTGAGGCCAAGAAGATCTGAAATTAGAATTCCAGTTATATCAGTTGAGTGATTTTTTTTCTCACTCATGGTGTTTAAACGGCCAGATTGTTGAAGTTAGAATGTATTTGTCACTAGGCTGATATACCAGCCAAATGCTCACATTGACAGAAAAATCATATAGCATGAAATTATTTCATAAGATGAAATAATTGTATAAGGTGAAACATTTTTATGCTCCATTATTTTAACTTGAAACTGGCAAGGTACTGTTTCCCTCCCTTTCATTACAAGGAAAAATTGATTGTTAATACTCTCTGAATATTCTCTGTGAACCCACATGGAGTGTGAGCTGCCCGTTCTTGCCCATGACTTTGTAGTTACAGGTCAGCAGTGACACTAAACCACTAATCCCTGGGCCCCTGCAGCGTCCTACTTTTAGCATTAAATGACATGGAATAACTGTCTTCCAAGACACTTGCCTTAAAAGATTGTGAATATAGTCCAAATGTCCAAAATTTCCCTTAGCAGTTTCCATTGTAGATTTATCCAGCTATGAATTTTAAAAGGGCCTTTTGGGTATAATCTTAATCTCCCTTTTCATTTTTATGTTCCACTCCTTTCTTTCCTGCATCCTGTGCTCCAATAAAGGATGACCTGCCACTGCTACCAACCGCCCTGCTTGGGAGACATTGTCCCTTCCCTCCCATCTTCATAGGTCAAAACCAAGTAAGACACAACTCCAATGTCACCTTCTTTCCAAATTCTTATAATCTGCACCCTCAACTCCACCTTCCCCAGATGAAAGGCGTGTCTTTCTCCCTTCTCGGTCCGAATGCCTGTAGCACCACCTCCCATTTGTGGCAATTCTCATGTTCTACCTCATATTTCAGGTGGTTATACGTATGTCTTAATCTTAGGGCTTCTAGAAATCAGCTCCGGTTGGTAGGCTCCCTGTCTGTGCTTCTCTAGGACAGAGGTTCTCTGTCATTCTCTGTCCTGGCACCCTGGAGACTACTTTGGGAGGCTCACCTGAAGGGTTACCCCAGACACACCGCAGGTCCCCACCACCCACCCCACCCACGGCTGTGTCCTCATTTGAATGCAGCTCCTCCCAGCCCGCCTGCCGGTGCTCTATTAGAAATTCATGAGGCAGAGTTCTCCAGTGTTCCTGCCAGCGGGCCGTCTTTCTGTAGTCCTGATTCGCAGTCGGTCACGCTGTGTACCTCCTGCAGCAAGGCTTGTCCTGCTGCACATGAGTCACAGGACCCACTCCGTTCGCCGTTCCCGGGACAGGCCTCACCACACAGGCGAGGGACTCTGCGGGGACGCTGACCAGAGTTGGGAGCGCACCACGGAGAGCTCGCAGGACTCCAGCATGCCACGGCCACACCATGCGGGGGGCTCTGCCCTGGCAAGTTGTACATGAGTGCTGTATGCATTTTTATAGAATCAACTTACCTAAGTTTGGAAATCTGTTTATATTTTCAACATGTACTCTTCTCTTGAGTAAAAATTCCATGGTTTTCCTACCTCAGAATGAGGCATTTTATCTATGTATTGCTATTTTTTTAAGCCAAAAGAGGACTTTCCCCTTGTTATAGTGACCAAGGATTTAGAGAACGAGCCTTTATTTAACCAGTGACTTGCCTCCTGAGGCCCTGATGGTTCAGCTACTGTAAGGCAGAATTTTCACATTAGTACCTAGGCTAGTCGTGGGCATTTTTGCTTTTATTTTTATGTTTTAGTTTTTTTTAATCCACACCTCAGAGTATGTTTATTGATTTTAGAGAGAGGGAGGGAGTGAGAGAGAAGGGAGAGAGAAAGAGAGGGAGAAACATCAATCAGATGCCTCTTGTACATGCCCTGATCGGGATCATAACAGCAATCTAGGTATGTGCCCTGACTGGGGTTCGAACCTACAAATTTAGGTGTATAGGATGATGCTCCAGCCAACTGAACCACCAGGCCAGAGTGTGTTTCTTGCTTTTAGATCCATTCTTCAACCTTTACAGCTCTGCCCTGTATCACAGGAGGGCTGATCTCGAGAGGGTGCATTTCCCTGTCCTCAGGATTCTGGCGGGGTTCAGCAGTGGGGGATGGGAGGTCTGCTGCGGGTAACCCCGACCGCCAGGCTCCCGGGAGAACACTCTCCCCTTCCCAGTGTTGCTAGTCTCCAGGCTGCTTCCCCACCTCCAGAGGTTCTCAGCGCTTCCTGTGTACTCAGTTTCTTGTATTTAATTTAATCCTCTTTGTTTTAAATACTCAGAATGTTTGTTTTTCTGGTTGGATCTTGACTGATATACTCTGCCCCTGAACTTCCTTCTCCAGCTCTCGGGATACAAAGATAACAAATTATCTGATTCCTCGAGTTCTGTAGTTCGAAGGGAGTAGCGTTCCCCTCTCTGTTGCCTGAGACTAGGCCCCTTTCTCCCACCCATCCACATGGAAAATTTGGCTCCAACCGCTAGAGACAGTAAACAATGTCACGTGACCATGGTTACACTCTCTGGGTCTGTACGTCTTCGCCTGTAAAATACAAGGTATAACAATACCTGCCTCATAGAATTGTTGCGAGCAGTAAATGGACGAATACGTATAAAGTGCTGAGAACACTGCTTGGCACAGAGTGAGCTCTAGGTACGTGTTAGCTATTACTATTTAACCAAAAAGAGTGCATTATCTTTTCTTGCTTGTTAGTTTGATTTTGAAAATGGTGAAGTACAAAGCTAATTTGTCTCTGGGTTATCATGACATTATTAGATTTGTAGCTTGTCTTCCTAAATCAGCCGAAGACAAATGGAACCCATTAACTTTGCAGAATTTAATATTTGGCCCTGAGCTTTATCATTGGCAATGCTATAAAAATTAGCCACATAAATTTGTTACTGCCTTTGGAAAATGGTCATAAGCATTAGGTCTCCTATGAAATCCTCTCTTTTGAATGATTTCTTTTAGAATTGTGTGTGTGTGTGTGTATGTGGTTTTTTTTTTTTTTTGAAGCCTGTTTGCCTTATGAACCATTAAAGCTTTATTCTTTTTCATCATGGTAACTATGTAAACGGCCACAAATCCCTTTTTGCTTTGGTAGCTGGGGAGCTCAGAACTGAATTTAAAGTTAATTATAATGTTTGTATCTGTCTCTCCAATTTCCTCCTCCCCATTTTTGTTTCTTCTTTAATATGGCCTTGGTTTTCTAATTCAATTTATTTTTGTTTAATTTTCTATTCATATTTTACCATTTATACTCATAAGTGATAGCATTCTTTGTGGAGTAAGGTGTGACATACATAAATAATACTAAATTTGTAGGATTTTTAGAGCATGTTGTCAGTTTGTCCATCATTATGGTATTCTGAGTCACCAAATATTTTTAGAAACTCATCTCAAGGT
Source organism: Tonatia bakeri (assembly GCA_004024845.1). Taxonomy (NCBI): domain Eukaryota; kingdom Metazoa; phylum Chordata; class Mammalia; order Chiroptera; family Phyllostomidae; genus Tonatia; species Tonatia bakeri. The sequence continues at coordinate 226,701 of PVIA01001605.1, forward strand.
AAGAAAATATTACAGTCTCAGGTAGCTCTATTCCTCAGCATGAAATATCTTGAGAATTTGAGGTGGTTTGGTCACATGCCTCAGTCATTTTTATTTCAGAATCAACTATAATAACCTTTATCAAAGTCTTATAGAACCTGAATTCTATGGGATGTTATTGTTATTTGGAAAAAGGCTTTCTGGTCAAGTGTTTGAGAAATGCCCAGTTACAGAAAATTTCCACTCCCATTTTTTTTTCCTTAACTGACACCCCAGTTAATATTTTGGGAAACTAGAGTTCTTTAATACAGTTGAATTTTCCATAGACTGAGCCTTGCCTACATAATATAGGCAAGTGCCATTTTTTCAAGAAAAGTCCACAAGAAAATGTGAAAGAGCTGTTCACTATCAATTAAACACATTTCTTAGAATCAGGAGTCTTGAAGGTTTCTTAATTTAAAACAATTCACATTTTGTAATAATAAAAGCAAATTATTTGAAAGTAAATATCCATTTTTAGTTCTGGGTCCTCACTGTGTTTGTTTAAAGTCTATTAGTCTGAACAAAAATATCAAATCAATGACCATGTCACTAATGTGGCATTTAAGCTGTTTGTTCTACGTCACAGAGGCACGACTTAGCTGTAGACACAGTCAGATTAAAAACAGATCCAAGAATAGAGGCAAAGGGATCACGCTGTGAATATAAAAAATTCTTTTCAGTGACATGCTTAGGAAACAAAAGTAATTACTTTTTAGTGTTTTTCCATATATAAACCTCAAACATGAAGCATAATCTTATTAAGATTGACAAGCCTAATCTATAATTAAAGCAATTCTGAAAGACATTTAACAATGATTTACTTTTTCTTAAAGCCAAACAAAATGGATACTGCTCAGTGGAGCCATCTAATAATACAGCATTCTGGCTGCCTGATTTTGCTTGGTTCCAGAGAGTGCAGTGCGCCAGCCACAGAATTCTACATTTCACTGTTTATGTGGACATTTATTCCCAGAGAGGTGACATTCCTCTTCCAGTGCAGTTTTCTAATAATAACCAGAATCATAACAGCTAGAATTTGTTTTATGCTTAACATCTGCAAAAACACTTGCACGTATATTATCTTGTTTGTTATAACAACAAGATGGATCAGGAAAAATATTAGAAAGGACAGTTATGCTGGGTGGTTAGGAATTCAAGCCGTGGAGTTGGATAGACTGAGGTTTAAATCTGGCTTTGCCATGAGTTCTGTGACCTTGGGCAGGTCACCGAAGGGCTCCAGGCCTGTTTCCTCCTCTATAATATGGGAGTAATCATTGAATATCATTTATACGGTTATGTGAGGATTGACTAAAATAACCCAAGTGCTTAATGAACAGTAAATGCTCAATAAATACATTATTTTAGAAAATGTAGAAGAAAATGAGACTCAAGAAGAGTGACTTGTTCAAGGTTGCAGAAGAAGTTAAAGCTAGCATTTGAAATTTGATCTTTCTTTTCTTTTTTTCTTTTTTTACAAGTAGAAGTCTATTTAGAAAGTCACAGAACTTTGATCTTTTATTTACGGTAGTGAAACCATAAGAGCCCTGTGTTTGGGGGACAGCTGCCTGCCTGGTGGTGCCCCGCTGACCCAGCTGAACAAAGCTCCAGCACGTGACCTACTGTGGCATCAAAAGTGCATGAGCTTAAGAATTAGGCAGGTACAAGGTCAAATCCAAGTGCTGCCACTTACTAGCTCTGCAGAATTGGGATAATGATACCTCTCTTCAGAATCACTGTGAGAGTTCAGTGAGACACTGTGTACAAACTGGCCCGCCCGTGGTAAACTCAGAGCGGATGCTGGTCATGGCCGAGAAGCCACGTGGGAGGAGAGGGCCTCTGCTGTCAGTCAGGTGGGGACAGGGTCTGCACTGGCCCCAGGTCTCATCCCATGCTGTGGAGACTTAGACTCATCTTTTGTTTTCTCTCCCCAGATGGAAAGAAAGAGATGGAAAGTCCTTCTCATCTCCATTATTTTTTAACAACCTTGTTTATAAACTTTATCTGCATAATCCAAATAAAATATTAAAGCTCCTTAATAGGCCCTTAGAAGTAACATTCTGGCCAGCTCTTCCGAGCGTGTTTACGGCATCTGGGGTTTGCAGTTACAGGAAGCCAATATATAATTTTAGATATTATTTGGAGGTTACACTGAAATATTAGATGCCCAAAAGAACATAAGAGAATGGAATGCAGTAGCCTCCCACCCCACCCCCCTTATCTGCAGGGGATGCATTCCAAGATGCCTAGTAGATGCCTGAAACCACGGATGGTGCTGAATTTCATATATACTGTGATTCTACCTGCACATACTTACCTCAGATAAAGCTTAATTTGTAAATTAGGTACAGTAAGAGATTGACAACAATAACTAACAATGAAAATAGAAACAATTATAGCAATATACCATAAAAACAGGTGTATGAATGTGGTCTCGCTCTTAGCAAACTAGCATAGATTTCTTTTTTCTTCTTCACAATTTCACGGATAGAAAACTTGATCTCAGCAACTTCAGTGTACAATTTTTTTTTCTTATTAAGTTGAGAACTTTCACGTTTTTACTTAAAGGAAGCACTTTACAGCTTCTCTTTGGCATATGAGAATCACCAGCATCACTACCCCTGCACTTTGCGGTCTTTAATAAGTAAAGTAAGGGTGACTTGAACACAACACTGCTGATCTGATAACTGAGATGGCTACTGAGTGACTAACGGGAGAGCGGTGCGTCCAGCCTGGACGTGGGCAGGAAAAGGGTGACTCCCATCCTGGGCCCTGCCATGCAGGAGAGCAGAGCCTTCGCAGGGCGTGCCAACAGTGATGCCAAGTTAGGGGAGATGGCGGCTTTTCTGTGAGGCTATGAAGTGCTGGGAAGTCTGAGAACCTTGCTTCCCAATCCCACCTCTGCCACCACTAACTCTGAGACCCTCTTGGTTTCCATTTCTGTGAAATGAGAGAGCTGGGTTTGGTCTGTGGTTCTTTCCTTCTTTGGAGCCATGCTATCCTTGGGGATCTCTGGATGTTAGGACTCCTCTCCCCAGAAGTACATATGTACATGGACATATGCACCCCCAGGCCCCACAGGCAGCCCTGGAATAGATGGTCTGTCCCTCCGAGTCATCCTAGTCCTGGTGGTGTCTTTGAACGTTCTGCTGCTTCTGTGAAATACGTGGAAAGGAAGATGCAGTGCTTCAGTGCTGGAGAGAGAATTAAGAAATTTTACCATCCTTCACAACTCTGTGGCTGCTTAAGGTGCATGCTGTAAAGAGCACCTTTAATTTAGTTTAATTAATCTAGCTAATTAAATAGCCCTGATTCGGTACATGGTTGATCTCAGGGCAGAGAAAAGAGCGACTCATTCTCAAAGTGTAGATGGGGAAAAAGGAGGAGAGTTCATATTTTATTTATAAACAAAAATAAATGTTTTACCCTTTCTTTAAATTTTCATTTTTTATTTTTGACAGGAAGCAGTCAATCAGAACTCTGGAGCTATCGGGTAGTTATTATCCTTCATGTGCTAATTTCTAAGCAGGAAAAATATGATTAAAATGAGTTTCTGCACAGCTGTTGATTAGGCATGATGGCAAAGTAATCATCATAAAGTTAATAATCAGAGCAGAGCTAACATTTGGAAAGTTATTGTTTAGTAACTAGAAGGCTCTAAATGCCAGAAACAACATCCAACTAACTAGAAAATTATGCCCCTGCCGTATACCTTTTTGTCTGCAATTCAACATCAGTTAAAAAGAGAGAACTAAAAGCAGTTAATTACATCTATTTTGAGGTCAGTTTTCAACAGCTTAAACCTCCATGGTAAACAAACCACAATATTGAAAGCTTTTTTGAAAAGTCAATCAATAGATAGCCTTTGTACTAGGAAAAGCTGCAACACCTTTAACAACACATCAATAAATCCTGAACAAGCCTTGTACTTTGGTTAGGTCAAAACCCCCGTGGCCTGCCCTCCCTGACCCCCAACACGCATTCCCGCTTCGTGGGTGCGGGTGTGCCCTGGCTTGGTGGCGCTGCAACTGGACAGCTACTGCAGACCTCCGCTGAGTAGTTGTTCATACTCGTACAGCTCCCCCTGGAAAACAGAGATGAATGAGTTCACCAATGGGACAGCACGCAATTTCAGATCTTGGTGATGATAACAAAGAGCTATTTAGGATGCTTGATAACAGAATTACTTTTTTTCTTACATTTTGTCACCCAGAAGTCTAAAGTCAGCAGCATTAATGGAAAGTTGGGCTAATGTAAAGGTACTCCAGACCTAGGAACTGCAAATGGGGTTCTCAGCAAGCGTCTTTCATTGTGATCCTGATTGAAGACCATTGGACAAGGTAGCTTAGGATTCTAACTACAACCTGTTGCAAGTCATTGGATGGGTGAAAGGTGAACACATCCTATGGGGGGGAGGGGGGATAGTTAGATGCCCAGTGGTGGAGAACACCCAGGCACACAAACGTTTGAGGTCTCAACATCCGTTATTGTTTTCTCTCTACGTTTGCCTTCTCTTTCTTTCTTTTTCTTTTTATACATTCAGATTCCTTAGAATTCTCTCCCACCAGCCTGGGCAAAAGAACTGGATTTCCTCTACCAAAGGAGCTAGCATATTTGCCATGTTTTGGGGTCACTCTAGGCAAAACTTCTCAACGTAACATCTTCTTTTTATTTTTTTCTTTAAAAATAAATGTGCACTTTAAAAAGCCACTGAGCCTCACACTCTGGCCAAGCACTGCTTTGAGGCCCTCCTGATGCTCTGACCTGTGATTCTGTAGTTTTAGTAGGAGAAGGCTGAGTATGGACTGTAAATTCTCTGTCCCCCCTCCCATCATAAAAACATGAAAACTCATTAATCTTCATTTCTTACTAAATAGCAGTCTTCTCATGTGGGTAAAATTCTGGAATGTTCAAGTCAGTACTTTGTAAAGGTATTCACTTCAACACTCTGCTTCTGTGAAACTCTAAATTCCCAGTGCTGTGAGTGCTGGTCCCTTGGACAGGGAAGAGGCATGGTCAAATATTTAAAACTTGTGTTGAGAGTTAGGAGTTATCTAGATTTTTCTCCTGGGATCGTTTTGAGGAAAGAGTAAGATGTAGAAGCTCTGACTGTGCAGAGCATAAGTGAAGGTGAAAAGCTGATAAAATTATGGTGGGCAATGAGCTAGCATAGGATGGGCATGGAGAACTCTCAAACAATATTGGTCAGTATTCTTTCTCAGTTCTTCCCACAAGTTGTGAGCCTTTTAGTCTTCTCTCTGGGTTATAATTGAAGCCAAAGATCATGGTTCCCTAGGATCAGATGGTGTTCAGAACTCCCCACCCTCATTCTTGGTTCCAAGAAGATGGTGCCCAATTCCTGTTCACCCCCTCTTTGGAGATGGCTCTGCTTTCCTGCCTGGTGTGAGATTCCCAGCACAGTGCCAGGAGGTATTCCTGGAGAATTTTATGGGGTCTAAACAAGGGAAGAGGGGCCTGGCTGGTGTGGCTCAGTGGATTGAGTGTTGGCCTGTGAACTGAAGCATTGCTGGTTTGATTCCCAGTCTAGGAAAACATGCCTGGGTTGTGGGCCAGGTCCCCAGTGAGGGGTGTGTGAGAGGCAACCACACAATGCTATTTCTCTCCCTCTCTTTCTCCCTCTCTTCCCCTCTGTCTAAAAATAAATAAATAAAATCTTAAAAAAAAAAAACAACAAAGGAAAAGTTTCACTCCCCGTTCCCCCATAGTTTCTTTCCAACCTCCTATACTCCTACCCCCATATTTTAGGACATTTCTTTTATTGCCATAGTTTTGAATGGATTGAAGTCGACTAAGATAAAGTTATAATGATTTGGAGATGGAAGATGATTATTTCTAATACAAGTCTTATAGAGGCCCTGGACGTTTTGCCATCAGATAGATGTCCAGAGACCTCAGAACTATTTACTAACTTTTTGCTTCTCTCAGTCATCCTACTTCAGGATCTGGATGGCCTCTTTTGACTTCACTGAGCTTCCAGAATGTCACCCGCTATAGCCCAGATTAAACTCTCTGCCTCTTCTTCCCTGCTGTCAACAGGAAACAGGCTGGAGCGGGTGATGCTGAAGTACAGGGGAAAAATGCAGGAACTTACTTTGATCTCATACGAAAAAATTACTCCATGCCCGTTCTCTGTGTGAGTTGGTACTAGCAATTAATACAGTTTGATAGATTTATTGTATCTTATAACATAGGCCAAGGAGTCCAAGGCTGATCATTATACCAGTCATCAAAAGCCTGCCAGCAGGCTAAGCTCCAGATGGTTCTGTCAAAGCATAGGCCCTTTGAGGGGCCTCCTACAGCAATAAATCATGGCCTCTCCTGGTTTAAGAATAAAAGTGGTTTAGGTGGGATGGCCATTTTAAAATTAAGGACATTGTCTCTTACTCTGAGCCTCTGCCACGAGACTGAAGGGACCTTGAGATGGTGAAGAACATTTTTAACACCTTTCATGTTCTGTATCATGTAAGGATGCTGTTGGGCTGCATACAAGAGAAAATGTGACTGGCAGTGGCTAAAATTAGTAAGGGAATTATTTATTTCACATATCGAAGAGTTCTTAGATAGTCAGCAGGAAGAGAGGGAAAAAAAAAGAAAGCAAAGGGCAAGAGGCTGAAGGGCATGGTAACCGTATCAGTCTCCTTCAGAAAGATTTCCTGGGCTCTCCCACTTACATCTCATTGGTCAGAACCGGGTCCCATGGGCCTCTGACCTGCAAGGGAGTCTGCGGAGGAAAGTATTTTAGTTTTCTAGCCTTTTTGTGAGAAAATGAGAAAACTGGGCTGTGAATGACTTTTAGGTAGCTAACAGTGTCTGCCATACTCCCTGCGTGACTTTCTCCCTGAAGCAGGAGTTCTCATCCTAGTTGTGCGTTAGAATCCCTAGGCAGCTTCCCTCTAAAATGAGGGCCAGAATACCCTCAGGCTGGTGAAATCAGAATCTCTAGGTGGGCCCCAATGGTGTTGAAGTTCCTCCCGTGACTCCAGTGTACAGCCGAGGCCCAGAAGCACTGCTACACTTACCTTCATTAGCCTGAGGGCTGCCCCAAGTGTGAATTTTGACCTGATTCTCATTAGAAATGAATAATAGGTTGTCGTGTGTTGGAGGGGGGCAGGACCTGAGCAATCAAGATCTGCTCGAGGCCAAGCCTGTAGTTGCTGAAGAGTTTGGGGTGGGGTGGCCAGATCCTCCACCCCCACGCATTCGACTAGAAGTGGCCCCCACTCAAGTTTCCCATTAGTACATCCAATCAAATGCAGTTTTAACGAGGTGGCTGTTGGGGAGAGTTTAACTTTGATCCACTTAGCACTGAAGGTTGAGGCGAGCAGGTGACCTCGGACTGCTGCTGGATCTCCTCTACTCCAGTGATGACGCTCAGCGTGAACTCCTGTTTGGGGCGAGAGTGTAATTTCAATGTTTATTAATCCAGAGCCACTTCTCGGTTAAGAGGATGCTTACAGGCTTGAATTACTAAGGCTCTCTCTCAAGGTTCCCTTGATGATCTGCGCCCGGCACTGTTCACTGGGCATGCAACTGCCAAACAGCCCAACGGGAAGTGACCCACATTCCTCTGGAGGTTCCGATTTCTGAAGCCAGAACTGCTCTTGCTGGTGGGGTTGATTAACACAGGGTTTTCCAGACTATTCGCACTGGAGATAGCCTTACAGAGCATCCATCCAAGCTGGCATGACTTGCCCCAAATCACCCGATAGTAGTCGAAGCTCTGAACCGTTAACATCAGTCTAATTGATCAGATGTTTTTATATAACAGAAACCTAACAAATGTGACCAAAGATACACTGGTGCCTAATTATTACCTTCCAACTATTCCGCACAAATCTTTAAAAATAGTTCAGGGCCCAAAACGAACTCGTCTTGCAGGAATAACTCAGCTAGCGGAGGGAAAAGCAAATGCATATTTCTATGTGCATTTCCTGCATTGGCTGCTCACGCTGCTCAGTGGCACTGGAAGCCCCTTTCAGCACCGAATACAGGCCCGGTCCATGTGCATTCGCTCCCGACGTCTGTTGATCTGAACTGATCCCTGCAGACCCTCCACTTTGCCACCCATTGGTTAGGACACCTCTGCAAGACCACATTTTTACCAGCCATTACGTTTAGAGCACAGCAACAAGAAATCAACTATCTCTGGGATTTATGTGAAAAGACTCGTAGTAGCTACTAGTCATGCATAGACTGATGAGTGTTTTACGGTAATGTGCTCTCAAGTTCAATTTCTTAAGTTCTTTAGGTGACACAAAATGATTGATTCTGAAAATAAATGCTGAAGAAATAAATTGATTCCTTTGAAGCAAGCAGACCATTAATTCTTGACCTTAAAATCTCTAAAATGTTTTAAAAGGAGTTGACTTAGCAGGAACTGCATTTTATGGAATTAACTCCTTTTTCTTCTTTTGTTAATATATTATTTCACTGGGGCTTAGCCACAGGCTTCTTCGTGTCTAGAGAGATAGAATGGAGGTGCCTATAGGCCACAGTTTTTCTTAATGCCTTACTTTAAACGCACATGTAGTCTGTGGTTGAAGACATAGCGAGCTGGAAAAATTAAATCCATAGAAAAGCTCAAAGCTGCCTTCTAGGCCACCATAGACATGGCTGGTTATTTTGGCTACAGTTTAGATTTGATCTCAGTGGAGAGGCTGATGCCACCCACCATGGCACAAGCTCCTCACTTGGGTGGGAACATCCAGATGGACTGAGAAGGTCAGCTTTACTGTCTGTGGAATCTTCCCCCAGCTGCCACTGTAGAGGCTCTGGTGTATGGCCTAAACTTTATTCATTTATTTGTTCATGCATTTATACATTTATTCAGCCCATGTTTGTTAGCTGGCTGCTACATGCTAGCAGGCCTGTCCCTGACATTTGTCAGACTCTGGGTTAGAGAGCAATTGGGGGGCATGTACCATATATCTAAACTTTAAGTTATAAATCAAATCAACAGATTGTTTAATAATATGCTTCCATAATGACCTGAAAACCAGGTTTAAATGTACAGTTCTAGGTGGCATCCCTTGGAATCTGCATTAAAACCTGGTGGCATGGAGAGCCCCCCACCACCCCCAGACCTCTAGCCCCCAGCTAGAAACCTCCCTTTTGTCCCACTATCCTGCTCCATCTGCCAAGATTCTGAGGAGTCCCAGCTGCATATTCTGCCCCTTCCACCCCTGAGGGCTCAGGGCCTCACGGCAGTGGTGTGATCTGCCCTCAGGAGGATGAGGCCCATGGAGGCTTTGGAAGTGGGCTTAGGGCCCTGCGGCCAGGGAATTCCCAGCTCCTGAGTACCCACAGTGTTGTCCAGAGAGACTGTGGGCTCAGGGTAAGCATATCCCGTTGGACCTGTGGGCTTCTCACCCCATAGAGAGGGCACAGCTGCAGGGCCCAGTGCAGGCCCTCTGGGCGTTATAGTTCAGTGCCCAGTGCAAGGGTCTCAGGTGTCTGGGTCTGAGGACACAGCTGTGTGCCAAGTGCAGGGAGCCAGCAGTGGACGTGGTTCCTGAGGCCCTTGCCTTACTAAGGGAGACAGAGATGAAAGATAAAGGTGCCTGGGATAAGGGATGTGACGGCACTGGGCCAGATGCTGAGGTACAGAATGACTGCACAATGCTTCTTAAAGTAACTAGGAAAGGCCGCAAGAAGTCAGTGACCCTTACTGAGATCCAAAGATGCAGAAGTCCTTTCATAGCCGAGGGATCAGAGGGAGTGCAAAGGCCCGGTGGCAGGAAAGGACTGATTTGCCTGAGTCGCAGGAAAGTGGCCAGGGGTGGCAGCAGCAGGAAGTGAGCTGTGTTTGTCACACTCAGCAGGGGCTATGCCATGCAGAGCCCAGAGGAAAGGGAAACAGCTTGAAACTTGAAAAAAATGGCTTGAAGCTCAGGTTCTCTGCTTATCAGCTGGCTGTCCCTGAGCAAAGCACGAGCCCTGGCCTCTGTGACGTCACCTGTAAACTCAGGGTGCTTCGTAACTCTCCTGTCTCCCTCAGGGAGCTGCAGGAGGGCCAGATGGGATGCTGCTGCTCCAGATACTGGGACGAAGGCACTTGGAGATGCTGAACAACAGTAAGCGCCTTTGAACTTTCCGGGGAATGGCTTCTAGGAAGTGTTCAATGGTCACAGGGTGTGTCTCATCCCCGCTTAAATGGGGGTTGTCTTCCAGGCAGACTCAAGGCCACCCCCTACCCCACCTCCACTCCCAGATGGGCTTTGAAGTCCATCTCAGGGCCTGTGTGCCCTGGAAGAGAGCAGGAGAGATGAAGCAATAAAGGGAATGAGCGAGAGGTGGAAGGTTAGGGGAGGGTGCAAGCAGGCCGAGGCCCTGTTTGCAGATGCTCTGAGATAAGAACTTGGGGTGTGGAGGGAGAACTTGGACTTGGGGTACAGAAGGCAGAGAGAAAAGGTCGGTGTGGGAGCAGGATGAAGGGAGCAGGGGGGCAAAGGCCTGGAGGTAAGTAAGGCCATGGGGGCAGATTGCGGATCTGTAATTTAAGATGAATTAGGTGAATTAGGAGTGCAGCGTTGTATTGTCAGCAGGAGCCATCACACGCAAAGACGAAAAAGGCGCAGTAGGTTTAAGGAGACTTCGAAGTCTCCACTGATTTTTTTCTCAACTCCTCCCCCCAAGTGCCTGAAATTCCACCTTTTTTACATTTAAGTTTTATTTTTCAATTACAGTTGACATTCAATATTGTTTTGTATTAGTTTCAGGTGTACGGCATAGTGGTTAGACAATCATATACTTTACAAAGTGGTCCCCTGATATTTCCAGTACTCGCCTGGCCCCATACAGTTATTTCAACGTTATTGGCGATATTCCCTGCGCTGTACTTTACATCCCTGTGACTATTCTGTAATTTCCAAGATGCACTTCTTAATCCCTTCACCTTTTCCACTCCGTCCTCCAACCCCCTCCCCTCTGGCAGCTATCAGTCTGTTCTGTGTCTGAGTCTGTTTCCATTTTTTGTTCATTTATTTTGTTCTTTAGATTCCACATATAAGTGAAATCATATGGTATTTGTTTTTCTCTGTCTGCCTTATGAAATTCCACCATTAATCTCAATCGCTCTCACAATTCCCGGTTGATATGCAGAAAACATTCCAGTACTCCTGGGAGTGGGGGAGGGCTGCCAGGAGTGAAAGGCTTGAGGCTGTGAGTGGAGATGTGAGAACAGGCCCCATGGTGCTTGGGGAAGGCAGGATGGCACTGGGTGAGTAAACGTAGCCTGGAGGGGAAGCTGGAACAGAGAAGGAGGGGCAGGGCTCTGGCCCCATCATATTCCCCCAGCGGCCCTAGATGGACAGCCACACTAATTGTGAATTACATTGCTGATACATTATCCATATGACTGAATTGATAATGTTTTGGCAGCTAAGTGTTTTATGACTAAAGACTCCCAAGGTGAAAGCAGCCAATTAGGAACCATGACAGGAAATCCTGTGGAAGCCTACTTTATTGCTCTCTTTGTGGGCACAGCTGTGTGTGGGTCACAAGTCCGTCCTCACCCCGGCGCTCAGCGCTGGTGTGACCCTCTGCCCAGCCCCCTTGTCACCCCGGCCCTGACCTGCCTCTCCCGGTGGGTCTGTCACTGGAGTTCCTCTCTCCTTCTGCCCCTCAATGTCTCATGCTCCCCCTCACACCAGTGCCGGACTTGCTGAAGAGGCTGCACTTACAACAAACCCTTCTTAACCCCAAGTGTATCCATTCCTGTGTCAGTGTCTGACAGCTAACTGTGGTGATACAGTGCCATTCCTTCATCTACTCGTTTATTCTAACAAATAGCACTCATTAAGTGCCCACCATATCCCTACTGAGAGCTAAGCTTACCCCTACCCCAAACCCCTTGATTTCACTTCTGGGTATTTACTCAAGAGAGGTGAGTGTATATGTTTCAAAAAACAAAAACAAAACACATTCTGTGAATATATATAGCGGCTTTACTGATAATTGCCAAAGATTGGAAGGAAACTCAAATGGCAGTCAAGGTGAATGGACACACAGTTGCGTGTAGTGCATTGGTACAGTGCACTACCACTCAGGAATTGGAAGGAAGAAACTACTAATACATGCAACAAGACAGATGAATCTCAGAGACATTGTGTTGAGCAAAATACGTCAGCTACTAAAAGACGGCATACAGTTAGATTCTATGTCTAAGCTTCTCATACATAGAAATAGGCGAAACAGATCTGTGGGGTTCAACTCAGTGTGCCAGCAACCTCTGAGGGAAAAAGTTGTTGACTGGGCAGGAGCTTTAAAAATCTCAACCTCAGTAGTGATTACTCAGGTACATGCATATGTAAAAATTCATCAAGCTGTACAGTTAAGATCTGCTATAGGTAAATCATACCTCAGTTTTTAAAAAGTGTCTGCTGGTGGGGCACTGTGCAGCTGAGCTGGGCCCAGCTATTCCAGCCTAGCATTGCTGAAAAGAGCCAGTGGCCTGGATGGGCGTCTGGAGCTGCCTCTTTTGGAGGGTCACCGAGAGAAATGGACAGTCCTGGGGCGGCAGCACTAATGCAGAGGACTCAAGGGCAAGGGAAAAGGTGGCCGAGGTAAAAAGAAGATACACCTGGTGGTCCCTGCAGGGAAAACCAATCGAGTGTGGAATGAAGGGGACCTGGGAGGACTTCGAGGCAGGACAGAACCTCAGGTCACCAGTGCTCAGTGACACTGGGACCAGGCAAGGAGGCAGCGCTCCAGGGAGCTGAGGTGAAGGAGGTCTTACCAGGAGCAAACAGAGCAGGAAGCAGCTTTTTAAATTTTTGAACATGTAGGGACACTGTTTCACTGAAGCCTCAGAACTGTGTGACAGAGCATGTATCAGCCCCGCTTTACAAACAGGAGACTGAGACCTAAGAGACTCCATGTGATGTGCGGAAGGCCACCCAGCTGGTAAGTGCAGGATCACCCCAGGGCTGTGAGACCAGGGCCTGCGCCCCAGTAACGGAGTGTGTAACCACTTTGATTAGTGATTATTCAACAAGCGGGGGTGCATTTGTGAAATGGCTTTCTTTTTCCAGGAGCTGTCCCCACCTGTGCCCTGCTGCCGGGTTGAGGGTTCCCTTCATGTAATGTGTGACACAGTTATTAAAACTCAGTCCTGTTCATTTTAAAACTCCAACTTCACATTTGCTTCAAACGTCCAGGCTAAACTTATGGCTGTCGGGGCCTGGGGGTGTGGGAGGAGGAGTGGTCTGTCTCTTAGACGCCCACCTCCGCTTCCTGTGCTTTTGCAGAGAAAGGAAAGCTGTCACCTTAAACAAAGGTCTGCACTGAGGTTGGGTCTAGTTGTTTGGTCAGCAGCCCCTCATAGCACCTGTGAGACACACCTGTCCCGTGGTCCTCAGCTGTGCAGGCCTTTTCGCTCCAGGTTGAGCCAACTGGTAACCCTGCAGTCCGAGTCCCCTCTTCCTTCCCTAGCCTCCAAAACTGGATCCTGACTGATGGATCAGGCTTCCCCTCCCCCATGCACCATGCCACCTCCCCTCAGTGTACTAGCCTGGTCTGCAAGCACTTGGCAGGTCATGAGCCTAGTTGCCAAAGCGAAGAGCCAAACAGGGAACAGGCTTGCTTTCTGGAATAAGACCCAAACTTTATGAGCAAGTCTTTTGGGGACCTCTTTTCTTAACTTCATGTTTTAACCAGGAGATCCTAAGGAACTGCAATGAAAGAGCACCCACTCCTTTTCCCCTCTAGGGTGGGGAGAAAATGGCTCACCCACATGAATTAGTCAAGTCCATTGGGTAGGGGTAATTAGTGAGTGTTCTCTGGGAACTACAGGTCAGGACTGGTGTTCTGTCATTCATTCCTTGGGATTTAGGGAGGAATTTCAGGTACTATTACCCCAAACTTAGTGGCCTAAAACAACAATTATTTTATTACGCTCACAGATTCTGTAGGCCAAGAATGTGAAACAGGTGCCATGAGGAAAGATTTCCTCTGCTCCTCGTGTCTGAGGCCTCTGCTGGGAAGACTGCAAGGCTGGGGGCGATCTGGAGCTGGGAGTGTCTGCAGAAGTCACCTGCCAGCTGGGGCACCGGCACATGTCCTCTCCATCGGCCCGCACGTCCCCACAGCATGGCAGCCTCAGAGAAGCTACGCTCTTTCCACAGCAGATTTCAGCTTCAAGTGTGTGTCACTGGCCTTCCCAAGTCGCAAGTCTCTCCAGATTCGAGGGAAGAAGACGATGTGGTGGGAGCTCCTGTGGTGGCCATCTTTGCAAAACACAGCCTGCCAGCGCAGCCCATGGCTCCTCGCCAGCCTCCGGCACCTCAGCTGCCAACAGGGCAGGTGAAGGAACTCTCACCTCCAGACAAGCACATTCGCTAAAAGCAATGAGGATGCCATCACTGTACCATGAAAATATTGCTTTATTCTGTGAGTGACTGGTTTGAGGAGCTTGAGAGTGTCAGGAATGAGAATTGCTGTCTTGTTTTCCAACGCTCACCGAGGGGAGGACTTGACCTGTTGCATTGCCTGCCTCCAAGCTCTACCTCCAGGATGAAGCCATCCTAGGACCCACAGCAAATTTCTATTTTTGTCACACCCTGTTCAAAAGGGGAAAGAGTACTGAGGACATTATTTTGAATGTCTCCAGTGGGATGGCAAACGTCTGAGCCTCCTGGTCGCCGTGTGTGGTGATTAGGATGGGGCATCTATGAGAGTCCACGGACCTGAGACTAGAATGTAGAGCATCTCCCTGTGAATTATGCAGTTGCCAAAACTAGAAAGTGAAATTGAGCCAGAGGAGAGATGAGTCAAAGCAACATGGGGGTTGTGGAGAAGAAAAGAGAGTTATGCATCAAGGTAGTGGCTGAGGCTTCTGGGAGAAAAAGGAATGGGTTTGGGAGGAAATGGAGGAAGGGTCTAGAACTGTGCTGCCCAATCAGGTAGCCACTAGCCAGGTGTGGCTCTTTATAAATTAGTTACAATAAAATTTGAGAATTCAGTCCCTCAGTTACACTTGTCACATTGTAAGTGCTAAGTAGCCACATGTGGCTAATAACTACTGTATTGGGGGGAGTACAGATTTCAGAACATTTACATCATCACAAAAAGTTCTAACGGACAGAACTAACTCTAAAACCACTGCCTACAACAGACAACTTGCTTCATGAATCCGCCTTATTGTGAGGCTCAGGTGGGGGCAGGGGGAGATGGCCAGCTGCACGTAAAGGGCCAAGTGTGGGTGTGATTTTCCAAAACAATCCAGAGTCATTCGGAATCAGGTCACACAGTGGATCTGGTGTACCCATGCTCAACACATTTTTGTTGAATTGATGAGTAAGTGAGCTAGGAGGTACTCTTTGGTGGGGACAGAGGATGGAGGAGAAGACAGAGGCATTTATGAAACGGAAGAGCTCCATTTTCTCATGTAGGCAGCTTGTTGACTAAAGCAAAGAAATTCTAAAAGTTGAGTAGTGTCAGCAACATTATAAGGAATAAGTATAAAGTCGCGCAAAGTTAATTGCTTTGAAAGGGGCCACATTCAACTAGCTCATTGTGTGACCATGATTAGGAGCCCAGAGCCACCCTGGGCTTCAGTTCCCTCAGCAGTAAAATGAAGACTCGGGACTAAAGACTGTATTCATTTCAGTGCTCAAAGCTTGGGATTTCTGTTACTTCCCGATGAATATGTTCATCATCCATCCCAGATCACACAGCTGCCTTCCAGGGGCAAGTATAAGCTGAATTTGCATCACATTCAGAACTCTTCTTTCTCATTCAGCTTCGTACCATTGCTGGGGGATAGGGGCGCTCTCCTTCCCTTCTGTGGGATCTAATTTGTGATAGTCTGGTTGCTGAAGCCCCAGAGACCTAGTGCTTCATTCATGATACTCTGTGCATATTAAGAGCCTGGGTGATGGGAGAGATGCTGGTCAGAATGTCAGAAGGTACAAGTTCTGGTCTCAGCACAGCCTCTCACTGTGTTCCCAGGCCAGTCACTTGGCCACCCTGGACCTTGATGGTATGTGTGAAGAATGAAAGACTGAATTAGGAAATCTCCAAGTTCTTTATTAGTCTAACTCGTGTGGATACTGATGGTATCCATGTGCGTGTTTGAAACTGATTACTGGTATCTGGTATATTTTGGCATCAATAAACTCTGAAAAATACACACTGCCATAATCCACTCTTGTGGTGAAATCTAGCCCTTCTTCATGCCAAGGCAATGATTTTTTAACAAGGAATAACTGAAGAATCTCAGGGTGAGACAGGCTGATCCAATCAGACGCAGGGTTCCATCTCAGAACTGCTATCCTGACACACCTGTGTGCTCTGTTGTGCCCTGGGGCTGCCTGCTGTTTGACATTTCAGCTGTCCTACAATCTGGATTCGGGACCCTCCTTGGGGTTTGGCTTTCTGCATCCTGGGTTTGTCCTGCTCCCATCCCCTCAACTCCTCCTCCATTTCTTTTCCCATCTGATAACCCTCCCCTTTCCTTAGAGCTCCACGTTTCTCAACCTGCCGTCTGCAGGGTGAGCCCTGCTCTCAGGGCAGGCCCCAGCCACAGTTGTAAACGGTGGTATTGCCCACAGATAGTGTAAGGGCTCCCTCCTCTTCCCCTTATATTAGTCCCCTCTGGATAATGACCAAGTACCAGGGTGCTCTTCTTCCCTCCATAGGATCTCAGAGGTGGCCAGCTATGCACAATCTGATTTATTAAGTAGCTGCCTTGGAAACAGGCAGTAGCCGAAAGAAAGTCCTTTCTAATCGTGCTTTGTGTAGACCTTGACATTCATATTTCATTAGGTGCATAAATGATCCCAGCAATATGATTACGTGTCTGTACTGACCTCCTCAGACTCATGCAGGTCAAGCTCTCACACACCTTGGTTCCATTTCAGAGGTGTGTGGTAGATGGCTTATCTCCTCACTTTCAAACACCTATCGGCTGTCCCTACCTTGTTTCAGTTTGCCATTTGCTACTAGGCAAGAAGGAGGTCTGAGTGTAGGCAGTCACAGGAGAACAGCCATAATGCATAACTCAGTTTATCATCATCCTACACGGCAGACGAAGGGTCACAGACTTTGAGCAAGAGATTTCCCATCTTTCTGGGGAGCATACAGGAGACCTTGTCTCAAAACTGCATTTGTAGTTCACGATCGAGTCCCCTGTGCCTTGGCCCCTGCTTACCTTCCCTGGCTTTTAGACCTTCGTCGCCCCACTTCCCGTTAAACAACAGATGAACTGCCTGGGTTTCTGACTCCCTGGGTTACCTGGCCTTTTATAAAAGCATGCTCTTTGGTGCTTGTTAACTGGTCTCTGTTCTCTGTTCTCCTGCATGGTGTGGCTTGGTAATTTGTACTTTCATATTATTGCTTATCTTTCTCAGCACCAACATTTCCTGGAAACAGTCTTGCTCACTACAGCCCATTACCCAGGATGAAAGCCATATTCAATTATATATAATTATAAACATATGTACATATATGTAAATATTCAATAACAGGCTAGTAAATGTTTATTTCAGAGATTGGTTAACATCTCAGAATACAATGTAAATTCTCCCATTCACGCAAACACAATGAACTTTTCTTTTCCTTAGATTAGCTAAATCAATCTTGAAGAACAGAAAACAAAACTAGAAGTCCACTCATGTTTTAATGGGCCACCTCAGCTGTCCTTTTAGTCCCTTTCCACGGCATTCTTAGGACATCTGTATGGAAAAGGTGGAAGTTGTTTATTAACAGTGTGCCTGCTTATTAGAACAACTCTTGTGGGGTCCTCAAATGGAGGCTAGATACATTCCAAGGAAACTTAAAACATTTTAGAAGGCAGTTGTCCAGTTGGCCCTCGAGGTTCAACTCTACACAGGCGCATATTCAAAGACAAGGGGAATCTCTCTGGCTTGGAAACTTGCCATCTCTGGCTCTGAAACCATTTTAGAAGCAGGATGACTCTGCAAGTTGGAACCAAATGAAAAGGGATGTGAAACATTCTGCTGTGAGCAAGTAGTTCCTTTCTTGTGAGCAAGAAAGGCAGCTTCAGCACTTAACAGAATCGTGAGGCTTCCCCTTCCCACAGTAGGTGGTTTCTTCTGCTCACAAGTTAGATAATGTGCAAAAGCAAACTAAATTACTGAACTTCATTAAATCTTGAAAAACACTGCAACAAAATCACAGAACACCATGGATATTGTCAGCATATGGTCTTGAATATACCATTTAATGTCTTTTTTTATTGTTGTCCTGTTACGGTTGTTCCAATTTCCCCCATTGCTCTCACCTGCTCACCCCCCTCCCTCTCCCGCAGTCAGTCCTCACTCTATTGTCTCTGTTCATGGATCATTTGTACTTGTTTGTTGATTAGACCCTTCCCCTTCTTCCCTGCCTGACCCTCCTCCCACTCCCTTCTGGTCGCTGTCAATCTGTTCATTGTCTCCATACCTCTGGTTCTGTTTTGCTCATTTGTTTGTTTTGTTTATTATGTTCCTCTTATAGGTGAGATCGTATGGTATTTGCCTTCACTGCCTGGCTTATTTCACTTAGCATAGTACTTTCCAGTTCTGTCCATGTTGCCTCAAGAGGTAGAAGTTCCTTCTTTCTTTCTGCTGCATAGAATTCCATTGTGTAAATGTACCACAGTTTTTTGATCCAGTCATTTACTGATGGGCATTTAGGCTGTTTCCAGCACTTGGCTATTGCAAATTGTGCTACTATAAACATTGGGGTGCATAGGTTGTTTTGAATTGGGTTTTCAGGATTTTTAGGGTATAATCCTAGCAGTGGCATTGCTGGGTCAAAAGACAGTTCCGTTCTTAGTTTTTTGAAGAAATTCCACGCTGTTTTCCACAGCGGCTGCACCAGTCTGCATTCCCACCAACAGTGCACTAGGGTTCCCTTTTCTCCACAACCTCATCAGCACTTGTTGTTTGTTGCTTCGTTTATGATGGCCATTCTGACCGGTGTGCAGTGGTATCTCATTGTAGTTTTAATTTGCATCTCTCTATAGGCTAGCAATGCTGAGCATCTTTTCATCTGTCTCTGGGCCTTCTGTATGCGCTCCTTGGAGAAGTGTCTATTCAGGTCCTTTGTCCATTTTTTAACTGGATTGTCTTACTGGTGTTGAGTCATATGAGTTCTTTATATGTTTTGGAGATTAAACCCTTATCCAAGGCATCACTGGCAAATATGTTTTCTCATATGGTTGATTCCCTTGTCATTTTGATGATGCTTTCTTTAGCTATGCAGAAGCTTTTAATTTGATGTAGTCCCATTTGTTTAGTCTGTTTAGTCTTTCATTTATTTTCCTTGCACTAGAGGATATAATGGCAAAAGTTTTGCTGTGTGGGATGTCTGAAATTTTACTGCTTATGCTTTCCTCTAGGACTTTTATGGTGTCATGGCACATGTTTAAGTCTCATATACATTTTGATTTTTTTCTGGTGTATGGTGTAAGTTGGTGGTCTAGTTTTATTTTTTTGCATGTACCAGTCTACTTCTCCCAATACCATTTGTTGAAGAGGCTATTTTTACTCCATTTTACGCTCCTGTCCCCTTGTCAAATATTAATTGACCATATAGACATGGGTTTATTTCTGGGCTCTCTATTCTGTTCAATTGGTTTATGTGTCTGTTCTTGTGCCAGTATATTTAATGTCTTTATGAATGTGTTAATAATAATTATAGTGATGATAATTTGAAGCTAATAAAATTTTTGTCACACAATAACTGGTTAGTGTTTAAAATAATGAACACATCTTTGCACCATGATGCAAAAAATCGTGAAAGATCCACTTGAATCCAGAGCAACAGATCTAATGATAGCCTGAGTTGTTTTTCTGATACTTGGTACGTACTAAAAACCACATGTCTTGAATCACTGAAATGTATAAAATCAATTATTACATTCGTAAGCCTGGAAAAATCCAGGACAATGACCTGATGTAATAATAACAATAAAAAAAAAAACCTTATTTTGCAAGGAACAGGTTTTCCAAACCAGAGTTTTAAGCAGTCACACGTCTCAGTCAGCAGGAATGCTATTGCCATGGATTTTCCACAGAACATTTCACTTCGCAGTTATTTATAGCTTAGCTCAGCCTCTTTCTATTATTTATATTTAAATATAGAAAGAAATCTCTTCCCATTTCTCTTTCTTTGGATTTTTGTCTCCAGCACCCGCACAGACCTTTGAGTCATAAATGAGACCATGAAGATGAATGGTCCCACCGCATAAGAATGCGCCTCAGCTATGCAGGTGAATTTAGGTATTTTAATTGTTGGGATAAATTCAAACTGTAAATGAAACAATGTTTATGTGAATTCCATTCAGTAAAAAACAGGTTATGAAGTTGAAATATTGTCTTTGTGTTCTAATATAACAAAACTGATTTTATATGCAAACACACCCTTTTCTGATCTGTCACATACACACTGTAAAATATGTATAACTCATAGTGAGAACTCAGCTTCTAATCTCAGCTTCCTGCCTCCTGATTAGGTGATTTAACTATGACCATCTGTGAAACAGACATAACGTCTGTCTTGCCTCCCTCACAGGGCTGTTAAGAGGGTTGAGTGCGATAAAATATGTGGAAGCATTTTGTGAACTATAATGTGCCACCATAATTTTAAAATATGTTTATTAATGTTTCTTTAACTAAATTAATTGTATAAGCTGAAGAATGACTAGGCAGTGGAATGAATTGACAGGCAGAGTATAAATTTGTCTGCTGCTACAAACATATTTAATGACAACTTAGTCCCCAAGGATCTGATAATGAATTTGGTCCTGTGATACAAAAAGACATAATTGATCACAGTAAGTCAAGTTCAATCCAACCTGAATGATCTAATGATGAGTAAGTAAAAAATGTGCCGTACAGACAGATATATTGCTTTTGCAGCTGAACTCAGTTTACTTGTGTCCAAGGGTGAGCTGCCCCTGCAAAACTCCATCTCAATGATTCTGCATCTTACACAACCTTACAAATGTCATTCCATCAAATCTTCATAATAGTATCTCTGTTTCAGAGGTGGAGAAATTGAAATTTTTAGATAACTTTCTTATTAAACTATGTATTTAAATTTGAGGAGTGCAGCCCTGGCCAAGTAGCTCAGTTGGTTAGAGCCTTATCCCTGTATGCCAAGGTTGCAAGTTCAGTCCCTGGTTAGGGCACATACAAGAAGCAACCAATAAATGCATAAATAAGTGGAACAACAAATTAAATATATATATATATATGTGTATATATATATGTGTATATATATATATATATGTATATATATATAATAAAAATACCAAAAAGAAAATTTGGTCAGTATTCTTATTACATGTCATTAGTATTACATTTGGACAAAAACTGTTAGAGTATTTGAATTACATTTTTAAAAACTTATTAATCATCTTATGGTTTACCAAATGTAGGGGTAAAGGGGTAAATCATAAGAAATTTTTTCAGTGGATGATAACATACATGGTAAGCATTTCAATACTTTTAAAATATACATACTGAAAAGTTAGCGTTCTTACCACAGCAGACCTCCAAGTACCCAATAACCCCCTTCCCTGTAAGCACACACTCTTTCCAGTCCGGTAGGGCTATGCTTAGACACTTGAGCACATACAGCGTTTGCGTACATGGTATTCTTAAAACAAAATACAAAGGTAGCATAATAAGCACATTTTTCTACATGATTTTTACTTAACAATATATCTTGGAGATAGTTCCACATCAATTCCTATAAATTTGGTTCCATATTTATAATAGATGCTTACTAATTTATTCCATGTTTGGATGTATAATAATTTATTTAACTGGTTCTCTATTTATGAACGATATTTTTCTGTTACTAACAAGGCTGAAATCCTTACCTATGTAGTACTTTAAAAGTAAAGAATGAATTGATACTCTCAGATTTCATGAAATACAAAGACTATAAGCACAATAGAAATAAAAGGATTATCAATAATTTTTTGAGACTGGAAAAAAACTTTTAATTTCCTTTAGCCAAATGAGAAAAACAGGACTGAATATCGTAGTTTAAATATATTTGTTTATGCTGATTAACATTTGGATATCACATCTGACCACCAAAAGTAAATCATTCTATATAAATAACTCACACGGTTCCACTCTAAGAAGACAAGCAAACCAATTAAAAAATGGGCAAAGGACTTGAACAGACACTTCTCCAAGGAGGACATACGGAGGGTCCAGAAACACATGAAAAGATGCTCATTATCACTAACCATCAGAGAGATGCAAATTAAAACCACAAAGAGATACCACCTCACACCAGTCAGAATGGCCATTATAAACAAAGCAACAAACAAGTATGGGAGAGGTTGTGGAGAAAAGGGAACCCTAGTGCACTGTTGGTGGGATTGCAGACTGGTGCAACCACTGTGGAAAACAGTATGGAATTTCCTCAAAAAACTAAAAATGGATCTGCATTTTGACCCAGCAATTCCACTGCTAGGATTATACCCTAAGAACCCTGAAACATCAATCCAAAAGAACCTATGCACCCCAATGTTCGTAGCAGCACAATTTACAATAGCCAAGTGCTGGAAGCAACCTAGGTGCCCATCAGTAAATGAGTGGATCAAAAAACCGTGGTACATTTACACAATGGAATTCTATGCAGCAGAAAGAAAGAAGGAGCTCCTATCCTTTGCAACAGCATGGATGGACTGGAAAGCATTATGCTAAGTGAAATAAGCCAGGTGGTGAAACACAAATACCATATGATCTCACCTTTAACAGGAACCTAATCAACAAAACAAGCAAACAAGCAAAATATAACCAGACACTGAAATAGAGAACAGGCTGACAGTGACCAGAGGGGAGAGGGGAGGGAATATGACACTAACACTAGCTAGGCCCGAGGCCTTGGTGGCGACTTCCTGGCTTCCAGAGAGCCACCCAAATGAGACCAGTGGGGTAGGGGCTGTTTTCCCTCGTCCTCATTCTCCTCACTGCATATCGGGCCCACTTTGGTAGAGGCAAACCTGACACAGAAACAGAATAGAAAGGGGGCCATACCATGTGCCCAGAGGACCGAGACCTTCCAGAACATTCTCACCCCACCCAAATTGACTCTGAACCACTCTCTGAGATTCAGGGGAAGCCAGACTGACCAGAGCTTCCCCTCATCTATGGCTTCATTTGTGGCAAGTCTTCCTTGTAATTTTTGCATTGTTCACTTGCTCTCAGTGTTTTTTCTTTGATGGATACATTGTCTGTCTAGCATTTCAGGAAAAGATATATTTGCCTAAAAATGAATTGCTTTCATTATTATTCCGGTTAATTTCAGGATGACCCTGGGCATGAGACATCCCAGGTTCTAGTCCTGCTGTATCGGTGGCTACCTCTTTTTCTCCAAAACCGGATTCCCAGAGTTTTTGGAAGGGGCAAACATGCAATATGGTATAAAATGGATGTGAAGGACTCTGAAATTTGTGGATCTCTGTAAAAATGTCAGCTATTCTGGCGGTGATCTTATCTCTTACTTTTATGGCTCTGTAGGCTCTCAGTCCTGATAGAAAGGAGTGGCGTTCTCTAAAGATGAATTGCACTTAACATCACTCGTTTTTTCCACTAACAAACCAGGGTGATTTCATAATGATCCTAATTCCTTTCATTGGCTTAATGGCCAAATTTCCTACCATGGATAGAGACTCAGGGGATGGATGTTTTTTATGGATTTTTCCCTTTGGCCATATTTCCAAGTTGTAATGCCTCTTACGCTTTTGTTGGAGTTCTCTCAAGGAAGATTTCTAATGTCCCTGCTTGCCAGTGTCCTGTTGGCAGGAGGATGTTTTGAGAGCCAGCCAGTCATAAAAGTCTGCTGCCAGGAAATGAGGCAGCAGTTAACAGGCTGGGGGCCTGGAGCCCCGCTCCGGCGGCGTCCTTCCTGCTCTCGTTCTGGCAGGCTCTGCCTCTTCTGCCTACTTAAACAATGTATTGTTTGCCTCGGATACCGAAAGCAAAGAGGTGCCTGTAAATAATTCAGACAATCCAGAAATGTATAATTTAGGAAGTCAAAAGTCATCTGGTATTTCACTTCTTCCTCAAAACTCCTGTAACAGGGCTACTGATTATTTCTCTAGATTTTTTTCTATGCATATACCAACATTTTCATTAGTTTTCAAAGTAGAATGAAAGTAGACACGCATTTCTGTATCTTGCTTTTTCACTTAAGTTACATATGATAATTTTTTTATTTTAAATCTGTCTCATTCTTGTTAAAAACTGCACAGTATTGAATGGATGTACTATGCTTTAATTAGACTCCGACTAAAGGATATTTGGGACTTTTTTCTAGTATTTCTTAAATTTTTTTAAACTCCTCACCCAAGGATATGTTAATTAATTTATTGATTTGAGAGAGAGGGAGAGAGATAGAGAGAGACATCAATATGAGAAAAAAACATCGATTGGTTGCCTCCTGTAGTACGCGCCCCAACCAGGGACCACACCCGCAACCTAGATGTGTGCCCTGACTGGGGATCGAAACTGCAACCTTTTGGTTACGGGAAGATGTTCCAACCAGCTGAGTCACCCAGTCAGGACTCTAATATTTCAATATGATAAAAAGTACTACAAAAATATTTTTTGTTCATATTTCTTTGCAGGTCTGTATAAGGGCTTTGGTTGGATAAGTTCCTAGACATTGCTGCCTACTCTTGAATAAGGGTGAATTTTAAGCTGTAAAATAAAACAAAGTGAGTTGCATTTTATTATCGGAGTAATAACTGGTGAGTGAAGGAAATTCGGTCAAACGGAAGCACGTCAGTAAAATGCGCGGGTCGTTGTTCACGCCTCCTGCTGGCTGCCATGGTTGCGGAGAACACGATTCCGAACTCCACTGGTGCACTTCCTGGGTTCCTTGTTAGTGGGAGACAGACCTGAGGTGACAGATGCACGTGGGCCTGGACCTGTGTGGTTCCATTTGCCGTTGGGCGGTCAGTGTGGCACAGTGGATGAAAGGTGGGTTCTAGGGCCAGCCTGCCCCATCTCACATCCCAGCTCCAGGGCTCACCTACCGTAGTGTTCTCACTGGTGAAAGTAAAGGCAACAATAATGCCTACTTCCTAGGATGAGATGGGGATTAAGGGATTTATACCTATTAGGTGCATCATAACTATTCACTACATGGTAACTATCAATATTATTAATACAAAAAATAGCTAACTATTTACTGAGCACATATTCTGTTCCACACACGGAGTCAGTACTTCACAGGTATGGTCTACTTTTATCCTCACAAAAATCTACAGGTGAAGTATTACCAACCTTACTTTATAGATGAATAAATTGAGACTTTGGAAAATTTAAATCATCTGCTAGGTTCTCTCTACCAGTCAGTGGAGGAGCCGTGGCTGTCTGGTAGGTGAGAGCATTCCCTGCAGGTAGTGTGGTCGAGAAATCCAGGGCTTCCATGTGGGCCCGGCAAGGAGAGCGTTCCACACTAAATTCTCCAGGGCCAACCGACGGCCTGTTCAGAGACAGGCACAGAAACATGGTCTTCCTCCAGTATTTGTTGATTAAGAGTGCGACGGATGACCTTTAGCTCCAAACATTCATAGGAAAACCCTTTTTTGGGTATACTGTCGGCTATCGTGAAAATAAACGTTTTATTAAGCACTGGTACAAATGCATCGCTCCCTGTTTTGAGTCACATTGTTTCCTCAGGCTGGAGTGGTGTCCTCTCTCTCTCAGAGCCCTTCACTGGCTTTCTGGTCTTTGTCAGTCCAGCAGGGGCCACCTGCTCTGGGAAGTCTCCCTGTTGAGAATGCGCTGCTTCTTCCTCAAAGTTCTTGCACTTTTATGAAGCCGCTGTTCACGCGGCATTGCTAGCGCTCTGGTGTGCTCCGCTCATCTCCCTCCCGTCATCGGACCTGCTCTTGAGGAAAGAGCCCATTACTGACCATTTTTTTCATTCAACACACTTTTAGTAAGCCTCGACTAAATGCTAAGTTATTTGTACACTACATCCTACCTCCTCTTGTATGTTCAAAGACTTTGCTCTTGCAATTGTCTTTTTTTTCTCCCCTGTACCACTGACTTCCCCACTCTGTGCAGAAGCTCTACCGTCAGTACCCAAGTGTGCTGTTGCGTCTCTCCTGTTAAAGTTTCCTTTGCATCAAGTTTGCATCTAGCCACAGCTCTGCTTCTCTGCTCTGCTTCATCAAAATGCCCCTCAGAAGAGATGTCTGCACCGACGTCACACTTTCTCATCTCCCACTCCTGCTTTAATCCACTCCAATCCAATTTAGTTGTAAATCCTCATCACCCTCTGGAATCACTCTGGTCAAGATTGCCAGTGACTGCATCTGGGTCAGTTCTTCGCCCTCATCTTCCTCAACCCCTCCTCCACGCTGGACATAGTTGACCACTGCCCCCTTCTTGAAAGACTTCTCTGAATGTTTATAAGCCAATTGGTTTTTTTTTTTTTACAGAAAGTATACTTTTATAAAAGCTATACATGTCAAACCTTTTCATCACAGTTCCTTGCCCTCCAACAGTTTACGTCTCATTCATCTTAGTCCTGAAGCACCACGTCTGGAAAGAGGAAGGTCTTGTAAATGTATGTGGGGTTACTTCATATGTGCATTACAAATATATGAAGGTCTTTCTGAAAAATACAGATGGTTAGCCAGTAATTTTACAAAACTGCTTCATCTAGGGTATAGGAGCAAATGGAGTGGAGGAAAAAAAGATGGAAATAAGATGTGTCTGAGTATACTTCTTTCTCTAGTTTCAGTTTTTGAACTTCTTAAATGTTTTATATATTCAAAAACAAACTTAAGGGCATAATAAACAAACCCTAAGATTAACTAAAAACAACCACAAATGAATCTAACTGCATATCAAATTGATAACTTGGGAAAGAAAAAACAAATTCAAGGAAACTTTGAGCATAGCGCTATGACTCCATATTCTTAGTGGATTATATTCTAAGAACAAAAAGAATGGCAAAGAAAGTTTTGAGTAGGTTTGTTTTGGTCGGTAGTGCTATTGAATATGTGATTCTGAAACAATTGTGTGTGTATTATGGGATAGATCAAATTAATTAACATACCAATGTTTTTGTGAGCCAGAGTCTTCACTATGGATAGAGAGAGATACGAGTGCAAACGTGGAGTTGGGGAAGACTAGGGTGAAAGCTGTGCTGTTGGAATCAAACTGTAGGTATTGAGTAAACCTCTGTGTGTGTGTGTGTTTCCTAGTATGTACACTAAAAAGGCCAAGAAACAAGGACACATACCTGTAGAAATCAGCACATCAATAGCCAAGATCTTGGTTTCTGAATGCCATTCTCCAGTAAAAAGAAACAGGGTTCCTGGGGAAAATGGTTCACTTCATGTCAGGGGCAAAGAAGATACAAAGTAAGCCTGGACAATTCTGTTGTGTCAGAAAGTGAGAAAATGCTCAAAGGCTAATGGGGTCGTGTTTGTTGCTGATTGTCTTCTCTGGACAAGCCCCTAAGCAGATGGATGCACGGACAGGGCCTAAGATGGTACATGCAGAGGAGCCACCGACCCCACCTGGTCTTCCAGGGTGTCATGCTGACACGTGCCTGAGGTCTCTGGCTCAGTCATTCACCTCCAATTGTGAAGTCCTCAAACATTGTGGCTTTCGTCCCAATCTCAGCCACTGCTAGGGATTACAGAAAATCGGTATGCTCTGAGTCAACCAGGTATGCTATGCAAGATGACCAAGAGTGGGAATATATTGACCCAAGGTTCCAGAATATTATTCATTTTGGGGTCCTTTCCCCTTCAACTGTAGGCATGATGAAATGTAGGCACAGAGTTGAAAAAGGGTGAGCTAGGATTCAGCCCCATGAGGATGGAATGACTTATTGCCTCAGCTTGCAAAAAGCAGACACTTACCTGGATATTAATTGTGAAAAAGCATTGTCTGAAGTCTCTGGAGAGACAAATGTCTAAAAGAAGGAACAGATACATTACCTGAGATTGTTCTTAATGGAGCAAGGTATTCATTTGGTCCAGTGGAGTTCTTAAAGTCAAAATGAAATCGTGGCCAGACCACATTGATTGGCCTCTTTCCAAATCACACCTCAGGTAGGGATCCTGCTGTTCCGGAAGATGCCAGATTAGCTAAGGTCACGTGCTTCGGTCGAAAGCAGGAAAAGGATGTGGCAGTGGCATACGAGAACCTCATCTTACGAGGTGCAGGCTTAAATCCCTGATAGGAAAGGAAAAATATTTATTGTTCCTGCAGCTGTAACTGATTTTAAAGAGAAATGAATGGAAAGGGAATGTTTTTTCTGTTTACAGCGTGTGTAATGGACATCTGTTTCCATTCACCCACTCAACTCCCACTCCCTCTCCTGGTAGCATCCCTTCATTTCCTCTTGGGACACTCATTCTCCTCCGAATGCTTCCTCAGAGAGACAGCTAAAGAAGGTGCCCAGTTCTCCCAAGCCAAGGATGGGGGTGAGGGAAATCGGGTCAGGAAGACTCTCCTTCATCCTTGTAAAAAATACAGCAGAGCACCCTGGCTGGTGTGGCTCAGTGGATTGAGCGCTGGCCTGCGAACCAAAGGGTCACTGGTTTGATTCCCAGTCAGGGCACATACCTGGGTTGCAGGCCAGGTCCCCAGTAGGGGGAATGTGAAAAGCAACCACACACTGATGTTTCTCTCTCTCTCTTTTTTCCTCCCTTTCCCTTTCTGTAAAAATAAATAAATAAAATATTTTAAAAATACTGCAGGGAGACAAGTAGAGAGTGCTGGGTTGGAGTATGATTTAAAGTAGGGTGGTCAAGAACAGCCTCACTAGGATTTAAGATTTACCTGAGATTTTCTCCCAAAAACCCCTGCTCCACCCACCCACAGTCTTCCCTATCTCAAATGATGGCATCTCCAGCCTTCCCGTTGTACAGGCAAAAACCAACCAAAAAGGAACAGGAACATGCAATGATCTCTTTCATTCATTCACAGCCCACATCCAATCAGTCACCATGTCCTGTTTACCTTTGAAATATATGCAGAATCAGACTGTGTCTGCACAACTGCAGACTGACCCATGCCACCTGCATCTCCTGCCTGGATGATTACAACAGCCTCCTAGATGGTCTCCTGTCTCCTGTCACTGCCCCCTGAAGTCTATTTTCAGCACCACGGCCGAAGTACCCTCTGCAGCCATAAGTCAGTTGATACTACTTCTTCCTCAAAACCTCCCAATGGCTGCCCGACTCACTCAGACAGAAGGCAGTCTATACCATGGCTTAGAAAACTCCAAGTGACCTAGGTAGCCACTCACTTCCGTGGGCCCATCTGTGATCACATGCCCTTTCCCTCATTCTGCTCAGCTGCCTGGCCCTCTGTTATTTAATGTCGCTGCACACTCTCCTGCCTTGTGCCTTTGCACGTGCTGTTCCTGGGTTCTGGGATATTCTTTCTCCAGATATACAACTCATCCACTGAACTCCTTGAAGCCTTTTGCGTTTTCTCCAGCCTCATTCAGCCGTGTGGCACAGGCAGAGTAGGCAAAGTTGAGTTGAGACTGACTGCGGAATTTAAATTGGGTAGAGAGAGAAGTGAGGAGAAGAGGAGGCTGAGGGACAGTTAAAAGGTAATAGGAGAGGTGGATCATCAGTCCAGTTGAAGTACCAGTAAAAGAGATGGAAAAATGTCAGGGAGGGGGGGAAGAGTAGATTAGGGAGGGTTTGTGGCTGTGGGTAATGACATGACTGGAATATGACTCTGGATGTCAGTGGCCAACACAGGTGGAGGGCAGGATCCCTGGATGGGATGCAAGGAACTGAGGGGCCAGGGCTCTGGGCCGGTCATTTGAGGGAATGTTGCAATCGGCAATCGCCAAGAATTAAGGCGGGAGAAGGGTTGGAGAGAGTGACAGCGAGCCAGGGGCTATCATCTTCAGTGAGAGATGATTGCAGCAAGGAGAGGTGTGGGCGGTCCCACCTGGTGCCCTGAGATTTGAAGATGCCAATAGTGAGGAAAGAGACAGGCAAGAGGAACTGCCATCCCCAGGTCCAGGGCCATGAGGCCTGTGAGTGGAGAGCGGCTGCCACTGGACAGGGCTGCAGGGAGCAGTGTCCTTCTCGAGAAGACCCAGGGATAGAGGGAGTTTGGCTGATGACTGGGAGTTTCCGGAGGCCCCAGGAGAGGCTTCAGGAGTTTGGGAGTGGTGGGTCAGGCCCATGCGGCAGTGGGAGCTTTGGAGTGGAGGAGAGGGAGGGGACCTGGGGCCCCAGGTTCTGGGGGGGCGCACGACATAAACAGGGGTAAAAGGCTTAAGGACATGAGTAATAGTGGGAAAACCTAAATTCCTTCCATCAGTTGAAACCTGAGGAAAAGACTTTTTAAAATTCTTCAGCTGAAATGACTCTGCAAATCAACTAGTAGCCTGCTGTTATAACAAATAAAACTTTTTAAAGTTGTTTTTTTAAAGAAAAGTAATGTATGCACCTGTTAAAAAATAATTTTAAAAATTTAGAAGAGCAAAAATAAAAAAGTAAGAATCCACCACTCCCTCCCAGCCCTACTCCCTGTGGTACCTGCTGTTAACAGTCTCTTGGGCATTCTTTCAGCTGCGTTCTACTCGTGCACAGGCATATACAGTATGTGGACTCTAAAAAATTGATGGGAGCCTTATTGCTTTATAGCTTGGTTTTATCCCTTAGCGATACACTTGATATCCTTTCTTATATATACATAAATCACCCCTTTCTGCTGCCTATTATATTACTATACACAGTCTGTTGGACCAGTCCTCTACGGTTGGCACTTAGGAGGTTTCCAGGTTTGTCTGCCTATGAACATTGCTTCCATGAACTTCCCGGAGCATACATTGTTTCACTTCCAGTTTAATTTGAAAGTACAGAACAGGTATAATATTTAAATATGTGCACACTTCTGGGGCTAAATACATGTTGCTGTTTTACCATAACTGCTTT
This sequence comes from Tonatia bakeri, assembly GCA_004024845.1. Lineage (NCBI taxonomy): Eukaryota > Metazoa > Chordata > Mammalia > Chiroptera > Phyllostomidae > Tonatia > Tonatia bakeri. The sequence goes on from PVIA01001605.1 coordinate 257,653, forward strand.
AAATCTGCCAGTTTACCAGGAACCGCCACCTTGCTCTTCAAAGCAGTTCTACTAATTTACACTCCCAGCTGCAGCTGCAAGCACCCCCATCACTGCCGCTCCCCACTCCTAATCTTTGACAACACATGATATTGTCACCTTTGTTTTGCCTGTCTGTTGTTTAGGAAATGATATTGCACTGCTTTATTTTCATTTTGATGAGTTTTAATACTTCAGATATTTCTTGGCCTTTTGAGTTTCCTTTTTTTTTTTATCATTAAAAAATCTACTCTTGTACACTTGAAAACTATATGATCTTAAAAAAAAAAAAAACCCTACTCTTCAGCCCTGGCTGATGTGGCTCAGTGGATTGAGTGTTGGTCTGTGAATCACAGGGTCACCAGTTCAATTCCCAGTCAGGGCACGTGCCTGGGTTGCAGGCCCGGTTCCTAGTGGGGCGCTCGAGAGGCAACCTCCGTCTCTTCCTTGCTTTCTTCCTCCCTTCTCTTTTCTCTAAAAATAAAGAAATAAAATCTTAAAAAAAAAGCTCCTCTTCAAATTTGTCCTGGTCCTTTTTGTCTCTCTTCTCTTCCAAAGTGATATAGGATTAATTTGCCAAAGTCTGCAAAAAACCTTTGTTGGGCTAATGAGCTATAGGTTTTTGAATTCTTTTCAGTGATTGCTCTAGAGATTATAGAGCCTTCACTTCACTCAGCCTCTCCAGAGTTCATGCTGCATCACTTTGTGTAGAATGTAAAAATTTTGCAATCACAAAGGTCTATTTACTCCCCTTCATGCTTTTGTTCTTGTTGATATATCTATATCTATACTTATAAACCCTTATTATTGTAACAAACCTTATAATCTTTGCTTTAAGTATTGTGTATTTTATTTTTAAGTATATTTTATTGATTATGCTATTACCGTTATCCCCCTGTGCCCTGTACCCCCTTCCCTCCAGCATTCTGGTCCCCTTAGTTCATGTCCATGGATCATACAGATAAATTCTTTGACTTCTCCATTTCCTATACTATTCTTAATCTCCCCTTGTCTATTTTGTACCTACTATTTATGCTTCTTATTCCCTATACCTTTTCCCCAATTCTCCCCCCTCTCCTTCTCCTCCCTCCCCACTGATAACCCTCCTTGTGATCTCCATTTCTGTGATTCTGGTCCCATTCTAGTTGTTTGCTTAGTTTGTTTTTGTTTTCTTTTTAGGTTCAGTTGTAATAGCTGTGTTTGTTGTCATTTTACTATTTGTTTTGATCATCTTCTTTTTCTTAGATAAGTCCCTTTAACATTTCATATAATAAGGGCTTCGTGATGTTGAACTCCTTTAACTTGACCTTATCTGGGAAGCACTTTATCTGCCCTTCCATTCTAAATGATAGTTTTGCTAATGATATTGTTTTGCTGGATACAGTAATCTTGGCTGTAGGTCCTTGCTTTTCATGACTTTCGAATACTTCTTTCCAGCCCATTCTTTTTTTTTTTTTTTTTTTAAGATTTTATTTATTTATCTTTAGACGGGGGAGGGAAAGGAGAAGGAGAAAGAGAAACATCAATGTGTGGTTGCCTCTCACACGCCCTCTACTGGGGACCTGGTCTGCAACTCAGGTGTGTACCCCAACTGGGAATCAAACCAGGAATTGAACTGGTAACCCTTTGGTTCGCAGGCTGTCACTCAATCCACTGATCCACACCAGCCAGGGCTTTTCCCGCCCCTTCTTGCTGGCAAGGTTTCTTTTGAGAAATCAGCTGATAGTCTAATGGGAACTCTTTTATAGGTAACTGTCTCCTTTTCTCTTGCAGCTTTTAAGATTCTCTCCATATTTTTAACCTTAGGTAATGTAATTATGTGCTTTGGTGTGTGTTTCCTTGGGTCCAGCTTCTTTGGGACTGTCTGGGCTTCCTGGACTTGTATGTGCATTTCCTTCACCAAACTGGAGAAGTTCTCCTTCATTATTTTTTCAAATAATTTTTCAATTTCTTACTGTTCCTGTTCTCCTTCTGGCACCCCTATGATTCAGATGTGGGAACTTTTCATGTTGTCCCAGAGGTTCCTGAGCCTCTCCTCAGTTTTTTGAATTCTTGTTTCTTTGTTCTGTTCCAGTTGAATGTTTATTTCTTCCATCTGGTCTGAGTCATTGATTTGAGTCCCAGTTTCCTTCCCTTCACTGTTGGTTCCTTTATTTCACTTCATATAGCCTTCGCTTCTTCTTTTATTTTGCATCCATACTCAATCAGTTCTGTGAGCATCCTGATTACCATCCTGTTTTGAACTCTGCATCTGATAGGTGTCTATCTCCTCATCATGTGGTTCTTTTCTAGGAGTTTTGATCTGTTCTTTCATTTGGGCCATATTTCTTTGTCTTGGCACATCTGTTACATTGTAAGGGGTGGAGCTGTGGGTACTCCTCAGGGCAGGGCAACCCACTTTACTGAGTTGTGGCACTGTGTGTGGGGGAGAGGTCCGAGAGGGAACAAAGCCACTTACTTTGCTCTCGCCCTCCTTCAGTCATTTCCCTTGCTTCCCACAAGTGGACTGTGCCCTTTCAGGTCCTGATTCCTGGGTGGGTGTTTTGTGTACTTTCTGGGATTCTGTGGTTCCCTCCAGTGGACTCCTGTGAGACTGGGAGTTTCTTCTGTTGCTGTAACCCACACAGGTTTTTACAGTCAGAGGTTTTGAGGCTTTATTTCCTGTGCTGGAACCCTGGGTTGCCTGTCGGTCTGGCTCCCCAGTTGTTCCTCCTGGCTTATCTGCGTGCAAATGTGGGAGTGCCTGATCTGCCAGCCACTGCCTCACCTGCCCAGTCCACTAGCTGGCACCTTGCCACGCATCCTCTCCACGCTGGCTGCCCATCTCTGTCCCTCCTACCAGTTTGGTTGAATGTTTCTTCTTTGACTCCTTGGTTCCTGGGCTTCCATACGGTTTGACTTTCTGGCAGTTCTGGTTGTTTTATTGTTTTGTTTTGTTTTTAAATTGGTCGTTGATCTTCTTTTGTTTGTGCAAGGAAGCAAAGCATATCTACTTGCACCTCCACCTGACTGCTATTATCAGGTATTTTAAAGGAACTAAGGAGGTAAAAGAAAAAATACTTTTATATTTACCCACATGTTCACTATTTCCAATGCTCTTTATTTTTTCCTGGAAATCTTAGTTCCTATATGGTACCATTTTTCTTTAGTCCAAAGAAATTTCTTCAGCACTTCTTGGAGTCGTGACAAATTACCTTTTTTTAAAAAATTTTAAACCTGAAACTATATTTTGACTTCATTTTGAAGAATATTTCCCTTGCATATAGAATTGTAGGTTTTGTGTTGTTTGCTTTCAGTACTCTAATGTTCCAGTGCCTCTGGGCCTCATAATTTATGATTCTTCAGTTTGTGTTAGTCTGTTCTAAAGGCCTGTTGCCTAGGCTACAGATGGAGGACTTTGTTCCTTATTTTGGGTGGTTAGAGGTTGGATGGAGGTGGGAGAGGGTGTAGGGGGATAAATGGCGATAGAAAATAAAAAAAATAAATAAAATAAAATAAAATATTGTTAGAAACCGGAACAATTGTTCTCCTGCAATAAACTACTTTTCTTCTGCTTGTTTCATCTTTGGTTTCCTACAGCATCACTATCATGAGCTTAGGTAGAGTTTCTTTATATTTATCTTGTGTGAGGTTCACTGAAATTATTTAATTTGTTAATTTATGTTTTCGACCAAATTTGAAAAATTTTTATTCATTGTATTTTCAAATACTTTTTCTGCCCCTTTGTCTCTCTCTTTTCTCAGACTCCCAAGGTATGTTTGTTTGACTTTTTAATATTGCCCCACAGGTCTCTACGATGCTGTTAATATTTTCCAATTTTTTTCCTGTTCTTCACTTTGGATAATTTCTACTGATTTATATCCAAGTGTTTAACTTTCCATTGATATCATTCTCCTGCTATGAAATTTTTATTTTAATTTAAAATTTTGTTTCTGCAAGTCAATTTTTAATATTAGATATTGTTGTCTAGGGTTCTAGAATTTCCACTGGTTCTTTTTTAAGTTTCTATTGCTCTGTTGGGATCTCTCATTTTTCCCTTTATTGGGAACATGCATTCCTTTATTTTGCTGAGCATAACTAACAGAGCTGCTTTAAAATTCTTGTCTGCAAGTCAACCTGTGGGTGACACTGGGGTTGGTCTCCTCCATTGACTGTCTTTTCTCTTGAGCCTGGATCACACTTTTCTCACTCTTCAGATGTCAAGTAATCTTGGATCATGCCTTGTATGTTGTGCTATGTTGTACAGATTTCCAATTGTGGTATATCCTTCTGAGAATTTGACGTTTTTGTTTTCAGAGGTAATTACCTTGGTTGGACTCCAGCTGCAAACTCTGTCTTTTGGTCAGCTGCTCAAATGTCAGTTCAGTCCTCTGCTTTGTGTGGGCTGTGAGAGTCCACCCCATGTGCGCAGACAAGTGGGTAAAATGAATACTCAGAATTTGGGCCTCCCTCTAAGATTTTCTCCTTTCTAGGTCTCCCACTCATTTTCCAGTGTCTGTAGTTGCTCTAAATTCTGTCCCTTGGTTCATCAACCCACAAAGACTGTGTTTTTATTCTATCAGAGTTTTAGACGTCATGAAGCACTCACGTCAGCATGACCTCAGGCTAAAAGCCACAAACACAGAGACTTTTTGTTATTTTCTTCTTCCAAGTTTTAACTTTCCTTCAGAATATATCAGCTTGTGTTCACTGTTCAGTGCGTTCAGATCAGTGCGTGCGTGTGTGTGTGTGCGTGTGTGTGTGCGTGTTATTTTCTCCTAAGTTTATAATTGTCCAGAAAAAGCTGTGTTGTTTCCTTGGTCATACTGGAAGTAGAAACCCTCATTTTTTCTTTAATTTTGCATTTTTGGATTAAAATGTGGTGTACACCTTATATATTTATATTTGTATAATTTTTTAAATGAACTCAGTTGGTGTCCTTTGGACATTTTCCCATTGTTTTCCTCCCTTTTTTCTCTTGATTTATAAGAACTCTTATTAAGAATATTACCTCTTTCTGTCATACTTGTCACATATTTTGTCTGGATTATTTTTTTGTTTATTTTTTTGCCCACGAGGAAGTTTAAATCTTGTGCATGGTCAACTTTATCTGTCTTTCATGGCTTCGGGTTTTGGGGGTCATGCTTAGAAATTTCTTCTCTGTCAAAGAAATATACATATACTACTTTTATAGCTATGTTTACATATTTTAACACTCAACTATTTGATCTATTTATAATTTATCTTAGTGTAAGGATTTAGGAGGTGAATCAGCATGTTTTTCCAACTATGTAACTAATTGTACCCATGTGACTTAGATAATTTGTCTTTTCTCACTGATTTTGCAATGCTAACTGTATCACATTAATTTCTCATATTTTTGGATCTTTTTTATATGCTCTGTTCTGTCTATTTCTGGGGTAGTGTACAAAGTACCTTAGCATTACAATATGTTTATATGCTCTCAATATGACTAGCCTCTTCACAACTTGGCTTATTTATTTCTGAATATTTAACTTAAAATTTCCCTTGATTTGCTGGATTCCATCATCAAACCGTTCTTTCTAGAAGACCTCATGGGTGAATTTGTCTTGGGTCTTTCATGTTTGAGAATGTCTGTTTTTTACCTCTGCTATATGAGGAACATATGCATTCTGTTTAAAGTCCTTAGATCACGTTGTCACTCACTGTTCTGTAAACATCCTTTCTTCTCTTTTGAGACTGCATGTTTCAGGACAGTGTGGAGAAGTCGAAGGCCAGCTTGATTCATCCTGTTTTTGTATGACTTGGTTTTTCTGCCTACATATGTGTAGAATTCTTATTTTTTCTTCAATTCAGATAATTTCTTGGTTACATCTCTTTCATCTTCATTCAAATTATTAATGTTCTCTTTAAATATTGTTCTGTTTTCAGCAGTGTTTATTCTATTCCTTGTTCCTTTAATATATCTTTCACTTTTGTAATGTTTATATCTTTACTTTTGTTTTATATTCCTAAGCTCTACCATCCCACTTTCCAATGAATTTTGTTGTATGAGATCTTATTTGAGTTTTATATTTTCTAGAGTTTTTAAAAACAGATTTTATTTATTTAGTATTAGAGAGAGGAAAGGGAGGGAGAAAAAAAGGGAGAGAAACATCGATGCATGAGAGAAACATTGATCGGTTGCCTCTTGTGCAAACCCCAACCTAGGACCAAGCCCACAACCCAGACTTGTGCCTTGAGCAGGGACTGAACCAGTGACCTTTAGGTTTGCAGGACAACCCTCAACCCACTGAGCTACACTGGTCAGAACTATTTCCCAGAGTTCTTATCTTTTCTAATTTATATAAGAGCATGCGTAAGTGTTTGTCTGACATTGTGTTTGTTTCTGAAGTGATTCTTCTTCTTATGTGAACCCTTAATGTGTATTTTGTTATTATATTTCTTCCTCTAACCCCCACCGGTCTCAAGTTGTACCTATTTGTCTGACATCAAATCCCAGTGACACTGAAGCAGGATTCAATAGACTGGGAGAGAGCACAGACTGGAGCCACGGAGACTGGGATGAAATCCCAATTCCACCTGGCATCAGTTCTGTGACCTTGGGCAACTAAGCTGGCATGTTACCTATTCAGAGGACAAGAGCTGTGGTTATTACTTCAGTGGGAGAGTGATAATACTTATCTTGCATCCTTTCAGTGTTAGCTAAGGAATATGCAGGCCTAATGATACTATATTGATTTCTCTTTTTGGTTCATCCTAGAAAGGTACAAAATAGGTGATTTGTGAGAGCTGTTATTATCTACCAATAAAGAACTATCCCCATCTGCTGGCCACTCTCAGGAATTAAAAATAAAAGGCTGTCCAAATGTGGTTGTTGAAGAAAGTTCATTTTGTAGCTCCTATGATTTATAGCAGGGAGCACCCCACTTTTCTCTCTCTTACACACTCACACACACTCTCAGGAAGACTGGAATCTCATCAGACAGCACTGGCTAATTGTTCACACGCTTATTTAGGCAAACATTTCCTTTCAGTTTGGAATTTAGATTTGTCTTTGTTGCAGGCTAGACAAGGTTTCCTCTTGCAGGCTTGGTTATTTCGTAGACTTGGCCTTCCCAGTCTTGTGTCTTTGTCTCAAGAAAGGGACAGCATCTATTTTTTTTCTTTTTTCCTTTTTAAGACTCACGGAACTCACCCACACTGCCAATAGGCATGGTATGGGGCTCACCTTTATTATAGTCCATCCATGTTAAATAAGAAAGAAAATATCTCTTCATTGGCAATTCTGTTCTTTAATTGGGTCAAGATATAAGAGTAGCTGATGAATGAGTGGGTGGGGACTGCTCTAGTTAACCTCTGCCTGGAACTCAGTTAGTCTTGGCCTTTGAGTCTTGAACCTCCTGAGATCAGTGTATTTAATCAGAGCTTTCTTTGGGGTTCAGGAAAGCAGCCATCCAGACTCTGCTCTTTGGGAGCTCCTGTTGCTGGGGGTTGCAGGGGCTGGGTCAGTGCAGTGCCTCTGGTCAGCACAGCAGGAGGAGCAAAGAGCAGGGCCTGGCCGATGCTCAGAAAGACCAGCGATCCTGCCTTTGGCCCTTCTGCATAATCCCTGTCAGCCTCTCTGCCCATGGTGGCCTTCATGTTGCCAGGTCAACAGTGGGCCAGTTCCGAGTTGGCTCGGAGGGCACTACCCTCCTCTGCCGTCCAAGAAAATGCCATATCCCATCCTCACATTCCCTGTGGCTTCACTGTGTGCCTGCTCCCAAGGGACGCCTTTCTGAGAACCTCTCTCACATCCTCATTCCAAGGGATAAGCCCTTCCTCGTTGAC